>CM072157.1:15186615-15715156 GCA_036850595.1 Rhyacichthys aspro
TGCCCAATCAGGGCATGCTGATCAAGTAAGATCATCTGCTAATGAACTTTTTCATTTGGCATCGTTCAGTTGACTTTGCACACTCCCGTTCAGTTGGTGTGATTTTTTATATATACCGTGCTGTAGGTTTATTATCTAGGTAGAAATGGCCTGTGGGGAAAATAAACTATGAACCAGAAAAAAACATTTTGGAGTGGGCATTAAAAAAGAGGGGCGTTATGTAAAACAAAATCCACCAATTTATTCTTGTCAAAGTAAAGGCGCTTGACTGCACCCTCACTGACTGAGAGTTGTTGAATGTTGCTGTCCCTCAGGAACCCTAGTCCCGCCCTGGGGGTGGAGTTAAATACCCTTCTGCTACAAGGGGTGCAGACGATGGACAGGTACCCCAGGCCCCTCCTCCCACAGTCCCCATTCCTTCCCCACACAATCACCTTTCCTCCATTCCCAACTCCAAGGCTTGTCATCCCCCAGTTTTGATTTGAAACCGTATTTGACATCAAGATAGCCATTTTATGATTTCTTGTTGGGTTTGTTTATTTTAGCATTTGCTCGTCTATTTGTGGTCATCACTGTTGTTGTTTCAAGGTATTGTGATCAGTTTCTTGCCTTGTCATTACACATGATCTCATTTAATTTGTTTATCTGTTTCATCTAGTTTTGATTTATGTAATTCTTTTGTCTGGCTGATTTTTCTATGCAACAAGTGGCTGTTTTCATTCAGATTAGTGTTTATGTCACAGTAGGACATTATAAAAGGGATGCTAAGCACAAATTATTTAACTGTAATGTTTGAGTATTTTAAGAAGTCTTTCTCACTATGCTTATATGTGTGTTTGTGCACTCTTTCAGACACCACACAGTGACTCGAGGAATTACCAAAGGAGTTAAAGAAGATTTTCGTTTGGCCATGGAGAGGCAGGTGTCACGTTGCGGAGAAAACCTTCTCAGTGTTCTGCACCGTTTCTGCATCAATGAGAAAATCATCATTGTCCAGTCTCTTCCTTAACAAATGGCAAAAAACTTTCTTATACTTTCCATTTATCCTATTTCAATTACAGTTTTCCAGAAAAACATATCTTTTCATCAAAAAATCAGCTTCATCCGACAAAACATTTCTATTTACCATCAATTGTTAAAACATAGGCACTGTAATGCAATGTAAAGCACATGGTTTCTTTAATGGGACACTGTATTACTACTTTTTGTCATTTGAAAGTAAACTTTATTGTTTTGGGTAACAAAGTTGATAAATTAATTTATTTTATATACATTAATTACAAGTACACCTTTTTATGGTTAAATTATCTCAACACATTCAATCATTTTTTTACGCATTTCTTTGATCCATATTTTTAGACAGTCACTCCTCCAGTCCTGTGGCTGGTGCATTCGGTAGCTCCGACTTCAGTGCAGCTCTAAGGTTAGCCCAAAACAGTTTCTGCTTGGCCTTATCTTGGGGCCATTCTATGTAGGTATGTCTTCTCATCATGGACTTGAGCTGGTTGTATTTATTTGGAATCAGGTATTGTGGCACAGGCTCAAGCAAAACTAACACAACACTATCAGGACCCCAAGCAAGTTGCTGGTGGGTGGCAAAATACAATTCATAATGACACCACTCACTCTTAACAAAATGAGCAGAAAGGACAAACACAAACCTTCTGCTTTTCTGCACACAGCCCATGATGTTCTCAATAATAGTCTTTCCTGGCATAAAGTGTTTCTCATGATGGCAGATTTGTAGCTCTCTGAGATTAGGAAGCAGAGAGTTGTTGACCCAGTCAGCATTATGTTGACTGTAAGAGACAAAAGCATGAAACTCAACACCCGCCAGATCTTCAGGTGGGATATCTTGAGTTTTGGCACGATGTTTGGCTCTTATCCACTTCCACAACATGCCCATGTACCAGGGTACATCCAGACGGTGGCACACAGTCACGACTGCAATAATTACAAATACAGCTGGGCACAGTATAGTGGCAGCCAGAAGACCAGCATTGCAAGAGATTTCAGCAATTGATGCTTCTCTCAAGGTGGAGTTCCTCAATGCCTCAGGATATAAACAGTAGTACTCTGACGGCCAGCTCATCAGTTTAACCACTGTGGCATTTCTTTCAGACTTCACCCCAAGTTTTCTGAAACCCCTGAGAGCACAAGTGCAGGTGAAGGGGTTATGACTGATGTCCAGGGTTTTTAACTCGTGACAACTCTTCAGGTTACTCACAGATGGAGCATGAAGTGAATTGGATTTGAGAAGAAGTTGTTTCAATAGGGGGAACCCCATACAAACTGGAAGGTCACGCAGCCTATTAGCATTGAGGTTTAGCGATAAAAGGTTTTCAAGTTTCATAATAGATGAGGGTACAACAGTCACCTCATTGTTTTCCAAGTCTAGTATCTTTAATCCTTTTGGGAGGCATTTAAATACAGAGTCTGTCAGGCTGTTAAAGGATAGGATCATATTAGTTATGTTTGGTGGCCAGACACACTGCTCTAAACCATCATAAACTAAAGTGTTGAGGCTTACATCTAGATGCTCCAGAGAACTCATGTATTGGACACGTTTACTCAGTGACTGAAAACTTTTAAGGTTATTATCAACCAGAGTCAGTCTCTTTACATTGCCCAAATTCTCACATTCAATAGTTTGTTGCTGGCTCTCTTTGGAGAATATGGAGTCTGAAAGAGCGCAAAAGGAAAAGTTCAGATGTTGGATTGGACTCTGCGACTTTGGGCACGTCATGTGAATAAGTGAAGTCTCCACCATTGCCAGTGTTTGGACTGGCATGTTGATGAAAAAATTGTAAACAGCTTCTTGTGAGAAAAAGAAAGACTTCACCAAAGCCCTTACAGCTGTGAAGGATTGCATTTTTGATGTTTTGGCCACATCAGTGTCAAAAAATGGTAAGTCTGTCATTGCAACATCAGTAGAGGTGAGATGTAATATAGATGTGTGCAAGGCAGCATTTACAAAGTGGGTTAAGTCTACCCAATGAATGAGTACATTAGAGAGATGAAGATGAGATGTCCGGATTTCTTTTTGTTCACTTAAAACCTGAATTAATTCCTCATAGTCGTTTGTCAAATTGCTCAACTCCACCTTGTCGAAAAAAGATAGCGCATCAGAAAGCAGATTGTGATCTATTTTTTGATTTTTAAGGAAGGATATTTGAAACTTGTTAGCATGAATGTCTTGTAGACTTCCTGCTTCATAATCAAATTCATTACCAAGAGAAAGTGACAGTGTGTTTAGTATAACTTCAGAGATTGGCTTAAAGTCGCCTCTACTGATTTGTCTTGCTCCAAGTGACAGTTTTTCTAATTTTTTTAAGAGACCAAACTCATTCCCGAGTGTCATATTGACAAATCTGTTGTGGTCCAAATATAGCGCTCTCATGTTTCCAGTATATTGCAGGTATTGTTGATCTTCTAGGCTTATCAGTTGGTTGTGTGAAAGGTCCAGCTCCTCAAGCAGTGATGTGTCCATAAACGTCACAGGGTCAATACTTTCTAACACATTCCATGACATGTTCAGGAACCTAAGCAGTGTGGTGTTTTCAAAATCCCTTTGACCAAGTTGTCTTATGTGGTTGCATGAAAGGTCTAAATGCTCAACTGTGAGCGGCAGGTCTTTTGGGACAAAGGAGAGGTTTTTAGATGAGAGGTCTACAAAGCTGTCTGGGGCTGAAGCACTCTGCTGAACCAACATCGACATGGCCACTGCCCAGAGGACTGCTCTCAGAGGCCACATTGTTTTTCAAACTACAAGTAACAAAGTAAATGAGAAAATCACAAAGTCAGTTCCTCAATCTGTGAGGCAAAAAAAAACACATTGAGTATGCTTCTTTTTTCACATTTAAAATTTGTTCTGTTCTCACATTACTTCACATCAAAACATCACTTTCAGTTTAAATTAAATATTGTACATTCAGACATAAATATGTGCATCAGTCATCTACTGTGTATGCTGTATTTGTTGTTAATTATACACCAGAAAGTCAAAACACGTCAAATACGAAAAAAATAAGTAGAAGAAAAGCTCACCTGATGTTAGAGAGACCCGCAATGTTCTTGTTAAAAAAGACAGTCTTATAATGAATTTTGAAATCTTTTATAGTTTTGAAAATGTTAAAATAAGAGAGATCATGCTATAAGCTCTGTTGATGTGGCAATAAATCCGAGCACTTAGGGGAGCGGTTTTTCTCCCAGTGGACATCCTCTTTTCACTTCCCCTTTGAAAAGTAAAATGAAAGTAACCATTTAACTGCAAAACTATGAGCTGATGGTGTTTTGGATACTTGGTTACTTCCAAATAAGTCCTAAATTATTATAAAGCAGCTGTTTAATATGGGTGTCTGTGCAGGTCAGTTTAACAAGCCTGTTCTCAGATTCCAGGTGGAATATCCTGACATTTGGCTTCTCAAGGGACATATCTCAATGCAGTTTACCGTATGCCCTGAAGCAGAGTTTGTCCTGGACTGATACTATCATGTTTGCTGTAGACAATAAAGGATGAGGGAGAAGATGGAAATGCTATTAACCTGTTTTACTGTGAAAGGTTATCTTTGCTTTAATGAAAAACAAGCATATGGTGCGAACACACAAACATGCACAACAGGAACACTTGCCAGCAGGGTTTTCAGGTCAGGTCACACTGTTTCCTTGGATTAGCTGGTGTTAAACAAAAACTGGGCCTTAATTGAATAAGGACATGAGCTGGTGTCATTGTTTCTACAAGGTTTGGTTTGATTCAATCTCAGGAGAGTACTTCACAGGCGCATCTAGCCAGAGAGTACAATAAACTAATGTTACTTAATGGTTTTGTTATTGTACAACAACAAAAAAATTAAATTAGAAATGTATTATGGTTGTGAAATGTTTATGACACAGTCAGTGTGAAACAACAATACAGAGCAGCTGACTGAGAAATGGCAGAGGATACATCAATGTGCTGTGCATATTTTGTCCTAAAATCTAAATTCTAACCTACGAAGGCATCTGAGGAAGCTGGGGGCATCAGTTTGACTTTTTTTTTAGATAGATCATTTATAATGACTTAAATAATGTCCAGATATGTTTTATCTGGATTTGTGTTACAGCTGCAGTGGCAACAACTGCCACTAAGATCAGAGTTCAAGGTAATTATTGACACATGCACCTTCGTTATGGCTATCAACATGTTTATTGCACGGTAAATGTCTCTCTTAGTAATGTTTCTGTATTTGTAATTGTTTGTTAATAACGGTACAGAATTGTTATTATGGGTTTAAAATGAAGCCTAACTTTATATAACATTGAATTTAGAGACTGGATGAAGAATGATCACTACTTACGAATGTATTTGAACATATCTGGTAAGGAGGGGCTGAGTGGGAGCAGAGGTAAACCAAAGGAGAGATAGGGCTGTTGTCAGATGAACACCTCACAGCTTCACATGTTACTCTCCTATTGTTTTGAACTTCTCTTTCATTATGGATTTTTGGTCAACAGGATTTGCAATTTTGTGCTCCAACTCTATCTATCCCACTCAAGAAGGATTTTGACACGAGGAAAAGTGATTCATTATGCTGAGCCATCTTTTTCACTCCATGCAACAGTGCCTCTTACTCTCCCTGCTGTTGCTGGTTTGTGGATGGAGGAGGGCAGCCTGTTCCCTTGGAGGGGGCAGGAAGATTTGGCAGCAGCCCAGGCCTGATACCATCACACCAGACCACTTTTTTCTTCATGACACCTTCCCTTCAGGATTCCTCTGGGGTTCTGGGACGTCTGCTTTCCAAACAGAAGGAGCCTGGGACCAAGAAGGGAAAGGGACCTCCATTTGGGACAATTTTACTCACTCCTCACTGAGTAATGTGCCGGCTGAGACTGCAGACACAGCAAGTGACAGCTATGGTCACTGGGAAGAAGATGTAATGGCACTGCAGTTCCTAGGTGTAAGGGCATACACTTTTTCTCTCTCCTGGCCCAGGCTCTTTCCTGATGGAAATGCCAGAAGTCAGCCCAATTCAGCCGCAGTCAAACACTATAGTCGTCTCATAGAGAAGCTGCTGGAAAACAGAATAGAGCCTGTTCTAACACTCTATCACTGGGACCTGCCACAAGTTTTGCAGGAAAGTTATGGCGGATGGAAAAACGAAACTTTGATTGAACTGTTTGAGCAATATGCGTCCTTCTGCTTCCAAACATTTGGAGATAAAGTGAAGTACTGGCTCACAATGCATAATCCATACTTGGTGGCAGTACAGGGGTACGGTACAGGTGTGCATGCACCTGGAGAAACAGGAGGGGACTCTTGCTCTCTGAAAGTAGCCCACAATATAATCAAGGTGAGACTGCACAATATATGTATATGTGTAATGTAGTGAGAACAAGTGTGTATTCCTGAAACTAGAACTTTAAACCTGTAGATGTTTGACTGTATATTGCTATTCAATAAATGTTGCAACCAAGACTCTCCCAGGTCACAAGATAGAAAACCAAATGCAATACTCTTTTACTTTATAAATCAGCAAAGACAGGGATCAATAAATGCGTCAATAAACACTATACTTAATACTGTATCATTTCAATCTCTTTAAAAGGCTTCATATATTTTACTTTGAAAGATTTCTGATCAGTAAACACTTAAAGAGGCACTAAGGTCAAAGTCCACCACATCAACAGTAGTGTGTTGGAGAAATGGTATATGGCAGGAAGTCAGACAGATATGCCTCATTAGTAATCATATCACTGAACCACCAACACAAGATGGTGGATGTGCAGCTGACACCAAACAGATATCATGAGCAAACAACAACTGTCTGGAGCCCAATGAATTTCAAACGTTGTCTGTATTGTACTAATACTTCCTATGTTATAATAACATACTGTACATACATTTTTTATTTGAAGTTTGTCTGTTTTGTGATTTCTAGGCACATGCCAAAGCATGGCACAAGTATAACAACCACTTTCGTCTGATTCAGAAGGGGAAGGTGTCGATTGTATTGGGCTCTCACTGGATTGAGCCCCAAAAAGCCACACAAGTAAACATTGAGCTTTGCCAAGAGTCACTGGAGGCTGTTGTTGGCTGGTTTGCCAATCCTATATTTGGAGATGGTGACTATCCGTTATCTTTGAAAATAAAGCACGGGGCACTCTTACCCACTTTCACACATGAGGAGAAGCTCTGGGTAAAGAACACAGCTGACTTTTTTGCTTTGTCCTTCGGTCCAAACAATCTGCGTTTGAGTCGGACCCTGGCCCACTATGGACAGACTGTGACTCCAGACCTGAGGCAAATCCTTTCCTGGATAAAATTAGAATATGGGGACCTCAAGGTTTTGGTGGCTGAAGCTGGCTGGTTCTCTGAAGCCAGTGTAGGAAAAGAGGACACAGTCACCTTATACCTGATAAAGAAGTTTGTTAACCAGGTTTTACAAGGTGAGAGGACGCAAAAGGGATTACATATTATAATATTAATTCAAGTAATTGGAAAATCATCATCTACTCATTCTACTTCTTCTTTTTCTGTTGCAGCGGTCAAGTTTGATGGTGTTCAGGTGTTTGGATACACAGCCTGGTCTCTTCTGGATGGATTTGAATGGAATTATGGCTATGCTATAAGACGAGGACTTTTCTACATTGACTTCACTCAACCTGAACGAACCAGGACCCCCAAAACAACTGCTCTGTACTACAGGGATATTGTTGCTAACAATGGCTTCCCCAGGATAGATAAGGATAAAACCTACAAAGAGGTCAAGGGGCATTTCCCCTGTGATTTTCACTGGGGCATTGCTGACTCAACCTTACAAGTGAGAACAAGTATAGCAAATATAAAAGCAATGCTCGTTTAATTATTATTTCCAATTAATTCTATCTGCCTCTTTTGTAGGTCCAGTTCCATCCCTTCTCACCCCAGTTTACTGACCCACATTTGTACATTTGGAACCTAACAGGAGACGGATTATTACACCCTGTTCCAGGAGTAAAGCTCCAAACAAGACCTGCCCAGTGCACTGATTATTTGGCCATTCGTACTCATCTTCGTCTGTTTGCATCCACTGGGGCATCTCACTACCGTTTTGCATTAAACTGGTCTCTTATTTTACCTCAGGGAGACCTGTCCAGTGTGAACACAGAGGCTTTGAGGTATTAAACATCTTTAGAACAAAATTACAAAATAAAGTTAAATTAAAATTACACATGCCTTTTTATTTTTACATACTATAGGTACTATCGCTGCATACTGACTGAGCTCAAGAAGATGAACCTGAAGGCTGTTGTTGTTCTCTACTACCCTTCAAATAGTGCACCGAATTGGAGTCTGCCTGGGCCTCTCCACACCACAGGGGGATGGCTCAACCACAGCACTATAGAGGCCTTTCAGGACTATGCTGCACTTTGCTATGAAGAGCTAGGCGCATGGGTTCAGTACTGGATCACAATCAATGAGCCAAATAGACTGATAGATGTATACTCTACTGTGAATGAGAGACATCAAGCAGCACATAACCTTCTTCTGGCTCACACAAAAGCCTGGAGACTGTATGACAGAAAACACTCTCATCAACAGAGGGGATTGGTATCTCTTGCCCTGCATGCTGACTGGGCTGAACCTGCCAACCCCTTCCTCCAGTCAAACATTGCAGCAGCTCAGAGATTTCTTTTATTTGAACTTGGTCGCTTTCTAGACCCATTCCTTGGGACAAGATATGAGAGGCATCAGGATAAAGCGGACTATCCACGTGAAATAAGAGCTTTTCTTGAGGAGAAAGCTCAAGTGGGTATCCAAGGATCTCCTCTTCCTAGTTTTACTGAGATGGAGAAGAATGAACTGAGAGGGGCATTGGGCTTTATAGCACTGAATCACTTTACAACCCGCTTAGTCACTCCTTATCCCCCCAAACAACACAAACCAGCCCCAGACCATGACTGCTTGACCCTTTCTGATCCAACTTGGCTCACCTCAAAACTGGGCCAGGCTGTTGTTCCATGGGGACTGAGAAAGATGCTGAATTGGGTGAGCAAAAGATACGGAGATGCTTTGCCTATCATTGTCACAGCCAGTGGGATTGATGACCAAGCTGCTGTGGAAGATAAATTGAGGCAATACTATATTAGGAGCTACTTACAGGAGGCTCTAAAAGGTAAGTCATACCTCAGGGGTGTCATCACTTAACAGGCTAATGTACTGTACTCCAATGGTTGTTCTGATTTGAACTACAATGCCTAGAGGATAGAATTATACAAAGTAATGTGTGAAGAAGAAAACTGACACACTTTTACGATCACATCATTTCCTACTATAAAACCCTGGGTAAATGAGGAACCGTGATATCATAAAGAGAGCAGTAGGAAGGGAACACAATGTCCATGCAATAAATGCTGCTTCATTTTGCTTTCTTCTTCTTCAAAAAACAATAAAACAACACTATAATATATCTTTGTCTCCAGCTCACCATTTAGATGGAGTCAACCTACAAGGCTTTTACGTGTGGAAACTACAAGATCGACAGGTTCCCAGGTTTGGCCTCTTCTCTTCCAGCAATCACCAATCAAAAGCCAAAGCCTCAATTGCTGTTTACAAAGATATTATCGCTCACCGAGGTTTCCCTGAAAGTGAAGCGGTTCAAATGTGTCACTTTAATGAACAGCAGGAAGTGTGCTTTGTTTGTGCATGGATGTTTAGGAACAAAGTGATGTTAGTCTTTGGGGTATGTCTCCTAATTGCAGCTGTCTTGTTGGTAGCTCTCATCATCTTTATTATATTCACAAAGACAAACACAATGAGAGACAGAAGGACAGCAATGAGCTGGAAGAAAAGAAGGCAAGGTGTACCACCACATGTTTTGATTAATAAGATGAGGAACATGAAAGATGTAGTGTAGAAAGCTAGCTTATTTGTTTATTTAAATTAATAAATGGGCAATAACAGTTCTGTGTTTTAACTTTATATAGGTATTCCTGCAATTCCAATTCCATTCAATGTAGGAATTATATTATACTATAAGTTTCTGCTACATCTTTTATATAATACACTTTACCATACCACTAAATGTTTGGACTTTTAAAAAGCCATGGGATTCAAACTGTGACTTCAAAAGAGCAGCACAGCAAGCAAAATTAATTTCGTATCATACATGTAGCTGGATGGGTATGTGTTCATATGAAACTTAAAATGGCATAGATCCGTATATAAAGGTATATATTCGGTATAAAGGTGGTACTTAGAAAGATAAATATTTTCTGGGGTGGTACTTGATGTGACGTTTGAGAACCACTACTCTAGTATTTTAGGGATGTCATATTGTCTAGTTGAAGTCACAAGTGATTCTGTGAGACAACATTGCCCCCTGGTGTCATTGTGTGACTATGTACGAGAAAAATGCTGTAAACAAAGGTGGGTGCTGTAAATGTAGTTGTATATGTAAATAATGACACACGGGGTACAACACCATTAAACAGAATGAAAAATGTCACTTAAAATTGTGATAAAAAATAGTCTAATATAATGTGTGAGTTATTCTGTGGTATTAAACATTTTACCCTGAATAATTGAATTTTTTGTTTGTTATTTATATTAACATCCCCTTTTCAATTTAAACGTGGCGTATCATTTCAATTAATACATGTATTTCATTTAATCTGAGCATAAAAAAATAATGCCCCAGTCGCTGAGATACGGACCAATCGGAGGCCGTCTTGACGATGGCAATACAGATCACATGACCCTCTCCTCCAGACTGCATGCAGGTTGGCATTAAAATGTTTTCCGAACGACCAACCATTGGCTATGTCGTTACAGTTTTCAAATGATAGAAATACATTAAGTAATTTTAACGAATTGTAAAAGTAGGGTTTATAATCTGTATCGACAACACTCGAGGTGAGCCAAGAGCAGCTGTTATTTTTTTTAGGTTTACCCAAAAAGTGCAGAGCTACTGCCAGCAGCTAGGTTAGCGTTTACTTACTAGGTCCCGGGGAGGCCCCAGCCGGACTGAAACACGGGGAACCATGGCTAACATCGCAGTTCAGAGGATAAAACGGGAATTCAAAGAGGTTCTCAAGAGCGAGGAGGTCTGTTGTCATGACTAATCGCAAATGTTTCTCATTTGTTTATTCTTGTGTATCTAAAGTGTCGCTGGTTCAGCTGTGTGCCGCTAATCAACACACTGTTAGCTGCAGCTAGCTGTTGACTGTCCTCGACATGAGCCATAGCACCAGAAAGCGATGTAAGCTACCGCTGTTGGGATGTTAAAGTCAAATTATTTTTTGTCAGTATTAGCCGGTGTACAAGACTGTAAATGATCACGGAGTCCAAATCGCCATCGTAACACATTCAGTGTCCTCCGTAGCACACGCGAACTGACCTAACCTCAGCAGATAGTTTGGTACTTTTGCATTGTTTATTTTTTTTAATTGTCCTGACTCCATATTCATTCTTTGTTATTTACCTAAACGGCCCTAAGCTAATTGCACGTCTTTTCTAAATATGCAACAAGTTATGGCCAACTTTAGTCAACGTCGCGATGGGGGTGTCAGCTTTTGCTGCATTGGCATGTTTGAGTTTGACAGCAGCCCCAGCTTATGGTCTGCCTGTGTGTTCTTTCATCTTTTTAGACGAGCAAAAACCAGATAAAAGTGGATCTAGTGGACGAGAACTTCACAGAACTCAAAGGAGAAATAGCAGGGCCACCTGACACACCATATGAAGGTGAGTTGCTCTTTTAAGCTAAGCTAGCTGTCTTCTTCATGCTAACATATATGTATGATTGCATAACAGCTGTGACACATGTTACATGAGACTTAGATTTGACTCTCAATATGTAAGTGATAGTCATCTCCATTTTTGAAGCACCAACCAACTGTAACAGATTTCCCTGTAACTTCTGTTTTTTTCCAGGGGGTAGATATCAACTAGAAATTAAAATTCCAGAGACGTATCCATTTAATCCACCCAAGGTAAGCATTAATTATAGGTAATAATTGACTTCCCTGTTTAGAGGTTCAGATATACCGTCATTCTGTTTCAATTTATCAGGTGCGATTTATCACAAAAATTTGGCATCCCAACATCAGCTCAGTCACAGGTGCAATATGTTTGGACATCCTCAAAGACCAGTGGTGAGTACATTCCAGTCATTTTTCTCAGTCACAGTCATCTCACTTGACTACTGTGAAAGTTATATAGACAAAATCAACCATTTCTGTGCTACTATATTGTTCATACTTCTGGGAAGTATGCTGGCCCTTATTTTCAGCTTTGCTCTTCTCTGATCTGCATGTCCATTCAGGGCAGCAGCTATGACACTGAGGACAGTCCTTCTGTCACTACAAGCTTTAATGGCAGCTGCAGAACCAGATGACCCTCAAGATGCAGTGGTAGCCAACCAGGTGCGTTAACAATATCACATTTTTATTTCCATTTTAAGTTACATTGTTAAATGCATTCTGTCATGCGGTCACTGTGCTATATTTAAGAGTTTGAATGGTTTGGAGATGCTATGTGCAGTTATTCCAATGTATAAATTATTTAATTATAGAACACATTATATTACTCCTGAAAACTATTTTCAGTTGTCATCTGCTGCTTGTGACTAAAGCCACACAAGTATTGTACATTAAAAATGTAAAACAAACTCAAGTACACATTTAGGCATCTTAAGGAAAAGGAAAAGTGCTCTTTAATTTTTTGTGTAGTTTCACTTAAAATATTTTGACAGTTTGAAACAATATTGGATGCTAATTAGGGCTTTACTTTTAAACTCCACCAACTGCTCTGGTGGTTTTTGTCTTTAGTATTTGACAATATAAATCTATTCTTACGTTAAATTTTAAGAATGCAATGACAACATGGAGTGGAGAAGCTTTCATAAAGTTCTGTAGAAATGACCGACTGGCATCTTAAAGTTCTACCAGTTTATCCAGCGCAGTATGTCTCAGCAGCACGTCATTAGTAAAATATATGTAGGTCTGCATAGAACTGCATTAGAATGGAGAGACAAAAGACATGTGTATGAGCAGAACAATCAAGATGTATTCCTGTTAGGGACAGGTTTGGGGCCATTTGGGGAGAAGAATGTTTGAAAGGGATAACCACAATTCAGAGCACACATCTATGGTTACCATAGACATAGACTTTTGGCTTGGAATTCGATGGTTAATGCTAGATTTACTCCAAAAGCGACATGAGTGACTAAAGCGACCATCTTTTATTTCCACTGCACACTGAGATGATTCCAGCATTATATCAGCATTAATTCAATATTTGGCAAAGTATGAAAAGAGAATATGTAATATACAACATGTTCTCAAACTTAGCTGATATATATCGTTTCTAAATTGAAATGGTAAAAACTTTTAAGCTTGACCTTTTTAGCTCACAATATCTTCTGGGTCAGTGGTAATGTGTGGATCTCGGTGGATTTACATGTTATTTGACATACGATTATTTTTTTTTTCATGGATAATAACTGAAATAAGATATTTTATGTATTGGGATTCATAATCTGTTTTACATATATTTCTTCCCACAGTATAAGCAGAACCCAGAGATGTTTAAACAGACAGCAAGGCTTTGGTCTCATGTCTACGCAGGCGCTCCTGTCTCCTGTCCGGAGTATACACGCAAAATAGACAAACTCTGTGCCATGGGCTTTGAAAAAGTAAGTCCTTAGTTCATTTAGTTTGTGTTTACAATGGTGCACCATAATACAATAACTTTTTAAACTTTTTTCTCCAGAATGCAGTAATAGTGGCATTGTCGTCAAAGTCCTGGGATGTGGAGACAGCAACAGAGCTTCTGCTCAGTAACTGAGTCTTTATCCACTCCTATCTCTCTTGATCTCTGCTCCCCACACATACAAAACCTATCTGCTCCAAACTCCCACAGTCTTAAGGTGTCTGTCCATTGCCACACCCTCTATTTCACAGTGCAATCCTCCTTCATCTGTGTGGCATTTTCTTCCTTGTACCTCCTCTTCTCCCACTCACTGCTGTATCAGGCGGTTGCTCTGTGAGCTAATAATACTGGTTTCTTGAAGTTCATAAAACATTCCTCTCAGTGCTACAATCACAAGTCGAGACACATCTTCTCCTCCTTTAAAACAACCTGCCACTTACTAAGCATTTCTGGCAGTGTCCAACAAGTGGCAGTCAGTGGCTTATTCTTGCCTATGCAGTGCATTTTCTTTTATTTGTGAAACCTTTGTTGGACAAAGCCAGACCATTAAATGAGGCTCTCTCCCACCAAAATCAAGGAGTTGACACATTAGGCCTGTTTTTCAGATAAGGATTAGGTACTTAAGACAAACCATGTTAAAGGTGACAGCCATCTGGTTTTGATTGTTGAGTTACTTGTTGAATATTACATTAAGTGCATTAGATACCATTTACATCAACACTTGCTGTTCACAGTCTGTGAACTCTATATAGAAATCAACTTAACACATAAACATGTATTTCCTTTTTGTAAATCAGGCCATTGAGTGTTGGTGAGGTATTCACACAGAGCCATACCCTTTGCCATGCCAGTTTCTCCTTGTCATTGTCTTTGCACACTCTTTCAGCAAAACCCATTTTCCATAACTGTACCTGATATGCTATCTTTTCCCTGTTCCAAGAGGTTTTTAAACATTTTTTATTTGATTTTGGCCTCCTACAGGAATACATTGGGATTCTTGTTTTTATCCAGAGAAAAGAAACACAGAAAAAATACTCAGCCATGTTCAGCAGTAACAGATTCACATGTTGGAAAGAATATAGTTTAAAATGAGTTGGAAAAAAATTGCATCATGTTATCAACACCAACAGATAAAATATGATTCATCTGTAAATAAAGATTAAAAGTCTGTGTAAATTAAGCAAGACATCATTTTTGTCCTTTTTTTGTTGTTTCAGTCTGTTTACTGTGTTGTAATGTGCATTTTTGTACAGTGAGGTTTGCCAACAAATGTATTATATCAAGTTATTTATGCGCTTTATGCTTAGTTTGACATGGTGATTAATGATGTTTTGTGCTTAAATATATTTGTTATTGACAGCCTTTTTGGCTCTTCACACATAGGACACACAGGATTAAACTAGAAACGTAAATAAACAAGACCCTCAGAAACTGCATCTTCAGGGAATTGCATGGGTGGTGAAAATGGAACAAACTAATTTCGATTAAGAATGCACATGCCTACTGATTATGCACATGGTACTTGTGATTGGGCGATGGTACTCTGCATTTTTTGCCCTGCAACGTGCTTAATATCCCGAACATGTTATTTTTGAACATCTAAAAAGATAGCTTTCTGGATGATGTGACATAACAAGGCGGTCTTTTTATATATATACTGGCAGCAATCTGAACACTTTAGCCCCAAAAAAGGCTGCACAAATGAAAGTTCTCATTCTCACATGGCTGTTGGTGTATGATTGACAGCTGAATAGCCCAGTGTGTGGTGATGCGGTCATTCAGGAGAGTCCTGTTTCTCTCTGTCTGCTGGTGCTATATGATAGCCCGAGTTTTATTCCTTGTCTCAGTCTGAAGACATGCTGTGTCTCCTGCCAAGCAGTAAGAGCTGGCCTGGCTGTGAGGAACACCAAATGAAATGTTGCCCTGCTATCTACAAACTGAGTTCAATTGGGGTTGAATGGACATCATGTAGGCCTTTTAGTGAATGAATCTTTGGACTGTTAAATTGTTGCCTGCTGACTCTTATTTCATCCTGGAGGTTATTTTGATACGCTCAACATGATCCAAATGATATATCTGGTGCTGCTGCTTCCTGAAGGTGAGCTTAACGTACTGAATGTATTTTAATTCAAACTTGTAAATATTTTTGTGCCTCTACAATGTACCATTCATAAAATAAGTGACTTAAGCAAGGGATTATATTTGTTTTTAACTGAGACAAAATACAATGTTTTATTTATCAAAACCTACTTTACCTAGTAATATACCTGACAGTCTAATCTAATAAACAAATGCGATGGTCCTGAATTCAAAATTAATGTAATCTAAATTATTGAAATGTTTTTTTTTCCTCTGCAGTTGTTCAGTCAGCACAAGGTCACTATGCTCAGAAACTCCTTAAAGATTTGACGGAGAATTATTCGAATGCCTTGCGACCAGTGGAGGATACAGACAGTGCCTTGAATGTCACCCTACAGATCACCCTTTCCCAGATCAAAGACATGGTGGGTACACCCCCATAAGTATGTTGTTTTTGTTGTTTTTTTAATCCTGTACAGTTTTTTTAATCCTGTACAGCAGTTGCTTAAATTAAGAATTGTATCATTGTTTTCATGACTAATCTGTGACTATGTTAAGGTTTGTAAATTAAACCTTACAAAATAACAAACTATATTTTATTGGTCAAATTGTAGTATTGTTAGCAAAGCCCTCATTTTTAGGTGTGGAGTTATTTGCCTATGTGAATGACTATTGGATTATGATGCACACTGTATGACTGACAGCTGGACCTCCCACTAGAGCAGCTAAGCTTACCGTTACTCCGCTGGATCAGGTTCCCGTTCAGGTTCAGTGCTGTGTCAGCCCCCGGTGAATACATCTTGAGTTTGTCTTTTACGGAGTGCAATGGAAACAACTAAGTTGTCACATTTACTGAATGTAAAACACCACATTGTTTTGGTTGATGTCAGAGTGTCATGTTAGAGAAAGAGTAAAAGAGTGAGAGCCAGACAACTACGCATGAGTGTTTGATGATCTATCCTGTTACCCAGGTGCTTTCCTTATTCAGTGCTGCAGTGAAGCTATTGCACTGATGCAAAACTATCCACACCCACCTTCGTCTTCCATCTACCTGATATTGACAGATACATTTCAGCTCAAATAAGGCCTATAGACAATTAATGAGAAGGAGATCACAGAAGGGCAACCACTGTGCTTGTACTTACCATTTGACAGTATCTCTTTGCATGATTGTGTTTTTAGTTAAATTATATGTAATGGTATAATAATGCATTGTTTTGATTGTGTGTATGTGAAGGATGAAAGAAACCAGGTGCTGATTGCATATTTGTGGATTAGACAAACATGGCATGATGCATACTTAAAGTGGAATAAAGAGGACTATGATGGACTGGATGTCATCCACATCCCCAGCAGCCTGGTGTGGAGGCCTGACCTTGTCCTCTATAACAAGTACGCCCGTACGTCACATACACTCATACAACATAATCATAATAATCGTAATCACTCTAAATGCAGCATCTTTATCCAGCTGTGCACTAGTTCTCTGAGCCTGTCCAGTTCTTTAGACTGTGCTATACAGACATTCATCTATAGTTCTCTAAAACAAGTACTGCACTCATCTCTGCACGATAAGGCATAAAACACACAAAGCCTAGAGAGTTTAGTTGGCTGCTAAAAGTGGATGGTGTCTTTTCTTTTTGAGCTTTTAATAAAAAGTTTATAAGATGCATTTTAAGTGTCACAGTTAACCAATTAATTTCTTGTATTTACAAAACAATTGAATATTTGGAGTGACTTTGTATACTGAAAGACTTTCTTAGGTCATTGTGTTTACTTTAGTGTATACCTTAACATTTTTTTGCAGGGCTGATGATGACTTCTCAGGACCAATGGATACCAACGTCAAGCTGCGCTACAATGGTGAAATAACCTGGGATGCTCCTGCAATCACCAAAAGTTCCTGTGTGGTGGATGTTTCCTACTTTCCCTTTGACAGCCAGGAATGTAACCTCACCTTTGGTTCCTGGACCTACAATGGCAACCAGGTAGGACAGACAATAAAAATGCAGGGTAAAGAGTATTCATTGTCAGATTATCAACCAGGCAGAATGACCACAGCTAGACTGTTTTCAGTTATTTATGGCATTTGAACAAATGACCTTAATTGTGGGAGTGATGGGCAAGATTACTACAATAAAGGTTATGTCCAATTCTGTTTATTTTTGTTATATTTTTTACTAGTTACTACCAGGAAATCACACCACTGCTGGTAATTCATTATAGTAAGTAAACATTGATTTAACAACTGATCTTTCCTCTATCCTTCCAGGTAGACATAATTATGGGAATGGACAGTGGTGACCTGTCGGACTTTGTTGAAAATGTAGAATGGGAATGTCATGGGATGCCAGCCACTAAGAATGTCATAATGTACGGCTGCTGCCCCGACCCATATCCAGACATCACATATACCGTACTCCTGCAACGCCGCTCCTCCTTCTACATCTTCAACCTGCTCCTTCCCTGCTTCCTCATCTCTTTTTTGGCTCCGCTGGGATTTTACTTGCCTGCAGACTCTGGGGAAAAGGTTTCTCTGGGAGTCACTGTTCTTCTGGCCCTGACTGTGTTCCAGCTGATGGTGGCTGAGAGCATGCCTCCCTCGGAGAGTGTGCCACTAATAGGTAAGGGCCCCAAAAGATTTTTTAGTAACACTACTACGCATTAAACATTAGTAAATGTTTTCCCTATACCAGAGTTTTTCTTTTTTTTTGATCTTGTATTAGAGTATGAAAGTATTTAGCCCCATCTGTTTTTTGTGTTACACAGGAAAATACTACATTGCTACTATGACCATGGTTACAGCATCCACAGCTCTCACCATTTTCATCATGAATATCCATTTTTGTGGAGCAGAGGCCAAGCCAGTACCTCACTGGGCCAAAGTGCTCATCATTGACTACATGTCCAAAATTTTCTTTGTTTATGAGGTGGGTGAGAACTGTGCATCTGGTTCTACCCAGACATCTCCTTTCCCACAAGATGATGTACCTCACCTGCCCACGCACAATAAGGCCAATGGTAAACCAGGGAACACTAGTAAGAGAGAAGAGCAACAGGGCTACAGATATCCTAGACCTCAAACCCCCAAGCCACAGCATCATCCTAGAATAAAAGCACAACACCACATCACAAGAGATGAAAAAGACTTTATACCTGGGAAACATGACTCGTTTAATGGCAAAATCCTGACTGGTGATTGCTGTAAAGAAGACCAAAAGATCCCTTGCTACCTAGATGAACAGAAGCTATCCTTCTGCCTTGGAGAAAAAAAGCATCCTACTGTAACTTTTGGCCCATGTGTGTTTTGTACTCACGCCAGTGGTTTGCCTGGCCCTGACACCAAGCTTGTGCGTAATGTAGAGTACATTGCCAACTGCTTTCGGGAGCAGAGGGCCACCTGTGTCAAAGGGGCTGAATGGAAAAAGATTGCTAAGGTGATGGACCGCTTCTTCATGTGGATCTTTTTTATCATGGTGTTTCTCATGAGTATTCTTATAATTGGCAAAGCCCCATGAAATGACAGTGATGCTGTAAAATTCTGAATTCATTAATTATTTTAAATGAAAAACATAAATAGCTTCATAAATAACTCCTTATTTTCTTTTGTAAACATGTTGTATCTTTACTTAAACTATGGTCTGAATGAAAATAATTTGGTTTAATGTTTGGCAATGCATATAGAGTATAATTTGGTCGGTTCTGTTGCATCAACACATCTCATTAGAATCTGAAAGCACATTAAATATATAGCTATATGACTTGGTATTCCTTAATCTTAATGAGAAAATGAATAATTGCCATTAAACAAACTGTATTTATCTGCTGAGTTTTGTTTAAGGGTCCAATTCTTAGTTTAGAGTTAACTTTTAGTAAATGTACAACAACCTTTTCGTCTTCACCTGACCACCGAAAACATGTAATAGGATCTTCTGTCAAGATAAATTATGACCATGGGCAGCCTCAGCATGTCTTATTCACTACTGTGAAATTAGATGCCTGGCTGTCTCTGTATACAGTCCGGATCTATCGAATCATTTTGCTGTTTAAAATGACTGAGTGAATAGTTAATTAGCAAGCTTTTTTGTTGCACAGTCACGGCAGTGACGGTGTAAGGTGATATGGAGTATTAATAATGCACGCATGCATGTTCAGACAGCCCCTTTCCAAAAGACTATACCATGAATGTAAGTGGGTGAGTTTTTTGTGGTTTGTGTGTAGTCAAGTGACCTTGTGCACTGTACATGAGTGTTCATGTTTGCATGGCATCATGAGATGCTGAAAAGGAGGGTAATATTGTCAGTGATAAGTAGTAACCAGACTTCAAGAGGTACAGCATCTTAAGCATTTTATTTGTTTCGTTTTGTGTATTATTGGATCCCCATTGTGCTGCCTGTAAAATTAAAATTAGCTATTTAAATGGGCCAATCACAATTTTAATCTTTTTGTTTTTGTTTTAAATTTAGTTATTTGAATTTATATTGCTGCTATAAAAGTTTATTTAAAATGCTTGGGTTAAAGCTTCATTATGGGACAAGAACAATCACCTGGTCAAAATGAACGCCTTCTATTTCCCCACTCTCTCCTCTTTTTCCTGTTACCATATTCCAACAGTAGAGGGCACTCCATTCCCAACTTGTCGATGGCCCACAGCTCAGCGTTAGAGATGCTTGCAGGAAAACACAACTGCACGAGATTGAGCTACAGAATTATCCACACCCATTATCAGCAGTAATTCAATTAACAACTGAGAAAAAGATTAAAAGCCCATTATACCACTTTACTTTCTGCTGCATTTTTGATTCAATCTTGAAGCTGATTATAATGACACCCCACCACATATCTATAGACATCCCTGTTATTCTTCAATTGAGATGGCTATATCTGTAAAACCCTCCGCCAGTATTTCACCATTTTACTGCTTTGTTTACACTGAGAGAATGATGTTAAGTATTGTTCTCAGCCAGTAAATCCCAGAGAATAGCTCTCAGTATCTGATGACTGTTCTGCAGATTGTTGTCGCTCCAGCATGAGCTCACATGAGCAGAGATCAGCGGCGTAGCATAAGGCAGTGCCGCCAGGGCAGATGTACCGGGGCCCAGGAGGTGAAGGGGCACCTAAGAGAGTCCCATGTCACTGTATGTTTGTGCCATTAGATTTTTCAGTATGGGCTTTGTTATTCATAATAAATGAAGTAAGAAGATGTAGCTCCATTAAAAAGTAGACATGTCTCTTTCATATTTACTTATTAAATATAAAAAAAAAAACACCTATAGAACTTATTACAGAGTGAAGACAAGAATAATTGTCCTGCAAACTAAAAATATGCTTTATTTTTTTTCTAAGAAATAAATATACAGTATCTTATTGTAGAACTGATGCATGCAAGTCTATTAAGTTGCAAAGGATCACTGTTGACTATACTCCACAAATGAATTATTTTCATATGCATTTAGGGAAGTCTGTGCCCTCCATAACTTTAGGTCCCTTTATAAAAACCTGCGCTGGAGCCCCTCATCACTAACTTACACCACTGGCAGAGATTTTCCAGAGACTAAGATGAAAGTTCCTCTTTTAATATTTTTGTTAAAGTGACTGTCATAAGTAAAAGTATCTTACACTCTAAAAGGGAAGCTGAGTGAGCTGCATTGCATTAGTGCCCACTGAGCCACATAAGCCAGACTTTACTCACCATGGGAGCTGTGGAGAAGTGGGAACTATGTAATTTGGAGAGGAGTAGCAGGTCAGGACTCCAGGGAAATGCTGTTGGGAATATATCACAATGTTTTCTTTCTCTCTTTGAGTATTGTAAGAGGAACAATATAATGACACGGACAGTATTAAGACACAAAGAGAATGTAGTTTGGCGTGCTTGTAATGCTAAAGGAATACTATTAATATTGAGAACACAAGAATCTACTTTATTAAAAATACAAAACTCTGGAAGGCCTTTTGTGAAATAGTATAACATGACTGCAAGGTAGTGCATGTTTCATTTTTCTAATTTATTCTATTTATTAAGCTATAGGCTATCCATATTGGTTTGGACAATAGTAAATACACCGTAGAAATGTCATAGGGATTCACAGCTTGGGCCCCCATAATGTTCATAGCATACAAGAGTGATTCTCAAACTTTACTCACCAAGTACCTTCACATAATATATTTGTTTCTCCAATATACAATAATGATTATGTACATAAAAGAGGTCTAAAGTGCAATGAGTTCAATTTAAAAACAGCTTAAGTGCTTCTTTTTAGATTTGACTGGGTCTAGAGCAGTTTTAGTTCAGTTTTAACAAGCTTCATTATTAATAGATTTCAACCAATTTTAGATGGACTTTAATTGCCTCAAGTAGTTGTAGTTGGTTTTATTTGGACAAAATAAAATGTATTATGATCAAAATGGTCTCTCTCTGGGGGAGGATAATGGAGCTGCATTTTCAAAAAAGTGCAGCTCGAGTTATCATTTTTTATTTAGTCTGAAAAATAAAACAACTAAGGGTCCCTACCGCCAGAGATACTAGTACCACAGTTTGAGAACCACTGTTACAGGCTGTCCAGAATGGGTTGGACAATAATAACCACATAGTGTAAATGTCATAGGGTCCACAGTTTGGGCCCCCATGTTGATCATAACCTACAACACAAAAACTTCAAGGACATAATGTGCTTGTACGCTTTGCTTTTATTTGACATAGCGTTGTGTAAAACTTTAATAACTCTGCAATGTTCCTGTTATGCAGAGGACACTGAGTTTCAAGAAGATTAATTCCTGATCCGCGAAGAACAGGCGAGACCACGGGACAGTAACCAGTTACCATGGTGACTCAATAAAAGCAGCCTAGTTCCGGGACAGGACAGACTTTTACAGAGTTGGCGTCTGACAAGAAATTACAAGAGGTTTTTATTTTTCCCCTCACACATTTTATCGGTAATAAATAACAAACTCTCGAGGCTACAGACTCTTTAGCGGCTCTAAGAAACGCCTGTCGCCTTGTAACGGAATCCGGTTTGGAGCGGGAGGTCCACAGGGGTCCTGCCGTCCACGGGTCCCACATGTTGGGGTCAAGTTTAATCTCTAACCCTTCGTAGTTTGCTAAATTGCTACGTGGAGAAAAACACCGAAGATCCAGGAAATATTCAAGAAAAACGCGCAAAATCACAAGGAAGGAGGTAAATTTGCTTTGTTTCAAATGTTACGTTAGCAAAAGATGATTTAACGTTTAGCTAACTTCTAGCACATTTATTAATTAGCTAAACGAACAATATTTAAATGTAGTGTTGCCAATTGAAAACCTATTTAATGATTATTGATATTTCACCTAATGCAGTAGTTGTTAAAGAAATTATACATGTGTTACTTTTATGTTAAACCAATATCTCGTTATAACAATCTGTAACTTCCCATTGCTCGTATTTCACTATTGAACTTATTTGTTTACATGGGAGGGACGTGTTGTATGTGAAGCCAACCACAATTCACAGTTGATTGAAAAAAGTCAACAAAACCATACCATAGGAGGTTGGAGTTTATCTAAAAGCAAGTAAACCAGAACTTTTACTCACTGAAGAACACTAAAACACAAAATGCTGCATGTTATACCTTTAAACAGCATTGCTTAAAATCACTCAATCTCATCTTTAAAAACATGTAAAAAATTATTAAATGCTAAATGTTGCAGCTGAGATGGAAGACCCCTCTGTGCACCTGGAGCTGACCGCCAGTGGCCAAAGCAGGCAGGGCTTCTCTGACAGAGTTTACCTGCTGGCATCAGTCATTTTCCAGAACAATTACCTGGAGAAGCCTGCTGCCCAAAGGCTGGTGAATTATGGGAAAGAGAGAGGGCTTCCTTTGCCTGAGGTCAAAGATGGTGAGATGCAGCATGCAGCATATGAATTGGCATTCAATGCACTGAAATGTAAGTAATCTAAACTATGATTTGTTTGAACATGGAGTTACCTTTTTATGAGCATTAGTGCTTGTTCAAATACAAATTTCTGTTTGAGTTTGTTATGAGTGACTGAGAAAACATGTCTTTTTTAAGTGAAAGTTATTTGGCAAATAAACAGTGAGACGTTGTCCTTCTTGGGAGAGTGAATTGACAGGATGAATTGAAAACAGATAAATTGAAGAAGGACAAGAAGGGTAGAGAAAAATGCTCAGGTGATCAGGGGAATACTGTGTGATGCCACAAATCAATCTTGCCTATAATCTCTTATCTGTGAGAAGGGTGCTGTATGGGTGGCTAAAGTCATGGAGGTCTGTAATCGCCATGGTGATAAGCGAAGGGAGGTTACTTGACTCTTGGTGCAGAAAGCTGTCTGGTATTGATTTAATGTGTTCCTTGGATGGAGAGGTCAGGTAGCAGGAACAGTCTCGTTGGCATGAATGATTTTGTTCCTTGCTATCAATCCACTGAGCCTGGATAAGCTTTAGGCCTATACATGTTCTTCAATTAATGCAGGATACCTCAAAATATCCATCAGCAAGTTCCTGTGCCATGCTGCAGTGCCCAATATCACTGCTGTAGGTCATAGTACTTATATTACACACTGAAAATGACTTGCTTAGGGTCATATCAAGCAGAAAATTAGAAGATTACTTTTCATCAAGAGTAGGCAGAACTTTTATTATTTGAACCTTATCAGATGGAACAAATGGCTGCTTACTCATTACAATTATTCTTTGAATTCTAGAAAACATATGGCCAAAAATAAAAGTTAGCATTTAGGATAAGATAAAGCAGTGGTGCTTGTTATGATTTAGCTAATTGCCTTGATAGGATGGCATACAATAATGTGTATAAAATGTTTTGTCTTGATCACAAATGAAGTTTGGTGTTATTAGAGTAATGTGCTGTTCTGTCACCCTTCTCTGGAAATTGGTTGAAACTAAACTGCCTGGAAGCCATTGCTAATAATTCTTATTCTTCTGTTGGTGCAGGCTGACTTTTCTGTGATTTCTCTGTGACACACCCACACTAACATAAACATTTGCTGGTTTTCTCTACACACACAAAATCACACACTTTGTGCACCGCTTTGGAGTGACTGATCCAAAATTGAGCTGAGGTCAGTTGTTAACCTAAAGAAGAAATGCTTCAGCAGCAAGAAATGCAACGAGTGAAATGCCAATGAGCACTGGTATTGATCTTGTGATTTTAACTCTTATCTTCTCTAAACAAAAAAGTCGCCCAGTAAGCTCTGTATCAGTGGCTGGGGGATACAGACCTGTCTGTTGCTGTGATTAAATAAAATGTGTGACCTAGTGAGAGCTTCAGATTTTGAAGTTTTTATTAAGAAAGAAGAATCTGCAGTCAGTGCATAGGCAGCTGTGTCCTTTTGAGCTCCCCTTTCAGTCTGTCTCTTATCTCACTTTTTAAAAAACATTTTTATGTCCAAGTAAGTCAGCCTGATCACTGGTTTGAGGGAATTCATGCTGCCCAATTCATGTCGATTTTGTACAGAATGCACTAATTTTAAGCAAAGCATATCACTGTTGTTTTTGGTTTTATCACTAGTAACTTTGGCCTTTAGACTACCTTTACCTGGGTCTTTCTTCACTTGTTATTCCTCTGTAGTTCTGCCTCATTGTCAATACTGTCCAAATGGGCAACACAATGCCCTTGCCAGACTGTGGTGTTTTGTATACCACCGCAACAGCAGACATGTAATTGTGTTGGTATGTGACATGTAACAACAACATTTAGTGCAAGTTATTATGTACCTCTTTTTGGCTTGTCCAGTATAAGATGAATGTGCACTTTGGTGCACTGATGTGGAATATTTGTAGACAAAAACCCAGCTGAAAAGTGGTGGTCCTTATTCAGGTTTGGCTGTTTTACTAAGCATTTGTTTGACCGCAGTCGCCATCACTCATTGCATTGTGCAACACCCAAATGCAAAGCACAAAGCACATAATCTGTAAACACAAATACTGCCGTAACTTGTCTGAGCTGTGAAGGGAGGAACATTCCCTTTTGGACAAAGATTGAGTTGAGTTCTGACATTGAGAGTGGTCTCAGTGTGAAAATAAAGCAAAATGTCTAACTCACAGCAATGTCCTCAGTTAGAAATCAGGCAATGATATTTTATGCTCAAGCCAGCCTGCTGTGGGTGATTTATAGCGTGTAAAGAACTATGACCTCTACAGAGGCAACCA
Organism: Rhyacichthys aspro; assembly: GCA_036850595.1. NCBI lineage: Eukaryota > Metazoa > Chordata > Actinopteri > Gobiiformes > Rhyacichthyidae > Rhyacichthys > Rhyacichthys aspro. Next base: position 15,212,528 of record CM072157.1, read on the forward strand.
TCATGGCCCCCAATGTGGTCTGCGCCGCACTGCGTCCAGCGAATGGTTATCTCTCAAGGGATTATCTTTAAAGTTTGCTGCAGTAATAGCTACTATAGTAAACCTTACTGACCTCCCTCTGCTATAAATGAGACTAATATTTGAAGATTATTTTTTAGATAATTGTAAGCTGTTGTTGGAAATGGTTTAAGATTATGTGTGTATCTTGCTTGCTTAAATGTTTTAATAGAGTCCAGTTGGCAGAGGCCCCAGGGTTGTGATAAGGTACCTACTGCGGAAAATGACAGTTGGACACGTATATGTTACACACACTAAATAATGTTACTACATCTGTCTTTCGACCAAAACCAAATTAGACAACATTTAATAGAATTCTTTGATGTCAGAAGATACATTTAATAGATATTACAGAACATATGAACACAAGACTGAAAGAATGTCATCATTTTTACCATCTGTTACTGCAGTTGTCATTAATGTCATTTATCCTACTCACTCTAGACTTCAGAAGGAAACTGGGAAAAAATGACCTTGGACTAACACCAAATAAGTATTGAATCACATTGTGGTGAATTAAATGTCCCCGGTTTCATTTAATTTTACAAATTAATCATTATTCTTTGGGGAGCCTCCAGGACTTAATTTTACTATTTTTTTCTCGTGATTTCTTTCTTTTCTTTTTTTCTTTTTCACATCATCAGATATGAATTTGTCAGAGCAGCTAATACTTAGCACTAATTACATATGCTGTTATGTAACTAATGGAAATTGATCCTCATTGTTATTTAGAAAAATCTCCAATACATAGCTAAATTGATTGATTGAATTATTGCTTTTGATTATAGTACATTATGGAAATTGCTTACATTTTCTTATTCATTCTAATCTTCGTATTTACTATTGTTTCTGTGCAGATCAAGAACTTCTAGAGAACATCCTTATTGACAGCAGCTTTTACCTTACACAACCTTTGGTAAGTGACATTTATATGATACAATATGTTTTTATTTGTGGTTGTTTGACCTTAGTATAAACATTTAAATCATTTGGTTCTTGGTTATTTGACGAGTACAGCTGTATTTCTGTTTTATTCTTCTATATTTTGTTACACCAGAGTCTCTTGATTCAAGGATGTAAGAGAAGCTTCCTTTCTTTATTTTTCTCTTTTACCTTGAACTTTGATAATGCCCGTACTTTTCATTTCTACAGCTCACATATCTTTGTTCTACTCTTCTAATCAGCACCAGTTATATTGATGTATTGCACAGATACATCCATTTTATCAAGTCACAAAGCACCTTGTCTCTTTTATACTCCCTTTCCTAATCAATGACAATCACTCCCTTTGGAGTAACACATCTAAAAGGTGCTATGTGGCGGAACAAGCTTAACTAGGTCTTCTTCTTTATTGCTTTTCTCAAACAAAACAGGCCATTAATTAGTAATAAAATCAAATGCTTGCACACCTCCAGAGGCAGCTGTTTGTTAGTGGTCTCTGAGTCTTTGCTGCACAGAGCCCACCTCACAAACAGTATGTCCTCACACCGGCATGCTTAATGTTATTAGTTTTGAGGAAGGTTTGAAGCCCTGAGGATGTGACTGTCTATAAAGAACAAACTACTTGAAAGCTAGTTTGTTTTGGGTCAGCTGGTAGTACAGAGAAGGCGACTACAGAAACATGTGTCTATCTCTGTCACAGCTTACAGCAAATGTTTACATTAACACAGGGATGTGCGCTTGTATAGCACACACACATGCACAGTTGTCCCTGTGAATTATAGCCCTGGGTAAAATGAATTGGTCCCCCAATGTGTTGCTGGCAGGTCGTTACTCTGCATCCTTCAGACAATAAAGTCCAGACACAATGAGAGTCTTTAGAAGCCAGTCTTACCTCCTTTTACACCACTGGCATCTATAAAATTCAACCTTGACATTGAGGGGAGAAAGTGGTGGAGCAAAGGAATGGGTTTCCTTGAAAATGGAGATACCTGTACATACAGTAAAAAAATGTACAAATATGAAATATGCTCAGTTCCTAAAGTCCATCAGATCACAAAAAGCTGCAGATGATGGAATTATCATAAAAGACAATATTGCATGTCAAAGGCACATAATTGACCAGCTTTTTCAGTCCTGTCTTTATGATCTGTTGAAATGTGTATATTTCAGCATGGTGCATCTTTACGTTAGAAAGATTATTATGGCTACTTTCATTCTCTATTTTATAGAGCCCAGGGAAATCAATTTTAACTATTCCATTTTAGTATAATGTTTTTACTGTTGTAGGCCAGTATCTAAGGTGACCTAGCTGGTATGTTTACTGTAGCCCAATATCCCAACATAGGAATCTGTTGCCATGCATCTTAATGGCCAAATATTTTCCCACTCCAGGCTTTTAACCTTGGCAAAGGATAAGGTAGAAAGAGACAGAGGACACTACCTTTCCAGAAATAAAAGTAAAATATTTCAAGGTTTTTTCCTAGGTTGCATCCCCATTAGCTCAATAATATGGCTTGTGAAGTTGCTGCTGTGCCCTGCTTCTTTTTGGGAGAAAAGGGCAGATAAACTGTAACATAAAACACAGGGTATTATAATGATTGGCTACTCTCAATTCTTGTTTTAACTGGGGTTTATTTAAAACCTTTTTTTCTCCCTGTGATCTAGCCAAATGAGCAGATGAGCCTTGCTGTTGTTATGCTGTATGACTTCCAGGACAGGAAGTTTCTCTCGCGCAAATACAGTAGTGCTGAAGAATTTATAAAAGATGTGAGAGATATGGAGAACTTTCTCTTTAGGTACAGTATGGATATAAAATACTATTTACAAAAGAATTATATGAGAACTAATTTATTCTTTTAATAAGAGTAAAAGAAGGAAAGAGTATGCCAATGGTAGATTTATAAAAAAATTTTTTTTTAATCTTTTCCAGATTTAAAGCCAAGTTAGCAGCCTCTCTGGCCCGCTGGAGGATCAAACATGAGCTCTTGTCCATTGAGTGTATGCTGCCAGAGAGTGTGAAGATAAAACATAGGAGAGCATGTAACCTTCTGCTTTATGCCTGGGTCAACACTTTAAAGAGCAGGTCAGCAGAAATATGCTAATGTATTTTCATTTGTATTATGTACTTTTATTTGTGAGGTGTTTAAGATTTAGAAACAACGAGTTTACACTGAATCTGTCAGATGCTTGTAACATGTAGTAGTATTTAAAGAATATAATGTCTGCACGTCTTTACTTATATCAGATACAAAATGGGCACATCTCCATGTTTATTTGTAAAGTTGGTATTTGGTCCAAGACAACCTCATGTTTTATGCTTAGCTGACATTCAGTTAAATATCCAGTATGTGTGTGTTTATGTGAGATTATGTGTTCTCCAGCACGTGTCCCCACAGGCTGATTCGGTTAGTTGTAAATCTAGCTGCTGTGGACAGATTCAATCAGCGACACCGCTCAGCATGCTCTCTATACTGTAAAGGTCACCTGTTGGGACTGTGTGTGTCTGTATGTGTGTTGTAATGTTTTTTATAGCTCATATTACTATTACAAATTACACATTAAAGTTATGACACAATTGTGTCATTTTTTGATATCTTTTCTTTCTCATCTTCCCCTTTTCACTTTTATTAACCTGCTCACTTTTCTCTCGTTCTTATCTTTTTCTTACAGTCTTGATGAGGTCCAAAGAGTGCTGAAAGGAGCCGGCTTCTCTAGGGTAAGATCAATTGATCAGCTGGAAGGGAAGACCTTCTGCCAAGATCCTCACTGTGAGGATATACTGGTACTGCCTGCTCAAATGAAGGCTCAACTGGACTCCACCAAGCTGCATAGCAACTACAAACTCATCGTCCAGGTACAAGCTGCACAGAACAACTAGACATACAACATAAAAATGTCCAAAATGACTTGGTGATTTTTGTACTGTTTATGATTTATCACATATTCCAAGTAAGATTACTTTTCTGAGGTACAGATTTCAGATATTTGTTTAAACAAACATGGCACACAACACAAACACCACACAATCATATTTACATTATCTGCTTGCATCTCAAGCAGATAATGTAAATATGAAAATACTGAAAATACTCGATCTGACCAGGAACTTTCAGGGGGGAAAATTCAGCTCGATTTCTGGACAAGACCCTATACTCGTCTTTATATTTTCACTGACCCATTCACTCCCTTTTTCCTACCTCTTTATACAGACCTCCCACTGCTGCTCTAAACTCCCAGATCTTTGACATTTCATCCAACTGTTGTTTCCTCACTTTCAACACATCCTTCTCACTCTTTCTTATAAAAAAAAAATAATTTCCAGGATATAAACATTTGAAGTCTGACTTTTCTTCTCCAGGATAAATCCTGCTGCCTTGGCCCAAATGCAGTGTCCTCGTTGTTACAAGAGGCTGGAGGTGGAGATGTTCTAATGGCAGGATGTTTGTCTGGCTTCACTGTCTCCCACACAGCTTCTCTCATTTCTATGAAACAAAAAGGCAGTGGCAATGACAAATCCACACTCTTTGTTTGTCTTGGTAATCGCACTAAAGCTCAGATACAAGAGCTACAGCTTGTTATTACTACAATGGGCTGCAAAAGTAAGTCAAAAGTAATTTCAAATAAGATGAAATGAGCGTTTAGCTCATCTGCAGTGTTGCCTGTGTCTCAAAGGGGTTAAATAGCTTAAAATATGTGTGCTGTAAATAATAGTCTGTACTTGTTTATAGTGGCAGCCACTTCTTGTCTTTTCAAGACCTGAATAAAACATGAGCTGTGAAAAAATGGCCTTTACATTTTATCCCTTACACTAATACATGTAATGTTTACTTTGTTTAGATGTGAAGCTGTTACCTACAAACTTTCAGTCTCTGGATAGAGGAGATAAACAGTTTCGAAAAGTGTGTGTTATCCTATTAACACCTAAATGTTCTCTGTCTGCAATCAGCAACCCAGTTGACTTCATACTGAAAGAGAATGGAGGTATGTTTTGAAACATTTAGGCTGCAGCAAAAGTGAAAATAAATAATTTATACACAGGCCACATGTTTAACTTTATTTTTTTATCACAACTTGTACACAAACATGTTTAGGCAACACACCACCCTGAGCATTTCTGTGTTTTTGAGGTATTTTGTTGCTTTGTAAAGATCTGAGTCACAAGTGCTCATCATTATATGCTTCAGCTAATTTGACTTTATTCAATCAGCTACATCAAGAGTACATTTATACTTACTTTTTCCATTTTTACAGAAAGGAAAATAGATGGTAGGCAACAGGCTTTAAAATCTTATTCCTCTTCTCCTTTTTTCTTAGATACAGACCTGCTGCAGGACCTAGCCTTGGGATCCATAGCCCAGAGCAAACTGGAAGCTCTGGTTCTGCAGCAAAAGAGAGATATTGATCACGCCATGCAGTGTAAGTGTAGAACCAGCTGCTCCCATCTTAACAGACCCACAGTGATAACTCACACAACACATTGGAGCAAAGTCTCAACTGTGTATCACCTCTCCCCTCTGACACAGTCACGCTCATATACTTTGTAATTATCTAATCTCTTATGTCATTAGACTGAAGCCTGTAGTGTCCCAAAGAGATCCTCTGAGTTTTAATTAGGAATGCTAACGCTGCTCATTGATGATCAGCTGCAGTCTCTGGTGGCCCTCTATTCATTTTGTAAAAAATGTTACTAACACAGTCACTTGAAGAGCATCTATGGCAGTTATGGCATTATTTCAGTTGTATTTTGCACAGATGATCTGTTGTGATGCACACTGGGTCACTTCTGTATTTAGTAGTATGTTAATTAGCTGATTAGCAATAGTCTATCTTTCCTTGTTCAGTGCTTTTCTGATTGTGTCTCATCTCGGTCATCAGCCAGGTGCAGTCTTTCTGATAGCTGCAATGAAAACCACCATCGATTGGGTGTTTATTGAGTGACTTTGAGTCAATGGTTTCATTTGACTGTCTGTACACAAGCCAATGTGCCAGACAAATATACACAAAGCCATACACACATACCATCACAGTCTATAATATCCTCACGACTCATTTTCATTTATCCAAAGTGATTTTACATTGGTTTGGAGCTGATTTGGTACATTCTAGCAGGTTTTATTTGTTATCAGCTCAGTCAGCTTAATTATTTTTGACTGACTGTAATTAGTGTGCAATAAAAAAATCAAAGCTTGAATGAATGAAATCGAACCATCAGCAGCCACAGAGATTGGAAAACCAGAAGCACCTGCTAAATAAAATGTGCAATACTTATCTGCTGTAAGAAAATCATGTTTTATCACCGATTTTGGCTCTATTGCAGTAACGTGTCTATACTCAACATAACAGCAATGATTTTGACATAACTGACATAAAGAAAGGAAATGTGATACTTTGCTTATTGAATTGCATGCATTTGTCTGTACAGTCCCTAAGATACTGTCAGTGATATACACTACCTATTCATCATACCTAGAAGAAAATGAGGAGGTGGTCAGAGCAGTCTTTGAACAAACTAAAGCCTGTGGAGAAAGCGGGAGAAGTCAAACCAGGTAAACTTGAGGTGAGCCTCTGTGGGTCTCAATGCCGCGGCGCCTAGTAAACTGAAATCGTTTTCTGTTTGCATCCTTTTCTGTCAGTCTCTTGAGTTGTTTGTCTCTCTTCAGATAGGTTTCTGTCACTGTCTCAGCTCACCTCAGGCAGCAACTCGATTTAGTGTAGTGTAGTAGAGTCGGTGAAAATAAAATCAGAGGTGCCACTTGATGTTTCTAAATACTGTGAAATGGGAAGAAATTCTGCTGTTTGTTTATACATAGATGAATTTTTCATTTTTTCCGACTGTTTTTGCATTCATACTGTATATGGCCTTTTTTTTTTGAAGATTTGTTAAATTCTACTGTTTTGTGGACTTTATTTTGAGTGCTTTCAGTTATAAAACAGCCCTATATAATATGGCAATGGCACTGACTAGCATAATATAATTTATGTTTATAGTCAGTCATTGTAATTATCAGCTGACAACCACTGCTTTTGCATTAAAATATAGTATCTAACTTTTTTAATATATGTATTTTCACCAATTTAATTTTAGTACATACAAAATCCATACATTTTATAAATGCATAGTTTGGAGGATTATTTTATTTATGTCATGATTATTGTCAAAATAATACATACATCTGTTGTCTCTATGTTTTGGCCACACCAAGCCTTTCCCCATTCAGCTCTCCTTTTGACTCAGAGGACCTTTTATTCACGCTGCAACCTACAGAGCAAAGTAATGGCTGCTTCATGGCTATTCTTACCAGAGAGGTATGCAACACAAAGTAACAGTACTCTGTAAGAAGCAAGGGAATAGCACTATCAGGCAGAGAAATAGATTATCAATTCAGTCTTTCTCTTCTCTATTTAATGAGCTTCAATTTACTGTGTGAAACAGTGTCTGAATGTGCAGTACAGAATGTCCTTTCTGTTTCAAAGAGAGGCCAGTCCATTGTGTGATCAGAAGAAATAAAGCAGCCACCCAAACCTGAGAGAATGTGAAAAATGGCATCACACCTCTTGAATGATTTGGTGTCAAACTATATAGAGAAAAAAATATAGAAAAAAAGGCCAGACTCAAAGTTGAAATAAGAATGTTCAGTCACAGATGCTGATCTGGTGTGAATCAACTGCTAGAGAGAGATTTTCTAGATGGTGGAGGATGAGGTGGCAGGATATGGGAAAATGAATACTGAAATGGGAGAAAAAAAAATCAGATGAGGCGGACATTGTCTGTGTCAGCTTTAGCAATAGAAATCTGTTAAGTAAAAATGAGAGAAGCTGCTAGACTTGTTAAGAGAGTCTTGTTAACGCTGCTTATTTGAGAATAATGATGACTCTGTTTTAGGATCCATTGTGTTGTAAAGCTGCACACATTTGTTACCTCATAACATCTCTGTCCTCTCTTTTCTTCCAGATCATCTTCTCTAATGTTTTTGCACATGCATTTGTTGATTCTATTAAATAATTGTGAAGAAGATTAAGGGCATAAAGCTTTAAAATGCAGAACTTATGATAAAAATAAATGGTTTAAAAACTTGCACCAGCAACTTTAATTTATTCCGTTCAGTCAGGCTTCCCCATCTTCTCATAATCTACTCCACAACATAACTGCATTCACTACATAGTCTTTCCCATTATGAAATGTGCGGTCATGCTTATGATGCTGGTGTGAAGTTATTAGCCACCAGTGTGACGAGCTCTCTTGCACTGTAGTGTCTGCTTGTCTCTGGTCATCCATCACATTTTATACCTCCGCAGATAGGAATGAAAAGATAATCAAACCGCTGTAATGGCACTGCAAACAGGATTTTTTTTTCCCTACCTCTAATAAACTGGTCTAATCAAAAGTTATTGTGGCACTCGGAAAAGTGCCATAAAAATAGCAATTATATAAGTGTTTGAATGCTGTCTGGCCTACATTGACTGTCACAGCGGTGTGCAGTAAATGTCTTTATGAGTCGTCCATACAGGAACAGCTGGGGACAATAAAGACGGTCAACGAATGTGTTTCTGGCCTAATTTCGAGGGGAAGCAGAGCAAAACGACAGAGACCTAACAGGCCACGAATACTGAAGGACAAATCTGGTTTCTATAAATAAGATGATTCAATTTGCTCTTCATTTATTAGTTTGACTTTGTGTTTATGATTGTTTAGTGTGAATTTAGGGCACAATCCCAACATATATTAAAAATAATGATAATGAGCGTATGGACATCCTGGCTGCAGTTATAAAGTACACAATGGCTACAAAGTTTGGCAGAGGTTAGAAGGAAACATGAGATTTATAGAGAGAGTAAAGTGTACTTGTTTAGAGGAGATGGTGAGGACTTGGGATTTACAAGAGTGGGGGAAGAAAGAGAAGCAAGGGAGAGTGTCTTTTGAATAATTCAGCGCCCCCTGTCTGTATGAGTTAACATCAGCGGAGTTCAGGGCATCCACCAAACACTGCATTACAGAGCAGTACTGTTAGTGCGTTTACCTGCCTTCACCTTTACCTTAATGTGCAGAAGTATGTGCTTACTTACAATTCACAGATACACGATACAATAATATTGACTTTCATTATTTTGCATTAAAATACACACAAAGATTAAACATAAAATGCAAACAAACTCACAGACTGCATGTCCCAGTCGTGTACACTGTGCTTGTGAATAATTCAGGCCCTGAAGAGTGCAGTGGGCTGCTGTGGGCTGGTGCTGAGACAGCAGGTGACCCTTAAGCTAGGACCAAGGACATGGTCCCTTTCAGGTCTTTTATCAAAATATAAAGGACAGAATTATAAGAGTTATAAGCATATGTTATCAATAAATTGTTTTTATTTTACATTTTTATGTGAATTTTAAATTAAGTTAATTGCTTAAATTGTTTTCAATTTTCAAATTGTTTCCAGCCTGTGCAAGACGTAAAAGAACCTATAACAGAAGTCCCGACAGAGGTCACAAAGTCTACTGAAAAACCACAACGTAAAAGAGCTCAATCACACCATACCAAGCCCAGAAAGAGAGAGACCAAATCCAGCAACATTGGTATGTATGTCTATTAGGCAAATTTGAGGCATCATTTGTTGTTTGGAAATCAATACATAATCAAAATTTGACCTGATAATGTTTGTTTGTGCTACGAACTAATAATTACAACCTCTGTGTCTAGGAACATCCATCAAGAAGAACCTGCTGGTGTGTGTGTGTAAACTTAAGGATAAGACTCACACAGTGTTTTATAAACATACATTTTCCTTACAATCCTATTTTTTAGAATGTTGAAGCAGTCTCTTTATTATTAAATTTGCTTCTTTTCTGTCTCGTTGCCAGCCTGACCGTAAACTCAAAGAGTCACCAGAGCTACTCCTGTCGAGGGTACATTCCCAAAGCCCACAAAGATCACCAAAAACGGAGTGGCGTGGGAAATCTGACATATGGGATAAAAGTGTTATTCATTCTCGAGAGGTGAGATTAATTAGGTCAATTCACATAATGTGCTATTGATTTGCATATATTTTATACTACTGTCATTTTAGAGACATTCGAGTCACCTTTTCCTATTTTAGAAAATTCAAGCATTTTTTTATGAATTAATTGTTCTTTTATTTATTTCTTTTACATTGTTGATAGTCTGTACCAAAGGTCAAAGCGTCTACAGAGGTAGTCCTCCCCAAGACAAATGCCACCGGTTTCAAAAAATCACCAAAACTGGAGCACTATGGGAAATCGACCAGTTGGAACAAAATAGTTCATCCATATCAACCTCTCAGAGATGTGCACAAGCCTACCGTTATTTCTCTGCCACAAGTGGAGTTCCCTGCTTTATTTCCTCCTCAAGCACACTCGAATGGGATTTGGGCCCAGCTTCAAAAAACCCAGGTGAAGGCTCTTGCTCAAAAAGTACTCCATACTCGCTCCAGTGGGTGGTGAAGTCTGGCCACGGCCTTAGATACAGGTTTTCAGTTAGATGATATAAATTAAAGGATATATTGAAGAGGCTGCCCCTTTTTCTTTTGATAATGCATTTATTGTCACAACATGTTACATTTACACGGTGTAGAGATGAGTGGCAAACAAAACTGAAATGATGTACAGCATCTTTGTGAGTGTGCTGTTTGGACTGGACTGTATCACAGAGTTCACGTGGAGTGCAGGTGGTGGCCCCGAGCCATAGGAGCAGTGTCAAGGTTTTAAGAGCAGTGACAGCAGACTTTTTACTGCTATGTGCACATGTTTTTGTGTTTTTGTGGCTGGATTTTACAGAGTAAGATGAATATTCAGTTCACGGTTATAGTACAGATTGTATAATGTAGAGGACAAACCACTGTTCATATAGCCAAGAGCACATCACCTTGGACAAAGCCTGTATTAATGTGTGTTACTTGCTACCATAAACCTTGGGTGTACATAAAGATTCCTGAGGAATTAACATTTTAAAATTAGAATGTAACATTCTTAAGCTTTTCATCTAATTTTTTCATGAAAAAATTACAATCTTAACAAATGGAACGTCATAAATACATGTCTTTTACTGATCCACTTATTTAACAAGGACTAGAAAGAAAATGTACCTTTTGCACTTTGGGGCAGAACCATTGAACATTTTTAAGGCGTATTTTTGTGCCTGTGTAAATACAGTGGAAACAGCTTGTGCCAAGCTTATCTATAATTCTTCTGACGCAGACCCTCAATAAATCATCTATATGAAACATACAGCATTTCACCAAGATAACATGCAAAACTAAAACCCATTTCTGTTACCATGTACAGTCATCAGCAGCGCTCATGTCCCTCATATCTACAGTTTCCCCCTAAATACAGTCTTCTTATACAATCCTTTACATACATAATAACCTCAATTACCATGAAAGATGGTATTTTTGTTTTTGACATGTTGAAAGGATAAAAACATTTTTAATTGGGTTGCAGAAGAGTGTGGACCTTTCTGCCACCTTTCTGTCTGATCTTGGTTGCTGTTCCCATGTACATATTTAATTTTAGTGTTAGCAAAGAGACATCTACTCTGACATCCAGCCTGAGAGCTTTTACTGTGCAGTGTTTTTACAGAGGGGTACATAGCATGAAAGAAAAATGACTAAACTAAAGAAAACCAGTCTGTAGAGAAATGAATTAGTTTCCCTCTGGATGATGCTCTCTCCTGTTTGCAGAAAGGACTTAAGTATTCCATCCTAGCTCCAAGATCCAGTGCAAGCCATTTGGATTAAGAGTTCATGGGTCAAAGTCCATCCTGTGACCATTTCTTCATCATGGGTCATACTTTGAGTATTCGTCTTTACGTTTTCAACAGTGGTGTCTCTTAACATATATGTACATCATTGATTACCATGACTGGATGACTGGTACTGATTAAATGTTGTTGTGGCGATATTGTGAGTGGCATCGACCGGGAGTGCTGTGAACACCAGTGTGGGGTCATTGCTGGGGAAGTTCGGACGGCTGTTTCTTGGGTTTCAGAGTGTCTATAAGAGATTGGACTCCACGTTTCACACTGGTCGTCACCCGGCGCGTCACAGAGTCCGAGGAGGGCGACGAGGAGGAGCCAGCTCTCTGGGACGGCGGCCGTGCCACCAGACACTTCTGATATCTAAGCTAAAAGAAAAATGCGAGGGTTAGATTTTGTTTACATACACAGATACAAGAACATGATTACAAATGAGCTTACCACGCATGCTGCCTGTACCGCCTCTGACACACTGCCAGCGTTAGGATCACACCAAAATACGTGGCACTGGAAGTGTTGGTTTCCAGTGTCCATGATGAAGGCAAATGTGTGGATGTCCCGCCCCACTCCCATGAAGGACAGAAAACGGACCCGGCACTCCACCAACGCTTCCTCCTCTTCTTCCTGCATCAACAAGAACAATACAATCAGTAAACCACTTCTAAAGTTTGTGGCCAAAAGTAGCAACAATGTATGACTCCTTATATGAACTAAAGTAGGATTTAGACTTGGGGCACTTAATTTAATGCAGGAATACCGTTAAACATGAACGAATGTGAACACTCTCCCTTTTCCACAGTCATAGGCCAATGTGGAGTTGACTCTATCTATAAAAACACTGCTACTTTTTTTCTTCTGTTTACCGAGCAAGAGTAACCCCAGAATTAGCATTTTACCCACTGGCAAGGTGAAAGAGAAAATAGCTTTAGGAGATCTACATGAATCCGGCATAGTGTGCCTTTAAATCAGTACTAAGCAGGTTTGTCAAAAGAGGAGTCATGTGATCATCAATGATTTATAGTTTGAATTTGTATTGGTAGCCTTGTATTATTGTATTGTATTTTTTCATGTGTTTCATTCTGTAAAAGCCTTTAACCATTGACAGATATTCCAAAATAGCCTTACTAAATGGTGTACTTTCTGATGAAACGTAAAAAAATGCGTCTTGCCTTTTCTTTCATGACGGCCACCGTAGTATCAGCGATACTCAACACGACAGGGGTCCAGTCTTCTTTGCCTGTGGAGGACACGAGGCTATCTATGGCCCCATTTATAATGTCCATACCTGAAGAGAAAAAGTAGTTCAGTTTAACCATCGCAGAGTTGATAAATGTCTTGTAATGTGCACAGGGCTTTATTTTTTTTTTTACCTATAGGACGAGTCACTGATGTCATACCCAGATACAATACATGAAACTTCTGCACCAGCTCGGTCTTTGGCATCGGAAACTCTGAAGAGAAACGAGCAGGAAAACACAGACAATTACCCTCAGGGACTTATTTATTTAAAAAGAAAAGCCCATATATGATAATTGACCTAAACCCGAAAGCTAAACAAACACTCATGAATATTTTAAAACTCCATAATCCCGCTGACATGATTAAAGTGTGCAGAAATCACACACAAACATGAAAGCTGTGAGAGAGCTGGGTGTTTTCTGGTGTGTCTGTTAACAAAATAGACTCTCACTGTGGAGGAAATGGGGTCGTCAAAAATATACCTGCAGCTCAGACACCAATAAACTGCTGACACAATGACAATGCCATTTATATTAAAGTAATAATGTAATCTAATAATGTTCATGAAATCTGTGCATCGTATTAAGGCAAAGAATTAAACTATTACTTATTAACTATTAATTAATGGCAGGAAGCTAGACAACTCTTTATGTATGAAGTTTAACAATAAGTAGGTAGTAGTAAGTACATTTTTTTATTATTTGGTTGAATTGTGAGATGCTTAGTACATATATCAAGAATTACTGTGTCTTTATATGTATACATTATGTGTTGGGGATAATTAAAATTGCAATAGTCAATACATTCTATTTGCAAATTGCACTGAATACACAGGCATCATATAATGCTTAGGTCAATCAAAAGAAATGTAGATATCCCATAGAGCGCAGAATGGGTTCTAATCAAGATAAATCAGCCCCGACGTGGCATCTTCCATAAATTGAGCTGAATTTTTGTGGTTTACGAGTCATCTTATTGTGATCTGTGTAGACTAATCGATGCACATCAGTCTGAGGCAACAGCTTTTTACTGAATTCACCACACGTTCTTACTGCAAGAAAAACGAGCACATTGAATCTGTCACATATTCGTTGAATGCGTCTTAATAAAAGTCAGAAAAGAACACATAACTCTGTCGAATGAGGATGAAGTCTCAGCAAACAGTACAGCAATTACACTGCTGATTGTCCCATTCTGAAATTAATTTGGTAATAATCTCCTCAAATATGTCCCACTGTGGAAGGTGCACAAAGCCCAGCAGCTCTGAGAAAATGAGCAGTAATCCACACTTTTTACACTTCCATTTTTTACATATCACCACACTAGGAATTCATACACGTTCTAGCTGTAAAAACTTCGAAGCATGTTTCACCAATAAATGCTTTGATCCAGGGTTTGGGATGCAGAACCTTTTGAGCACTAGACCTCGCCTGAAAGAAACACTAATTGGGTTTTAATGAGGTCGACCGGCAGTGTAAGCGAAGAGCCGATATAGTTCTTTTATATTCTGATGCCTGTGTGCCTTTCCCTCGTGCTCAGCAGATACATGCTCCGGCTGAAGTTACAGCAGACGAATAATAGTGCCTGTGCCTTTTTTCCCTCTTTTTACCTATAATTACCTGGGACCAAGAGGAACAAGCTGAGGGACATTGCCAAACGCGAAAAAGTGAATAGAATTACTCTGTATGGATAAAGAGTCGTTCATGGAGCAAGAGGCACCATTGTCTGCGTATCCTTAAAGCAAACACTGCTATCTTTTCTATTAACAAATGTTCACATTGGCTTTTTGAGCTGATAAGATGATTTTTAGGAAAACATATGTGCTTTTAACAGGTGTAATGTGAGACAACAAACCACAGTGGAGGAGATAGCATGAGGCTGACAAATCCCATTCTCTCACAAGGGAGCTAAAGAGAGGATGGGATTCAAAGAAAGGGTGTGCGTTTTGTGTGTTTGTACCTTGTAGGGGTACATCTGAGCCGGTTTGGGAGGAGCTGCCAGCTGCAGCCTTGGCACTTTTCCTTTCAGCCATAATCTAGACGAGAGAAAACACAAAATAAATGCAAAGTTAAAAAAAACGCAGCTGTAAAACTTTGCAGTCCTGATATATTTAATCTGGCTGCTTCCTTCCCTGATCTTCTGCTGCAGTGTGTGTGTAAGATTGTTGAAAAGCCTGCATGGCCCCTGCACTGAGGCGCTGCACTCACTCCCTTCTCCAGATACTTGATTAATTGTCGGTGTCATTAATCAAAGCCAATGGTGAGTCTGCAACTCTGCTCACAGGGTAACATGCAAAAAGAAGCATGCACACGCTCACACACAGGGAACACACTGAGCACTGCGCAGCTGCAAAACTCGGGTCACCAAGTTTATCTGCTGCAGTGGAGAGAGATCTTTAAAATAGGTGATGTTGGCTTCTAAAATTGATCAGAAAAAAAATCTGTAAATAGGTCAGCATGCATCTAAAGGGAGTAGATCTGTTCCAGGTAAATTCTTACAAGGTCAAAGCTGGCCTAAAGGATGGAGTAGTTTGTCCAAAGTGTTTTCTCTGGTGAACCTTTATGAAACTGTGCCTCTGTGTCCCTCAGAGGGTTAACAACTTAGTCTCTCTCTCACAGAAAGGCAGTGTTTCTAACCTTATCTTCTCTCTGCAAAAGCTCTAAAACCTAAATCGACTCTTTCAACTCTTGCTTCTTACGGTTGATAACACCCAGTTCATTGTACTGATCACAGAGGATCCAAGGACCTTGTCTCCAACTGTGTTTTACACAGCTACACTACATTCATATAGAATAAAAACGAGCTTGGCTGGGAGCAGTACACGAACTGACTGTTGCAGAGGAGGTGTTGATGATGACACCCACCTTGGAGCAGATTTCGTGGAGACTTGTGGCGATGGCTGCAGCCGGTGTATCACATCGGAAGACGTGGCACTTCAGCACCCGTGTGTTTTTGTCTCTCGCCACATAGGCAAAGTCCCTAAGAATGAACACAAGCATTCAACATCAATACACTTATAATTTATGACTGTTAATGTTACTGTTTTTCATCGTTTAAAGAGGCATTGTGTGTGTTGGATGAGAAGAAAGTAGAAAAACATGGATGGGCCATTACAGGATCTGTTTATATGTAAATGTGGGTTTGCATAGTGATATTGTTATTTGTTCCACATGATTGCACTTCTTCATTTCATATACAGTCTTTGCTGCTCTATGCAAGCTTCTTCATTTAATTTTATTACACTTAAAGCTCCTACTAAATGCATTTGCAGTAAATTGAGTGCACATGTTTTCTCAAAAAGACAGTTTTGGACATAATTGTGGGATAATCTTACTACTTGTGTAATACATATGTCAAATATTACCATTTTTGAAGGTCTTTCATCATTTCAACATTCCAGTTTTGCAGATTTCATAGCAGTTGGTGTTGATCATTTGTAAATATTTAAAAATACCTGACTTTTTTATTACATGTATCACAGCCTCTCTGAACCTGTTCACATTTACAGTTCTTTACCAAAAACATCAGGGCGTGTAATTTAGAAAAGATACTGCAACTCAGCGTTACTCTTGTTGCATCATAAGACATTTCTGTTGAAGAATGCTCTAATTAAGTCACTCTGTCATTTCAAACACTTTCTAATAGTTTCGTCATCCAGAAGCTGGTGTAAGTTTAAAAGGACAACCTTTCTTTGATAAACTTGTTTTGCTGCATGCTCCAAAATACCAGGTGAATGTATCTGCATAGCAAGTTTGTGAGTGCCAAATTTAGCTGCAATGGCACACAAACACATAGAAACAGATGCGTGTCCCAGTGCCCGAGGAAACTATGTGCAGTGAGCTTCACAGTGTTGCCACATGGCAGAGACTCCGCAGAGGAAAGTTTATGGAGAGAGTGGGTGGGGGATGAAACACAGCGTCATGTGGGAGATCTTCCCACACAAACAGTACACAAGATAAAACATAAGACACGTTTCCTCCTCATTAACAGGTGAGATGAGCAGAAACAGACAAAGCCGAGCGCAGCTGACACTGAGGGCATGCAGTGGAGCCGGGACTGCTCTGTCACCTGATGCAGCTGAGCAGTTTCATGCACAAACACAAATATGGTGCCTGCGTTTATCACAGCGGGCTCTTTGTGTTTATGAGTCCATTATCTGGCCTGTCTCCTCTGCTTAATTGTGTGCTCACTTTTTAGGGTCGATAATGCTCCCGACTGTGGCCGAGAATATGTGTGGTTGATTGTGAGTGTGTGTTTCTATGCATCCAGCGCTCTTTGCTCAGGGACATTAAGGCGGTGTGTCACCCAAGCAGCATGAGTGGCCTTGCCAGACGTACCACAAATGGCTCTTTTATGACTCTGCTACCTTCTCTGTGGGATCAAAATGCCATAAAACAGCATGCAACCCTTAACAGGAAATAGCCTGTGGTCAGTCTGCACCACTGATGATTTAACACCAGTGATTTAGGCCTTGATAGGCACAACATTACAATAAAGACCAACAGTGACTCAGGGCAAACCATACAGATTTTACCCCTGATGTGACAGAATGGATGCACAGACTGGACGTTTTGACACAGTTACCAAAAACAACAAAGGAGCAGTTACCTTTCTCTGGATCCAGTAAATCAGACGCAGGCAAAGTGGCAGTAAGTGGGGAACAGGAACAACAAATTAAACACAATTCATTTTGCACTTTTATAGGTTCCATTTTTGAGTGCTGAGAAAATCAGGAAACTTCAACGTGATTTATGATAAAAACAAAACACAGGAAGCATTTATTACAAACAAACACAAAGAGGCATTGAAATAAATCAGTTAAAATCAATTGTTGCTTTCTGTTATGGTGCATGAAGGGCTCGATAAATCAAACATAAGGTTATGTCTCATTATGACCATGTGCTTTTACAATAGCTAGTATTGACCAATCACGACACAAAGGGCCATGTGACCAATTAGGTTAGACTTGGCACAACTCTTTTAATAAATACACGATTTCTCTTTCAGCTTGGGGAACAAAGATTTTTTATAATAAATGCAATAAGGAAAGAAGAAAACTAGACCCACATCCATCTGCTTTCTTTTCTCCCAAAATGACACAGCACATCTTGCCTGTTCATCCTGACATGCCAACACATTCATACAAACACCTATACTCGCCCCAGTCCTTTCAATCTCACACCTCCAAATCTCTCTCGTCTTTCTCTCTGCGTTCTCCCTTTAATCTTCAGCTCCAACCATGTCTAACGCTCTACTTTGCTCGAGAGGAGAAGCCCTGAAAAAGAACAAAGTCTGATTCATATCAACGGTGTGGCAGCTCTGTCCCATTTAGTTTACTAACTACAAAGGAAGCCCGAGCATCGAAATGGGGCTAATTTAAACAATGGCTGTCTTTATTTCATTGATGATCCATTTAGCATAAAACAAATCTATTGTGTGTATTTGTGAAGAAAAAAAAGAAAAAAAAGGGTGTAGCGACTGGCATATTTTTTCAAGAGATCTTCAGAGAGCATCAATCTCCACACATTCGGGGGGGCGCCCACACAGTTACACAGCCTTGACTTAGATTTTTTTCCTGGAGTCTTGAACGCACCTAAAATATCAACTGTCTAAACATGTTGTAGATAGACAGTCTTCACCTGAATGTTGAATTATGTAGTGGTAATTCCCATTCGGCTTTCAGCTCCTTTTCAAATGCCTTTTCTGTGTCGTTCTCACTGTCATTCACTTTGGAGGAAGAATTGGATTTCAGTGTCAAAACATTATGAATGGTCCAAAAGCTTTTCTCAATATAACTCTTTACAAAGGCTTCTCCTTTCACTTTTTACATTCAGTGTGTGTCATTTTCAACTTCAGGGGACTTTCACCATTACACTTGACTGACACCCAGAACATCAGCCTTACAAAATCCCTCTGGTCTTATTGACATGATATTATGTAGTCTGAAGTCACTTTGTTTGCAGCTGAACTTTTAGCAGTTTGCAAGGAGTAGCTGAATACACATATGCAAACTTCTCAAGATCCCAATCTGGCCTTGAAATCTAATTACATGAAATGACATTGTCTAAAAAAATTAATGCTAAGCCATCAATACACAGATTCAGCCCTGAGTGGCCCTTAAAGTTAAGCTCTTAAGTACCAAACTCATGGCATGTGCAGTTAGCTCATCATAAAACATCCCCCAAAATATTGGAATATAAAAATGCAAATACAGTGATTATGGATTTAGACTGAGAGACAAAAAGAAGTGCCAGTATGCCGAGATATAAAAAGTGCTGGACTGAGTTAATGGTCAGACAAAGACAGTGAATAAACCAGGAAGTCAAGAGAGATGACAGACAGAGCCTGCAGGAGGACTATTTGGCAGTGGAAAAGACAAGGAATGGGCCGATAGATACACTGTTGGCAATGATGAAAGCTGCTGGCCAGAAAGCCAAAATGAAAAGGTGGGAGTTTGTAAAAGAGGAACGGGAACGAGATGTGAGACCCACTGGGGGAGGATGAAGGGGAAAGAGGCGGAGAGGGAGAGGAGTTAAAAAAGTATGAGATAAAAGGTATGCAGAAAGATGATTTTAAAGCAAGACCCAACGCTCTTGTGTTTTTTTTCTTCATTGTGTGTGCTCTCAATATTTTGCGAACTGAATAAAGGACTCACTATACCAGCGATGCCTCTTTGATCCCAATGTCTACGAGGCACGCACAGCTCCAGAGGACGAGCGCGAGATTAAACGAGGTCACGACTGCAGATGTGTAATAGGGAACGGCTCTGAGAGAGAGTCACACGAAACCGGCAGCAACAGCAGCTTTGACATCACCTACACTCTCTGTAGTGTAGTAGTAAAATTAGCATATACTAGGAACAGGAACCTCCACTGCAACTATTCACATCGAGTTTGTAAAATCAACTGCTTTATACATTTAAACGTACAACTTTGGTCAACAGGCATAATAATCTCAATTCAAAATAATGGTTGATTGAAGACGTTACCTTTATTATAATTAATGAATGGCTATTTTGATATTTGCCTGATAGTTCTATAAAAAATGTGTATTGCAAATATGTCATTGAAACTGGGATGTTTTTTTCATGGAGTTCTCAATGTAGATTATGTTAATTAAAGCCCTAGAGTCCAGCCCTATATTGTAATGTCAAATGCTTAATTAATTCATGCATTCATCCTTATGCTGTATTTGCTTCACTGTTCATTGTCAGACGAGTATCTTCAGTGAATAATAAATGTACACATCGTACTGAAGCAACATGAGAAAGTCAAAAACTAAACATCAAAAGGAAACCTATTTGCATTTTGCCAACATTCACATGAATAGTACAGTGATGTTGTCTTATTTCACCGAC
Organism: Rhyacichthys aspro; assembly: GCA_036850595.1. Lineage (NCBI taxonomy): Eukaryota > Metazoa > Chordata > Actinopteri > Gobiiformes > Rhyacichthyidae > Rhyacichthys > Rhyacichthys aspro. Next base: position 15,232,888 of record CM072157.1, read on the forward strand.
TACTAAAGTATCGTTAGTCTTTATTGGTGATATCTTCACAATGAATTTACTAAGGTGCTAAATTGACCTCATAAAAACAAACTGCCCTGCAACTGCTGCAGTAAAGCCCCCTTTACGACGCAGTGATGGCAACACAAATGTTGCCTGTTTTTTTTTCCTGTTCATTCTTTAGCTCTGTGTGCATCAGTTTCACTCGGTGGTGTCTTTTCCAAACCATCTGTCACAAACTCACTTCACACAGACTGCCATTATCACACAGCCTCACAGAGTGTCTCGGTTTTTCCAGACGTTATATTAATGTACTTATGCACATATGCTAATTGCACGGCCTAATGCTGATTAGAAACGTCTGCAAAGGGAGCTCTGGTATGTGTGCCGTCAGCAGAAAGTGGGCAGAGACGCAGGACAGCCAGCCAGGTGTGTGTACAGTGCGGGTAAAAGTGAGTGAATGTGTTATATTTATTGATTGCAGCTCAACTGGTAACTCTGCAGATGTTGACATGTTGTGACTTTGGCTTGAGGCCAAAGTGGATATGGATCTGATCCAGTGTTGTGCTATGATTCAGTGCTGAAGTCTGACAGCTGCTGGATGGGGATTCAGAGGAAAGCCCTTTCATTGGTTTCTAAAGAGAATAGCAAAGCACCTGCAGCTATATTTATATTTAGAGAGTTTTTTTTTTTTATTTTGACTTTAGAGAAAGATTGCTTTAATGCCACAATATTATCCTCAGTAATTACTGTGTAATTGTTTGAGCCTGACTTTGAAACACAATCAAAGTTATACTATATGGGTATTATGATGACAGAAGTATAAAATTCAAAGCAATTACAGAAATATTCATAGAAGTCGAACTACAATGCACCCTGAAGCATTGTTAATATAGACAGGAAGCAGTGAGGAGGCGTCTCATCTGTCAGACCAACAGAGGCATTCATTTTAGTTTTGTTGAAGGGTCCTCATAATCTATATGTACTGCACAGAAAATGTTTCATTTTAGATCCAATATAGATCAAATTCAATAAGCACTTTAGTGAGAGATACTTTTGAAAAAATACATCCCTGTCTGTTTAATATTATGTTTGCTGAAAACAGCAAACATTTCCATAAATGGACTTAATTGTAGTTTAGTGCAATGGATTACAGAATATGGCGAACTAAACAAAGAGGAACCACTGTAAAATACAACCTCTAGAATACTTTATAGGGCCATTCAATCATTCACAGTGCAAACTGCAGAAAGAGCTTAACTTAAGTGATGGTTAATTAATGTGTGTGCACTTTATTATTCCTCTCTCTGTATACAGAAGCTGCTTTAAGGACAGCAGAAAGTTGTATCTAAAAATTATCTGGTGTTATGTATATGGTTCTAAACATTTTTTTTTTAAACAGATGCCATTAGGTGAATTGCATTTGTGCATTTACATTTTTCTTGCAGACTTTGTGCTGATGCCAGTGTTGGGAAGCCTCTTTGGGATGTACTGATATCTTGACCAAATGTAAGTACAGTAAAGAAACCTATGCATAATACAATGTAGATGCATCCCATATAAGAAATAAGAAATGAGAAAACAATAGGTCATTCATTTATGCTTGTTAGTACTCAGACTCAGATTCTCCTTGCTTCGGTTTACAGCTGAAAATCAAAAACTTTACATTGCAGAGTGACAGGAGGCTCATTGTTTTAATATTCTGTATTAAAGCATTTAGTATCATTTATCTTTTTTTAAATATCATAAAACATATTAAAGCACAGTCTCCTTCTTTATTAACATTAAATAAACAAATAGCTTGTAGAATGTGCTCAATAAAAAAAAAATACTGAAATGATCAATGATGAGGAGTATTGGCCGTTAAATAATGAAATGTGGAAAAACCCCTCCATCTTTATTGAAGTAGTTAAAGGCGCAGTGACACGTGCGAGGCTAAAGCCCTGTGCGACCTGGTGAATTAGTCATGGCCCACAGCCATTAGGCTTAATGTGGGATGTCTGCGCGTAATTACCTCTCAACACCGTAAACTTGTTTACAGCACCAAGATGAGCAGTGAAATGAGCATTCGAGGCCAGAGGGTGCAGCCGAGGAGGTGAGTCCCCTCCTGTATCATAGTCTCGGTGGTAAATCCCCACACACCCATAGATAAATATACACACATTCACCAATATTTCCCAAGGCACTGCAGAACTAGGACAAAATCAAGCAGAAATCAAAATAAAACTGTTGTCTACTGTGAATTAATGAGCATCCACAGCACACTGCACTGCTGTGATTTGAACCGACAGCTGATGTCATTTGCAGCTACGCAAAAATTTGATTCATACTCATTGTCTTAAAAAAAACAACACGTTTTACAAAACCAATTGTGAAAATTGTAAGAAAGAGGAAATCCACAAGACTCCCACAAGACTTTGTTCCTATAGTGTTGTGACCCAATTCTGAGCAACTAGACTGATGAGAGAGGGCGGGGCGAGGCGCTAAAGAGGCACACGCAGGAACATGTGTCAACACCGCTCATATTTCATTACATATTTAAGGGCAGAGATATGTGGGTGGGCAAAAGGGATAGATGGACTGAATGTGGGGATTCCGGGTGGGTAGTAAGAGACAAAAATGATGTCCTACTGTTCTTTCTGCCTTTGATCTTTTATACATCACACTGCGCTGGTCTCTGAGTTGGTGTGTTTGTACAAAGCTTCAGTAAGATGTCACTTCAACCCTGCGCTCCATTCATTTGGCCCACTAACATCTGTCTATGTGTGTTTGTGGGAGAGGCTTTGGTGTCCTATGAGTGTATTCCACAGCACAGAGCACAGTGCAGTTGGAATCACACTGTCTACATGTGACCTAATTAGAAGCATGTGTCATTAATCATACACGCTCTATACACACAAAACAGTAAAACACAGTAAAACACAGTAAAACCACAAGTGGCGCTACTATCTTTAAGCAGATGGCACACACTATTTATGTAATAGGCTATAATGGTGTTCTTACTGAAATAAGTGACAAAAATGATTTGATGATTCTTAATGAAATCATTTTCTGCTGCTTATCCTGGAACCTCTCCCAGCTTCTTTGGGCGTGAGCCGGGAACACCCTGGTAATCACCAGCACACACACTGTCAGACACCTGCTCACACTTACAGTATTTCACTCTGGGTGAATCACAGTCATCTATTCACCTGTACGCGCATGTTATTAGAGGTGGGAAGGAGCTGGAGTTCCCACAGAGAACCCACAGCAGCCACTAGGAGAGGAGATGCAGACTCCATACAGAAAATTAGATCCCATTAGCATCTTCATGATGGAGTATCTACAACAAATCTTCAACTGGTTCAATTATAGATTTTAGTTCCGGAGTGTAAACTATACTCTTTTTGCTTCTGGCAATTAATATTAGAAATATTTTCAGCTGTTTAATCAGAGAAAAAGATCCAGTCTGCAGACATACTTTTTGTTGTTTTGATCTAATAGTTTCCATTCTAGGTGTGCACGGTGGTTAGTGGTTCACAGCAAGAAGGTCGTGGGTTCAAGGCCTGGGCCAGCCAACTCTCGGTTCTCTCTGGGTAGTTCGGCTTCCTCCCACCGCCCAAAGACATGCATATATAGGTGAACTGATGAATCTAAAGGGCCTTAAGTGAATGAATGAGAGAGTGAATGGTTTGTCTGTCAATGTCAGCCCTGCGCATAGACACAGACAATGACCCAACCCATTAGCTTCAACAGGACGGTAGAAGCAGTAGAAGATGAATGAGTTTCCATTCTGTCCCTAATTTACTTTAAGCCATTCAGCAGCTTTGTTGTAAAGTAAATATTCAAATTTCAGCATAGACTGGCTAATTGAGGCTTCCTTATGTGGAGCAAATATGTTCTCCCCAGCTCTCAGTGGGTACAAAGGCCTCAAATTCTTTACTGATTGTGATAAAGTCAAATTAAAAAACATTCACTTAAGATTAAAAGTAAAAAACACCCACACAGGTTTATCCTATTCATAATCTGCTGCATATGTCTTTGTTTTCACACACTGTAAAGCTCACACTGGTCAAGCCTTAAGCATTCAAATGTATTCAAATCTCTGCAGGCTGAACAGACAGATGTACGGCCCACAGGTTGGCACTGACTGCGCCAGTGTCCCGCTGTGTCCAGCCTTGTGCGATAAGTGAACATCAGCATCAGCTCACATCACAGCCTGACACTGCCGGGACCGCGGAGGATTTTATTGGGAGGAGATTTATTGGCTGGCGGGGCAAAGAAGGGGATCTATAGGAGGAACGGGAGGGGTAATCCGTCAGGAAGACAGGGATTACAGCAGGTGTGCCTAACAATGCTAATGTAAGAGAAGCACAGGGACGAGAGGACGAGAAGGAATGTGTTTTGAAGTAATGCTGCTGGTGATATCTCTGTGCACGGGCCTGATGTATGAGCGGACAACAGAGGGGACATAGCTGCCACATAATGACTCTTTAGAGCACGAAGACCCTTGGGAGCGGACCTACCCTGACATGAGGCTCGAGCGTGAAGTACTGGTGGTGATGGATAGTGTGGAGATGGAAGGAGCTGACGAGGACGAGCGATGACTTGTGGGGAGCGGGAGAGAGCCTGGTCAAGCTCAAAACGGCGCAAGAGTGAGAAAGAAAGGCCATCAATCACTATGGCATCTATCGAGTGGGTCTAGGTGTTTTGGCCACGTCCCTGTGGACCGTCGGTGGGGTCTTGCATGTTAATTAAGGCTACAAAGGCCTTGACATCAGCAAACAGGCCACCTTTCTTACAGCAGGACATGACACAGAGTAGAAAAAAGTGATGGTACAGTAAAGTGGACTGCATGCTTCATTTTTGACATAAACAGAAGTGAATGAAGAGTGTGTTCAGCATTAAAATATTGATGATGTAGAAAGCTTGCGTGTTCTTCCTTTCCTTTTCACTTTTCTACATGCTACAGCTGTCCAGAGAAGGTCACAAGTGAGAGGAAATGAGTATGGGCTGGAGGGAATAAGCAAACAGAGCCCCAGTGCTGGCCGGTAATGAATATAAATGAAATCTAGGCTTGTATGTGTTTTTAAATGCATTTTTTTGGTGTGTAATTGTGTTTGCGCTTTTGCTGATAAGCCATTAGTGAAGACAGCAATAGTTTATAAGAACGGGGATCAGGGCTTTACAGAGACACTATTAAAGTCGCAGATGATCACACAGTGGCACACATCTTCACTCCACTGCTGTCTCAATGCTAATAAGTGTCAAGGACAAGGAAACAAGTGGGTACTGCCCCTAATGTCGTAAATCATTTCCCGCGCTGCCGTTTTATTCCTCACTTGGTGTTTCCCTCTTCATCTCTCATCCTGTTACAGAGGTAGTGGGGGAAACTCTGCTTATGCATAGAGCCACGCGCATTCATCATGTAGACGCACACCTTCACCCTGCCATATGTCCTTACAAATTCACAAGGCGGCACAAGATGTCACAAAGAGTGGCACACGTACTGCACACAGTAAAAGAAATATCAAACACCTTCAAACTGCCATGACACACAATTCTGTCAAAAATCCACTCAGCACAGCCACACTCTTTAATCCTGCCTCTTGATCCGTCCTTTGCTCACTTCATCCTTTCTGCTGTTTCTTCCAATCTTAAGCTCTTTTTTATCTGCTGTTCCCTGCTCAGTAACTCTGGCTGTGAATGCACTGCCACCAACCAGCGTTTATCACTAACAAACCGGCAGAAAAAGCTAATAGAGAGTTCAATACAAGCAGGATGACTGATAGATGGGGATATCATGTGGATTGAATGAATGAAAGACATGGTACTCACACAGGAAGACATCCTCATCCCAGTCACACCGTCCCTTCCTTGTTAGCTCCTCTGCCGCGGTGACATTCCTCTCTACAACCCTGTTCGCTGCTGGATAAATCTCCTTCTCCCTGCTTCCAAATCCTCTGGGGTTCGTTTCCTGCTTTTCCTTCCCTTCCCCCTTTTGCCGCTTCCCTCACGCTACATCTATCCTATCCCAATCCCGATCCCAAATCCTTTGCTTGTGCTCATCCACTTTGAGCACTGAGGGACTTGCCTTGTGTCTCAGTGCAAGGGAAGCATGCCTCCTAACCCTCCCTCCCTTCCCATCCTCACTAACTCTCCAGCATCAGTCTGTTTATGCCCCACTCTCTCAATTGAAGCACTTTCCTTGTTTGTCTTTTCTGTCCACACGCGTCTCTTGAGATGCAGATGCTCCGAAAGCTTACGGCTCACACCCTCTGAAGTGCTACAACGGGACGGACAACAAAGAAGCAAAGAGGAGCAGCCAATGGCACGACAGGGAGACAAAAAGAGCGCCGGAGACAAAGAGTAGAAATAGCACTAGAGCTGTACAAACAGAGAAGAGCGGCTGAAGAGTTAAGGGGTGATAGAGGAACAGAATTGGCTATTGGGGTACACCAATGACCCCCATAAACTATCACATAATCGCTCCAAATATAGACTTGTGACTTCATCAGCTCAAGTGCACATACACACAAATACACACAGCACAGACTTGCTGAGTGCTCCAGATATAGCCCCATGACTTCATCCAACACCAGACCACTCCTCCTCCTCCTTTTTTTTTTTTTTTTTTTTTAACCCCCCTTGTTCCACCCTCCCCTTAAGAGACAAGGGGACTCATTCATATTGAATCAGGTTAAAAGAAGGTAGGAGGGGAAAGAGGGCATTGAGGATCAGGACATAACTGGAAAGGAATGAGAGGAGAAGGAGACAGGAAGACACAGAAAGTGATGGATTGGAACCAAGACTACTTCAAGATTTATGTTAAATGCAGAGAATCTGCACAGAAACTATTTTCTATTTTCTTAATTGGTGTGTTTCCTAAAACAGTTCAAGCTGTCCTATTTCAACACACTGCATCTGTTTGCGAGTGCATCATTGATGGCGTTTGACACAGATCCACACTTTATGCAGCATTCCATAGGGTTGAAGATACAGTCAACACAGATGCACTCAAATGCACTTGTTCTTGTATGTGCAGGCTTGGAGCACAGTGCACTCTAGTGGTAAGACTGAGCCATTCTGAGGATACACAGGGCATTTCTTAATCATGAGCAATCATAATGTCCAAACACATATGCACACGAGTTATGGCTGAGTTTAGAAAGCCAAATTGTGGAGCATACTGTAGTTGTACTGCAGTAAAAGAGAAAGAGATTGAGCTGGCTTGCACCATCTCTGTTTTTGTACTACAAGGTTTATCCATTACCACAGAAAGAGGCAGACACTGAATGTTCCTCAATCCTCTGAGACGTAAGACTGCAGAGACTGTTTACCACTCGCTTTATCTTTCACATACACGCAGCTAATGTTGTGCTGGGGTTGCTATTGAGGGAAACCTGATAAAGAAACACTGGAGAGAAGAGGAGTGGGTGGTGGAAGGACTGAGACAGAATATGGCAGCACTTAAAATACAAAAAGCACCACATAAAAGAGAAAAAGTGGGAACATAGCAAGAGAGGAGTGGGATGTAAAAACATAGTAACAAGACATGGAGAGCATGGCTGAGTGGAGTGAGATCAAACATGTTACACTGGTGCTTTGTGAACTCCATTTTCACCCAGTGCCTTAACAGCTGATTACACATGTCAGGACGAGACAGCTTGGTGGACTGTAAAGCTCTGAACACTTTTCTCATTTGTAAGCTCAGCGTTTGACACATTTTTCAATCAAATCTCATGAAAACTCCAAGCCCCAAAGCTTAAGCTTTTTCCAGTTATATTTCCTGTCACAGCATTCTTCCAAAACAGCAGTATCTTTTCTGAAATTTCCATTCAATAAAATATTAAAAAAGCACTATCTCCTAATTATCTCCTCGTTCATCAGAAAAAAAATAAAAATCATTAACCCATTTGTCAGCTCTGAGCCCCATGAGTAGTTTCTGTTTTAAAGTAATGTGCTATTGGCTTTCACTGCATCTCATTTCCAATGAGTTGTTCCTGGAGAATAACTGTCAACAATTAATTACTACACAACACTTTGCTTCAACATTCATATACATCTAAACAACCAGTTTTTGTCCTAATAGGTCAACAATCACAATGTGGGTTTTTATTAAGTGGCAAAACATTTCCGCCACGATTCTATACTTCTCTTTTGTTAATTCTCACAAGATCAAACCATAATGGTTTATAATAATAATAATACATTTTATTTATTAGGCGCCTTTCTGGGCACTCAAGGTCGCCTTACAAATCAATACAAATTTAAATACATACAGTTAAAAGTACAGTTAAAACATACAGTTAAAAGGTTAGTTAAAAGAGGACAGTGCAGTTATGGTCATAGTGAGTAGGCCAGTCTGAACAGATGGGTTTTGAGTTTGGATTTGAAATGTGGGAGTGTGTCAGTGTTGCGGAGGTCGGGGGGGAGAGAGTTCCAGAGCTGGGGAGCAGAGCGGCTGAAGGCTCTACTCCCCATGGTGACGAGACGGGCAGGAGGTACTGAGAGCTGTAGAGAGGAGGAGGAGCGGAGGGAGCGAACAGGTGTGGAGATATGGAGGAGCTCAGAGAGATATGAAGGTGCAAGGTTGTGGATGGATTTAAATGTGAGGAGCAGGATTTTGTAGTGAATGCGGTATGTGATGGGGAGCCAGTGGAGCTGTTGTAGTATGGGTGTGATATGGTTGAAGGAGGGGGTGCGTGTGATAATGCGAGCGGCTGAGTTTTGAACCAATTGAAGTTTATTTAGAGTTTTTTGAGGGAGGCTGAACAGAAGGGAATTGCAATAATCCAGACGGGAAGTGACAAGGCTGTGCACAAGAATGGCAGTGGACTGTGGAGTGAGGGAGGGACGGAGGCGATGAATGTTGCGGAGGTGAAAGTAGGCGGAGCGGGTGATGTTGTTTATGTGGGCGGAGAAGGAGAGGGTGCTATCGAGGATGACACCCAGACTCTTAACCTGAGGGGAGGGAGAGATGGAGGAGCCGTCAATGGAAATGGAGAAATGATCAATCTTGTTTAGGGTGGATTTGGTGCCTACAAGTAGAAGTTCTGTTTTATTACTGTTAAGTTTGAGAAAGTTTGTGGTGAACCAGGATTTTATTTCATGCAGACAGTTGAGTAGGGAGGAGGGTGGAAGTGTGGAGTTTGGTTTGCTGGAGACGTAGAGCTGGGTGTCATCCGCGTAGCAGTGAAAGTGGATGTGGTGTTTCCGGAAGATGTGACCGAGGGGGAGAAGATAGATGATGAACAGCAGGGGACCTAGGACAGAACCCTGGGGAACACCCGTGGTGATGGTGACTGAATGAGAAGTAAAGGATTTGAGTTGAATGAACTGAGTGCGGTCGGAAAGATAGGAATGAAACCAGGTGAGGACTGTGCCAGTGATGCCAATAGAAGAGAGTCTGTTCAGAAGGATGGAATGAGAGATGGTGTCGAAGGCCGCACTCAGATCGAGCAGAAGAAGGATGGATAGTGAACCAGAGTCAGCAGAGAGGAGAAGATCATTTGTGATCTTGAGGAGGGCAGTTTCAGTGCTATGGAGAGGACGGAAGCCAGACTGGAAATGTTCAAACAGGTTATTGGAGGACAGATGAGAGTGGAGTTGAGCAGAAACTGTTTTTTCAAGGATTTTTGAGATGAATGGAAGGTTAGAAATGGGACGGAAATTATTGAGGTCAGTAGGATCTGAACCAGGTTTTTTGAGAATTGGGGTCACTGCAGCAGTTTTGAGTGGAGAGGGGACAGTTCCAGTGGTGAGGGAGGCGTGGATTATGTGGGTGATGAGAGGAGCCAGAGATGGAAGGCTGGCTTTGACAAGAACTGTGGGAAGAGGGTCAAGTTGACATGAAGAAGTTTTGGATTTTTGTATAAGGGTGGATATTTGATCTACAGAGGGTAGGGAAAATGATGAGAAAGGGGTGCAGGTGGCAGGACATATAGAGGTAGGTAGAGTTGGAGCAGAGGAGGGGGTTAGCTGTTGATGAATAAGTTGGATTTTTGTGGTAAAAAATGAGGCCAGGGTATTGCAGAAATCGGATGAGTACAGATGAGGTGGAAGGGAGTCGGGAGGTTTAGTGATGTTGGTGATGAGAGAAAAGAGGGTCTTGGAATTTCCTTCATTTGAGCTGATTAAACTGGAGTAGTACGTGGATTTGGTTTTGGAGATGCAGTCTTTGTAGTGGAGAATGTGATTTGTATACATGTCTTTGTGAATGGTTAGTCCAGTTTTGTTATAGAGTCTTTCAAGTTGGCGGCCTTTTGCTTTTAACTGTCTGAGAGTGGGTGTGTACCAGGGTGCAGTGTGAGTGAATGAGACAGATCTGGATTTGAGTGGAGCTAGAGTGTTGAGAATGTTATGAAGATGGGTGTTGTAATGAGAGACCAGTTGATCCGGGGCTGCAAAACTGTCTGTACTGGGAAGGTTACTGATCTGAGAGGATAAAGTGACTGAATCAATGTCCTTAATTTTACGGAATGTTATGGTGCGTGAAGGGTTGGATTTGGAAAGAGACAGACTGATATTAAATGTAAGGAGCATGTGATCAGAAAAGGGGATGTAGTTGGCTTTGCAGTCCATGGGAGTTATACCTGAGCAGCAGATTAAATCCAAAATATGTCCTTGTGAGTGTGTGGGAAAATTAACAAACTGCTGTAAACCAAAGCTGTCCAAACAGGATGTAAAATTGTTGGTGAGTGAGTTATTGACATTGTCCAAGCGAATATTGAAGTCCCCAAGTACTATGACTGTTGATGAGAGTGTGGAAACATGTGTCAAAAAAGCTGCAAAGTCAGACATAAAATCCTTATTGGGTTTTGGTGGTCGGTAGAGAGTGGCAACAACAGTAGGTGTGGATCCAGAGAGCTGACAGACTGTGGCCTCGAACGACTGGTAGGCTGGCACAGTCACAGGGGTTACTCTCCAATTATCGCGATGGATTACCGCGAGACCGCCCCCTCGGCCGGTGCCACGAGGTTGGGAAAGGTAAACAAACCCCGGGGGAGTAGCATCGTTGAGGGGAGCAAAGTCATTTGGCTGCTGCCACGTCTCCGTTAAACACAAAAAGTCTAACTTACGGTCCGCCAGAAGATCCTGGACGAGATGACCCTTGTTCGTCAGAGAGCGGGTGTTAAGAAGACCGAAGTTGACCGTAGTGCTGCTGCTGGTAGCGGTGTTAGCCGACCTCGGGACGCGGGCCAGGACACGCTCAGCACGGCGACCGGTGTTTCTGTTTGGGCGGCGAGTTGTGGACCAGAACGACTGGATGGAGCTGGAATTGTCGTATTGGAAGTTCCGACGGGAGCCCCGGTGGATGGGTCTACGGCGAGGCACGTAGAGAATGTCCGGGTGTTGGAGAAGAGCAGGCGCTGGCGCATTGTGTGGATGAATGTGGAGCTTAAACTCAGAGGCAGAATACTGGAACAGGGCTGTTGCTGGATGGTGGATAGTCAACAGAACGAACCAAAGGAGTACCAGCCACTCACAGCTAATCCACATAGCTAATCCACTCCTGCGCAGGGTGTTGAGAGCTAGGCTGTTGCTAGGTGCCGCCCAACAGGTAAGCTAATATAGCTCAAACACAAGCACAAACACGATGACAGTTTGTATGGTGTGGTGGGAAGGTTAGATTGGTCAATAATCCACAATTTGACCACAAATGCAGAGTCCACGGGCGATAAATACTGCTGTAAATACTGAAAAATAACACGGGGGGCAGCGGCAGCCAAAAAACGCGCCAGCATTCACCCAACCGCTACGTTAGCGCTACACAGAAGGATGTGAATGTCATGTTTTCAAGCCAATGTACAAGCATCAGTGTGGTAAATGAACATCATTATTCCCTAATCCATCAACAAACCACTCTCACATTCTCATATGTTCTACAAGAGATTACTCATCTCCAGATCCACTCATGCTCAGCACCAACAGCCCTTACAAGTTTGTACATCATGTCAATAACGTGGCGTTGTCAACGTAATTAAAAGCATATCTTTAACTATTCACTCCTCCTCTATATCACCAAAACTCATCGAGCCATTTTCAAATGCGTGAATAATGTGCTTTGTTCCTTTAATTTAAGGGTATTCCAACTATTTCCTATGAATATGTTTTTTTCTTTTACTTTTATGTTATTGGTGTTGAATGTGAGTACATTTATGGCATCCTGTTATGTATGCCTTTGTTTTTATACATCTATGCCTGCACTGTATGTTTAATGCATTAGCACTCAAGTCATTGTATGTTTATAGGATGTGTAAATGTTTCACGGGTTAATGGGAACCTCAAGGGGTCTATATCAATGAACACTTTGCTTGCCTCCCCCAGTGGCAACAACGCTAGCCTCAGCATCCTGTCAGCTTGATTGTGAAAAGGTTAGGACTGTGGGACATAGTTAAATGACTGGCAGCCCCTCAGGTCCTCAGTCAGGACTGGAAACATGGAGCAATGGGCATAATTATGGTGTTTTTAATACAGTTCATGCAAATATAATGAGGCCGATGTTATCCTCTAATGATTAGCAGACACCTGAATCAGCAAAGACTAATGTGATATCTTTGCATATTGTTTGTGGCATTGTGTTTTACAGTGTGCTAATGTTTGACTGTTCAAATATTAGTTGTCACACAATTATGTACAAATGATATCAACATTTAATGGTTTTAAATGGGAGCTGTCCTGATACCTGTCATGGTCACGTCCCACTCCCCACACACGAATGCTGCTAATTGGCTGAGAGTGAAGTAGACTGTGGTCCTCTGGGTCAACCAAGGTCAACATTCGGTCCTGGAGCACCAGCAGCATACCTTTACCCTGTGAGGCCATAACAATGACACACTATCAGCTTTATTTTGATAATTCTCTGAGATCATTAACACAAATTAGTTTGACACATATGACCTGCTAATAACACAATAGTAACAATACTGTTAACTCCTGTAGTGTAAGAATTAGGCATACAGAATACATTTTTTATGTAATTTTGTTAAACTTACCTCTCCCCAAACACCAGCCGAGTCTCTTATGTCCCTGCGGCAGTAGGACAGCTGCCTGATACAGTGGTGTACGGCCACACTGCTCCGTCCATCACAGAGGTCCTGTTCTGCCATCTCCACCCAGCCCAGAGACCGCACCGGGAAAGACTGCAATAGACAGTATATACTCTTTACACTTTCTATACATTATTTAAATTGAACACACATCACAAAACACAACAAATATTTAATCATTTAAATGAAACCAGTACAGTACAAAGTGACATCTACTGAACAAACCCTCGACACCCATCAGGCCAGTAACAGAGGGATGCTGGATTGGTGAGGACAGCCTATAAAATATGAAAGACTTTGTGTGTGTGTGTTTTTTGTGTGTACTGTGTGTGTGTGCAGAAAGAAGCCAAGAGCTACCAGCATCTTTATCCCTCTTTTCCTTCTCTTTCTACCACCACAAGGAGCTCTTCCCTGCTGAGAAGAACCTTGGGATATATTTTTCAAGCTCTGCAACAGAGTCAAGCTAGCAAACATTCAAGCACACCATTGCCTGTTCTCCTTTTTCTCACTCGTATTTTTCTCATTTTTTTCCGAATCGCATCTGAGAATTTCACATTCCCTCTTGAGTTTGCACCTTCCTCTGGGCCAATGGGATATGTCAAGCTTGTATTCTATGTGATTACAGCCAAGCACCCGTAGGACTTTATATATGGATGTTGCAATATGTACAGCATGTTACTTGAGCTTTTGCAATACATAATGCAGCATGTTTTTTCTTGCAACTCTTACTGTATGTGTGTGTGCAGGATTTATACAATGTGCAGGATTTATACAATTAAAAATTGTGTAATATCAGAACTTCAAAGCCTTGATAAATGAAACAAAAAGTAGCAGACACACAGTACAGTTTTCTGTTCTACCACAGGACGGCACTAAATACAGGTTAAACATGCACCAGTAAGTTCACAAAGTAACCACTGAGCGGCGCTGCTACATACAATTTAAAGTTCATTACGTCATCCCAAACAAAGGGATTGCCTTTACTTCTTCCCCAAGGAGAATGATGATAATAATAATAAAAAAACTTTAGCTCATAAGTCAAAGATATTGTATTTGATGTAATCACTGACAGTACTGGATCAATGATGGATGGACTTTACACATACAGCATGTATAAATTGTGATGCATGTAATAAATGCCTATAATGTTGCTGATCTTACCATTGCCTCGGGGTCCGTGTAACTACTGTTAAGATCCACTGTCTCTAGTTGGGCTGGAGGGCTGCACAGACACATTTCAACATGTTTTAGTGTCGATAACTTATAAAGACTCACACCATAATCACTGAGGCTAAAGAGTTCTGCACAAATCTGAGGAGGTTCATTATCTCTGTGTAATTACTTGAGTTTGAGTGAAGCATAGCGGAGTGTGGCCCCTTCAAACGCCTTCAGGCTGGGATCTGGATACACTGGATAGTCCTTTAGCTCCTTCAGAAGAGAGATATAGTCACAAAGTCAGACACAGACATCATTATTAGACTGGCAGACAGACAAGAAAAGTAATACACATCATTGCACAGACTCATTTGCTTTGCAATAATAAAAGACTGCTACTCAATATGGGAGATAATCATCTTGTTCAATATTCACTGGAGTCTACCCTGGCTAGAGATCACTTAGTTCAGTTTAATAAGTGTGGCTTCGAAAGCTAGGAAAGATATCAGTAGCTCTGTCATTAATTGAAGATTAGACAACATGACATATTTCTGAAACCTAAGAAGCAAGATCTGAGGTCACCCTGGTCTAGACCTCAGTAAGGTCCAGTGTGGTATAGTGAGCATGGTAAAAGATGATAAATCAATTTAAGGAGTGTGAAAAAAGATCATGACTGATTATTAATCTTTTCTCTGTAATTTGATTAGATTAGAAACATTTAGAGTGATGAGATAATTGTAGTCTGTAAAAACAGATAGATCTGGATGTGTCAGATTCAAATTCACAAAGACAAGATGTGAACTGTCTCTTGTGTACCAAAGACGTCTTCCACTTTAATAAAGTAGTGATGCTATTAAATACTTTATGTTAATACATGATTTCTATCAGTATGTGGCTAAAATCTGTAAAAGGTTAGCAGGATTGATTTTAAATGTCACCATAATTGTAAAAAAAAATGGTGTGTCATACGTTCACTGTGCAGGTGGTGATGTTCAGATTTGGTCCAGAAGAGATGACATCATGTAGGGGGTTGGAGGAGGCGGAGCCAGGGGAGGAGCCAGAGGGAGAGGGCACTGGCTCCACTGAGCTGTCAGAAACCAGACTGCTGGGTCTCTGTAGAAGTCATACAAATAAAAGATTAACACCTTCAATCTGCTGGCTTCAACGTTTGAATGAGTTTGACTTATGATTTTATAAATCACAGATTTATAAAGGATTTTGATGCCAATGTGTCAAATTTAACTAAGGAAAAAAAGACCTGATTCTTTTAAAAGTCTAATATTGTGGATTCCCAACTTAAAAATTAAAGCTCATATGTCTTCCTTGCCGTGTTGATCAGATAAAACAATGCATCATAAATTTTATAAGCTCCCTGGATGTGCTTGAACATGTACATTTATATGATTCAGCCTTACCTCGTTTGGTGGTTTAAGAGAGTCCTGTGTTTCCTGCGGGTCATGCTCAGTGTCTAGACCATTGTTGGGAGACGAGTTTTGGTTGCCAGAGGCAACAGGTCGGTGGTATTGTGTTGTACCAGTAGGGATGTGCCAGAAATAGACCTCTGATGAGTCGGAGATCTCCCGCCAGCCTGGGGGCAGATCCCCTTCATTCCATACATCTGTAAGACAGGGGCAAAAATGGCATTACGTGTAAAGACATACATATTACATTATACCAACAGTGCATGCAAAACACATATGAGGCCACAGAACTGAAAATGCTGAGTGAATCTCATTCTGTCGCAGCTTCTTTTGTCATAATAGCTCCAGGGTTATCCCCTGTGTGACACAAAAGACTACAGCCTGTTCCTTATTCCCTCCCTGTCTGATCTTTTCACAAACCTCTTTGGCTCTCATATTCTCTGAATACTACTTTTTCATTTGTCCTTGGTATTCATTGCCTACTAAATCAGGCTCTGCATTCATTCCCTTCTTTTCACGTCCTGCAGTATCCTGCCCTTCCACCCATCCTAATCATTCTCTGCACCATAAGGTGGCTCACTGGGGCTTTAAAGGTTCCTGCAGCATTGCTGAAGTACCCTGTTTGTTGTAAAAGAATGATACTGGTAAATTTCCACCTCAGCCTGTCTGTGGGAGGGAGACGGCTGGAGCGGGGATGAGATGAGTCTAAGTACGACCAAAGAATGACACAGAAATGCAAATTTTTGTGAAAGTAAATCAAGATAAAAACACAAACACACATATCGAACCTGTCTCTTGTGGAGTCTGTGGAGATGGAGTCTCCTGGGACAAGGTAGTCCAGCTAGAGTCCTCATCCTCTGAAGGACTGTCAGGAGTTAGATCTATTCTCAAGCTCACTTTGGGTAGTCCCGTCTCCGGTTCAGGATCTGGTAGAGCAGGGGGTGCTCTGTTTCTTGTGGGGGTGTTCCTCTCTCCAGATCTGGGTTGTTTAGGGGATGAAGGTGGGTACTGCTGCTGAAACTGGTCCTCGTTGTTGGGGTGTAGCTCTACTTTTATGACCCGCGGCGAGGAGGTACGAGGGGGTTTAGCAGGACTGCGTGGAGCGGTCTGAACCTGGGTTAGGACTTCCTCTCTGAGATGGACAGTGGCCTGGTTCTGAAGGTGGTTCTGGTTGTTTGGGACCCACTCTGGGCTGCTGTTGGAGGAGGAGGAGGTACAGGAGAGGGGTGCTTCAACGACCACTGGTAACACAGGCTGTCTGGGTGTTGGTGTGGACTCTTCTACAATTTGCACCACATCTTCCTTTTCCTCCTGGCACTCTTCTTTAATATTGGCTTTCTCTTCTTTCTGACTTTCCCATTCTTTGTCAGGACTGGCCTGCTCCTTCTCGGGCGAAACCTGCTTTTTCTTCTCCTCCTCCTTCTCCTCCTTGTTCCCACAGTTGCTGTCCATATTCCAGGCCTTTTCATGGTAACCCAGGAAGCTCTTAGTCCTCCTGCGGAAAGGCGGAAGCTGCGAGTTATCCAACCAGTCAGAGCTAGCGTTATTGAGGAGATCATTGTGGATTTTGCTCTCTGTTGTCGCTCGGCTCAGCTCCATTTGCTGACTCTCGGCTCGTCTCTGCATGTTGGCGCCATTCTTCACCAGTTTGGGGTTGGTTGTATTAAACGCCGCTGTGGACGAGGAGGAGTAGAGGGCTGAGCTGGAGGAGGACTTTGTTGGGAGACCTCTACCTCTGGTCTGGTTTTTCGTGGAAGGGGCCAGGTTATCACTTATCCCCATGGCGCTCCGGACACTGGTCATGGCGTATCTTTGACGGCTCTTGGGCAGTGTGGCTGAGCTTCCCGTTTCCATGCTGACGGACTCCTTGATGACGTCGCGACCAAGAAGCTGATTGTAGGAGGAGCGCAGGCTGAGGGAGGTGGGTGGAGTAGCCGAGGGGCCGGTGCGGTTAGTCAGGCCCACGTTTGAGGGTGATGACCCGGAGCGAGAGAGGGGAGGAGTCTGTACCGATGTCATGGGCAAACACTGGACGGATTAAACTGAGGGAAAAAGAGAAACAGCTGTAATAAGACAATATAGTGTAAAATTCATACATGTTAATTAAATAAATAAGGTGGACTCTATCAAACATTTAATAGTATTAGGTAATTCATTTTAAATTCATTCATTTTTCAGCTTCTTTTTATTTTCAGATTCCCGTAGCTGTAACGCTTAACCAAGGCTGAGACCTTGTTAAAGATTTGTTTTATTTCATGGCTGAAAGTATTCAAGGAAGTGTTCTCCCTCGACTCTGTATTTTTCAGAGTCAGGCTGGGTACTATTAAACTCTTGTCATAGCAAGCTTCTTCTTCACTGCCCACATATCTAATCTCTGGTTAATGGTCACTGGGTTAGTGTGTTTTTAAAAGCTTTGTTTTTTTCTAGGCTTTGCTGCATATGCTTCCTGTAACTACCAGAATATACGCTTGTATCTATGAAAAACACAATCCTTGAAAACAATATTTGTGTCATCATAACAATTCCTTCCTATTATTTTCAATATTATTATATTAAGTATTGTAATATTCACACACCCCTCAGTACACATATCACTTGATCATACTATGATCAAAAACACACCATGCCGGTCATAAATCGTGATTGCATTTGCATGGAATGAGTCAGACCTCGGTTGTATTCATCCAGGACAGCCATTCAAAGGCAGAGCAGGACCAGAAGCTGAGTCAGTGAGTGGCAGCCTGTTTTAACAGTGCATCTGTTATTCCTAGGTGAGGTCTGTAATGCTGCTCGGTACAGAAATAAGAGACAGAAATGTGAGTTGCATATGCTCCCTCATTTTGCTTGAGGGTTTTTATTAATTTGGTTAAACTGCACACCTGTGTTAAGTTGATAAAACTAGGATCTTTCCTGACACGCAAGCCTTGTGTATAAACATCCTTTTGCGTACACACACACACACACACACACACACACCTTAGACAATGCTGCAGTCATCACTGGCAGCTTTCTCAGAAACATGGAAAACACAAGCGCAGCAGATTCAAAACACGACAAGATCTTGGGAAAAGCCAGAGCTCAGGGCATAGCACTTTGTTCATGCAGGGCCCCTATCTGCCCCACTCGTCCGGGTGGTTTGTCGTGTTGTCTACTGTCACTGAGCCAGCCAAACACAACAACCTGTTAGTGCTGAATGTGCATTACCTCCTTGTGTTCCAGGCTGGTGTCAACAGGTACATCCCACCTGCACTGAATCCTCCAGGCTTCACTGTAATGTTGGCCATATAAAGCTTTCCAGGCCATGACATTCTGTAATTATTTACAAGCATCTGCAGGAATCAAAGCTATATCACTGCAAACATACCTGATTCAGGGTGAATTACACCCTTGAGGCAAGTCCCCTAAAACTGATTTAAACTTCAAGTCTCTAAGAATGAAACATTATCTTTTACAAAGAGGATTACCACCCACATCTACATTAAACAAAGTGGTGCTAAAAGAGGAAGTGGAGAGCAGAGGGCTGGTTATTAGAGGGAGAAAGCGGAGAATGACACAGCAGTTTGCAGGACAGTGGGCACGGTCCACATAATGGAGGGTTATTGCTCAAAGCATCTGTTGTGATCCAAAAACACAAGGTCTTTCACAAGATGCAGATTTCAGCAGCTGCTCACAGGGCAACATTAACGTATCATGAATAAACAACACTATCACACTGATTTCAACCCCTTGTTCCCAACACATTTTATAGTCGCAGTACATCTGAATCAGTTTATGCTGTGTTTTTAAAAAGTTGTTGGCCGACAAAACAAAATCTGTTTCCTGCTCATACTTTATACTGTCTTCATTTCAGGTTTACTTATGTGAAGGTCATCTCTAGTGATAATTAAGCATTGCTGTAAGTGACTTAATGACATCATTAGGTAGACATTCACAGAGATGTACTGGAAATGAAAATGTACAATTTACTTGTTAAATTAAGGTAACTCCCTGTAATGACAGAGTCCCCTTAAACACATTGAGATGCAACAGTTGAAGGCACAAGCTGGGAACAAAATGAACTTGAAAAAGTCAATGATGTCATGGGTGGAGTATCTAAGCCCCTCGTTTCTCGCAGCTTCCTTCCTCATAAACTCCCTCCGTGACATTTCACAAACACCTATAGATCATCTGCCACAACGACAGCTATGTACAGGTAGAGCTGCGAGGATTACACCGGAAAAGCTGTCGATACGTGAACCAACGCAGTAAATCTTCAGCATCCATACCTATCCCTAGAGCCGCACTGGGAGGGGGCACATCCCATCGAGAGCATCTATTTACATCCACTCACCGCTTCGGTCAGCCTCAGGACTTGCGTGTGTTGCTCCGATTCCACGACGACGACACACTAATGAGAAAGGGCGAGGTGACAGCCGCTTTTAAGGTGCCAGTCCGCCCGTAGCTGCAGCCGGCCGCCCGTATAGGATCACATCTGCCCTCCCAGCCCGGCTCCTGCGTGCTCGCTAGCGGCCAAGCTGCGCTATCTCTCTGCGCCAGAGGATCCCGTGTAGCGGCGTGGCGCTGTGGAGCTCTCAGCGCTTCCACCAATCAGAGCTGCGGACGCAAGACGCTCCTCACGCGGATGAGACGCAACCACAATAAATCTACCGGTGTTATTCTGCAACTCAGGTAATGAAATCACACATCATCGGCAGAGTTACGTCATGTGGTGGTCTGTGGGAAATGTGAATAGGCTGGAAAGTGTGAAAGGGCTGCCATAAAAACATTTAGCTTCTCCTGATGATTTCTTGTATGTCAATCACCTAATATTAAAATATAGAGCTTAAATAGTCTGATTCAATACATTGTCAAACAAAGCACATTTTACATTATTTTAATTGTGCGTATAACATCATTCACTTAGGCACAGAACATTAAGCACTTCTCCAAAACATACATTACAAAACTTAAAATATGACCTTTAGGTAAAGCACTTTTCCAGTGTACAGCTTTTTGTAGTGTTTTTTTAGTGTGTACTTGTTTTATGGCATGAATAACACAAATGTAAAAAAAAAAAGCATCTGACATTGTTAAAACTTCTAACTGGGCTCTGTTCACCTTAAGTTACTCACAGAAATACAAAAACATTAATACAAATCTGCCCACAACCATGGTATCTATCACATGTTGTCTTTTCCTCTCCCATACATAAACATTGACCCTACAAAGTACATTCCTCAGCTTGGCCGGTGCTGACTCAGCTAACTAACCTATTCCCAGGGTCCATTTGCAGGCTGATCCCTCGTTACTCTGTTGATGGAGGTGAAGAGGCAGCGAGTGCAATGCCGGAGGAACACAGAGACTCCCAGTGCTCCAGGAGTGGGGTATGAGGTGTGTCAGGACGGGGTGACTAACAGGTGACTGCCAGACACTACTGGCCAAAGAAGAGAGTGGCTGCTGGAGATAAAAGTCAGCTGAAGAAAAACATGGAGATGACCGTATAGAGCGCAACAGGCCATCTTGATCTGAAAGAGGATGAACGTGAGAAATTAATCGCTGATTCTCACACACATTAGCACTGTAACTTTGGCTCATTAAAGGCATTGTCACATGCACTGCCAGAGCTAACAAAAGATTCAAGCAAATGCCAGTCATTCCATCAGAGCATGTGGGCTTACTGTTGCTGCCGTTGTTATTGGGCGACTCCAGGAAGCTCTTAGCCTGTTTGTTGCCTGCTTTTGCAGCTCGTATGTAGTATTTAATGGCTTTACTCAGATTCGGATGCACCCCAAGGCCTTTTTCATAACATTGACCCAAAAACAGCAGAGCAGTGTCATCCTGCACAGATGGGCAAAATTAAATATTAAGCAGGGTAGAGCAACAATTCTCAAAGTCTAAAAATAAGTAAAGCAACAAACTGTAAAAAACTAAAGAGCAATACAGACTTTATTACATCAAAATATTTACAGTAAAGCCAATGGTGAATAGAAAGACATTACAGTCATTGATAAAACTCTAGAAGGATCTACAAAGCACTCACTCCACTCTCTGCTGCCATCTTCAGGTACTGGACAGACTTCTTGCCATCTTTCCCAGGCTCCTGAGAGTAGACTGAGGCAAGGCAAACGTGAGCCTGAGTAAGAGATTTAAGAAAAAAAAACACACATATCAGTGAAATAATTTGTTCAAGGAGAGCTCAGTAATCCTAAATTGTGTAAAAAAATATTTATATTACCAATTCCATTTAGTTTGTCTATAATACAAATACAGATGATACCATTGTGGCTGAATATTAATAATTTTAACTTGATTGTTTATACCTTAGTTAGTCCAGCTGCAGCAGCCTCTTCCAAAAGGTTCATGGCAGTGTTCAGTTCATCCTCACTCTGTTGCCCCCTGCAGGTCAAAATCAGCTTTGCACATCGGTACTGAGCTTGGACATGACCATTAGCTGCTGCCTGTTGATAGTAATGGATTGCCTAAAAAGGGAAGACACAAAAGGTAATTTAGACATTGTTATTAACACAAAGGGCCACAGTATAATTACAACTCACCTTCTCCCTGTCTTTGCTGACTCCTCGACCTTTCTCGTAGCACACACCTGTGTTAAACTGGGCTTTGGGGTAACCTAGCTGAGCTGCAACTAAAAAGCAGGTAAATGCTTCCTCATAGTTCTCACTCTTTGCATTTTCTAAACCTGGCATGAACAAAAAACAGATGTTAGCAATGGAAGTGGGGAAAATACAAACAAATACAACCCTTGCCAAGTAAAAATGCCACTCTGAACTAAATTTGTCATGTTTACATATTTACCAATGATGTTTAGAATAACAGGAACACTGGTGTCTCCCACTTTTCTGAGGTTTTGTGCTGCTTCATTTAGCTTCTCTTCTTCTGATAAAACAGTCTGTAAAACACAACCAATACTTTTGAATATTCAGCAAATAAAATGATCTCTACTGAAATTAAATACATTTACTAATGAACATTTGGACTTTATTAAACGGTAAACCTGGTTCTTACTTTGTCATTAATATCTGCTGATTCGGTCCTATCAAGACTGGCTATATTATCCAGAGAACAGGAGGATAGCAGAGATTCTTCTGTTGATTAAAAGCCAAGCCTTTATTGTAGTTTACAAAACAAATATCTAGTAATTCATATATGACTTCAAAAGAAGGAAAAACAAACCAACTGAAGAGGAATCATGGCTTGTGTGTGCCCTCTGGTGGTCAGAAATAGGGCTTTCAGCAGGTAGCTGGTCCTGCTCAATGTCACTGTGCTGACTGGTTTCACTGGTGCTGCTACCTTGATTCAGAGACTGATCATGATCCTGTTTCTCTGGCACGCCCTGCAGACACAAAACACTCCTTCCTCTGGGCAACACATCGCGTCTAGACACTGTAGAGCACAAAGAAAAGTAACAAAAATTAACAGATAAGAGTTACTGAGCAATAATGGCATAGAATTTATTTTCATACATTCATTAAATTTCAATTCTTAGTAAAGAAAATACATACAGATCTCCAGCAGGATGCGGTAGCCACACTTGCGCAGTCCAGTGGGCTCTTTCAGAGCACCAGCACTGGGACGGGGTTCAGACCCTGAGGAGAACTGAGAGTGGATCCTCCTGCAGACCTGCATGAACAAAACTGCAGCTGCACCCTTTGGAAAACACAGAAAAGTTTTTAAATTACAAATTACATTTGATTACATATATATCAGGAATATATATCAGGAGGATTGGCTAGGGGCGCCCAGATCTCACAGTTGTAAGATGGTCCCCTTAAGTGTACAACAACATCAAGTGTATGAATATAACTTATTGTCCGTTGCCTGTTTAGTCAGTAATATTGATAAATATGGTTGACATGTTTGCATACAGACAGACACATACCCATCCCACAGCATCCAGAGCAGTGTAACGTGGGAGTTCTGCAAATGTGAAGTGTGAAGTCTTCTGCTTCCTCCCCCTCTCTCTATCCTCTTCTTTCTGGGAACTGAAGGAAGGGAAATGTTACAGGCAGATTCTAGGAGAAGTGTCCCTGAGCACAGCCTGGGGTACCACGGTACAACCAGCTGAAAATGTGGACAGTTCAAACAAGAAGCAAAAACAAGCAGCAAGAAAGTAATTCTGATATTTAGCTCACATGCCTCAAAAACAGTATCTGAGTTAAATTAGGAATAAAGGAGCATGATGTGTTCAAAGGAACACAGACATATGGACATTACCTGCTGTCCGAGGACTGCCGAGAGGTGGAGAAGACAGATGAAGAGTTGATAACTTCATCCTCCACATGATGGTGTTGGGGCAGACGCAGAGGGCTGTAGGCATGGTAACGGTATAAAACTGCAAAAAAGAGAGCAGCACTAAAACATTTGTTTGAATGTACAAAAATACAAAAGTGTATTATATGGACAGAGAAATTCAGATTCTGCCTTTTCGGAAATGCATGCACCACAAAAATAACATTTAGTTAATACAAAAAGAGAGACATTGACATATGAAGACGTAAATTGAATAAAGTGTAAGATATAACATGAGCCTTTCATAGTTCCAACCAAAACAAACTAGGTGCACTTTCACTTCTTAGCGGCAGTGACACACCTTTTTGATCCAACCAAGACTATTTCTTGTAGTAAATATATAATAGAGCGATTTTTCCAGATGCATCTGAATGAATGGGCAATGACATTTAAAAGTTTTACAAAGTGTCAATGTCATTCGTCTCACCTCGTCCCACAAATCCTTGAACTCTCCACATCGTTCGTCTTTTAAGGCTTTAACCAACCAGTTATCGAAGAATAATCATCTTCACATTCATTCATGACTGGGCTCGGAGTTATTAAGCGATCGCAGCTGCAGTTTTTTAGAATAATTTCACTTTTGCTAAATGGACGTAAATAAAACTGTCACGAGTTGTTAGAGGAAACCCAACCCGGAAGTGGCTCAGGTGACGCAACATGAGCTTTTGAGGCTCGTTCAGCGTCGCAGCGCCCTCCAGTGGCGTGAATGGAAAACAACAACCCAAGAGAGGTAGCATTATAGCCAGAATCAGATAGCTACAGCTTATATTCACTTAAAGTAGTTACATTTATCTCACAGATAGAAATAGAGCTTGAATATGAAACAAGCTGACATAGACCGTAGGATATTTCTTGGCTGTTAAAAATTATACACAAAAGCTACAATTTTAGGGTAATGTAAGTTAATTTGTCTGGTGTAGACGTGGAAGTTAAACATCTAAAACTGTATCTGCTCTCTTACCCTCCTCTCCTCTGCAGCTATATCTACATTATGGCCCTTTGCTGACTTTTATCATCTCCTCCTACTACACGTTTTCCATAAATTCTATGTCCAGGTGGGTGAAGACTTTCCTATCCTCCTTCAACAGGTCACAAATTTCTTTTTTTGTTTAACCTTTTTTATGTTCTCATTATCTATTTTGATACAGTATGTAATCTGTGCTGGCATATTTCACTATATATAATTAACTGATGCTGCCAGTGATAAATATCTGTCAAATGACTAACACTGTTTTTCTGACAACACTGGGGAGTAAAAGTCAATTTGCAGTTTTAAATGCATTTGCTGGTAAATTATATATTGTTGTTGAAGCCAAAGTTACACCTTACAAATTCATCACCATTGATTACTTGTCTTTGTCTTGATTTAATGAACCTCCTTAGGCCGTCACTCACTCTTCGGCTCCGTTTGTCTTTTCTCTTCTCGAGGCACAGGTCAAAGAGTGACGCACACCACAGCGCTTACTGGAAACACATTCTCTTTCAGGCAAAAGCGGGCTCAAGGAGCGGGGGAGAGGTCTGTAGTCAAACGGACAGATTAAACTTGAAATAATGCATTGACTCAACAGTTGCTATGGCGACACAGTCATCATGTCTTTCACTTACAAATCTCCTCTGGCAAAAAGTCGAGCCTGCAGTAGTTTAGTGTCAGCTATTTACTGAACAGCCTAGGGCCAGATTTGTCTGGGCAACATGGAAATCACAGTTCAGCTCAACACCACTGTATTATCCCTGACCAACTTAACACTTTTTAACTATTTTATAGGCTGTAGCCTTGCTCTGGCTTCTTGGTCCCAAACAAACTAATAGCTTCTAGCCAATATGTGTCACTGTACACTCTGTTTTCTAACATCCTTTGACCTCAGTTTTTTCAAGCTCTGTGAGTCCCATTCAGAGAAAAAGTCAGGTCACGCATGTGCAGATTGGCCCAGTTTGTTTTGATAGCTGTGTGTGCTGTTGTGAGAACGTGTGCCGTGCTGTGAGGTGTATCTTGCCTCATCTTCGGCCTTAACTATTTATCCACATAATCTGCAGACGGTGGATTGAGGATTACTGAGGATTTGTTCAGGGTCGAGTGTGTCTCATTTGAAGTTGTAGTTTCAGTCTCGGTGGATGTCTATGATAGAAAAGTATACTCCATCCTTTTTAAATGCGTCAAATCCTTCTAGATCCACACGGCTGGGGAGAAGACAGAATTTGTATACTTAATTAAGTGAAGGGGGACGGGTTTAAAAAAAAAAAAAAAGGAAAGGGGGTGTTTCTTGCCCCTCACTCCCCTTTTTTCTCCCCTTCCTGGTCTCCTTGGTCACACATGCACACACACCACACACACCAACAGTGACAAGGGCTCAGTCCTGCTATGGCCACCACCACCACTGAGGAAAGCTCCGCGGTCTTGGCCACAACAGCACCAGAGCAGCCCGAAACTAGACTAGAACCCGGGTCAGCGACAGAACCTGAGCCCAGCGAGGACCAAAGTGACATAAAGGGGAAAAGTGATGAGGAAGAGGTGGATGGAGACGGGACATCAGCGGCGGAACAGGAGAGGGACCCCGAGTGGGTGGAGGAGAGGTTTAGGATTGACAGGAAGAAGTTGGAACACATGCTATATTGTAAGTATCGCTTGAACTGTTTTGTTCCATTGATTCCTTTATATTTACTTTAACGATCTGTGGAATAAAATTACAAAAGACTTTTTACTCAAATCCAAAACCAGGATGCAGTGGCTATGCCAACAATTTAATGAGAAAACAATTTTTGTGGATACATTTATAGACATGACCATAATTCGAGCATGAATTCTCCAAAAATTTAACATAATTAAGTCAAAACAAGGTACACAATCCACTTAGATAAACTTTTAACAATTTTATTACCTGATTGCTGATGTAGACACTCTTTGGTCTATGTGTTGGTCCTTATCAGTTTTTATGGTTCACCCCAGTTCAGACTCACAGCCGGTGTCCCACACCGGCAATATTCTCGATCAATAAAATAACTCTGCGCTCAGTTGGGCACCTTCACTTTGTACACGTTATCTCCCTGACCCTGTTTGTCAGGGCCTCAAGCTGGTACTCCGTCCTCACAGTGTTTTATGACCCACGCTGACTTATCCATTCTTTTTGGTCCTTATCATTGCTGTCTACAATGACTCCTGATGGCCTCTGTTAGTTATCAGTGTTTTTTTTTATGTCAGGGTTTATGACAAATGCTCCAAAGAGGCTGTTACCAAGGAAACTCTGCCAGTGCTTTTGATAGAGGCTGATGTTAGTTTATTTGTGCAGCAGCTTGGTGTAAAAGTCTCCTGTGGGTAATGTATATGCAAATGTGATACCCCTATGGATTATCTGTCACGTAACACCTGACTTGCTCTGTTGGCCAAAACTTTAGATTTTTTAATTTTGTCAAGTGGGAGGTCATAACGTCAGTAGATGCCATTGATACTATTTTCTGTCTCTAGGCTAATTTGTGCCCCCCACCCCTTTGACCACCACCTTCTCCCCCCACCCCATACTGTTGTCTTGCCATTCCTCAGCTCTGGCCAGTGTAACCCATGGCGATGGGGAGGATGAGGGTGTTTCTGGGGCGCCTCTTTCACCCTGTAAATGTCACAACACAGCAATGGCCTTTTAAATGGTTTATGTTCCCGGCAAACCTCTTGTTCCACTCTTTGTGCAAATTTCGTCCCCGTCACTTTTTAAATGTTGACTGTGTACACGCGTTTCATATTGAAGACCACGGACAGAAGAATGTGGTGCATGTGGGACAACACAAAATGACAAATACTTTGCAGGAATGTTTGACTGTTTGTTGACCTTCGTCTATTTTCTTTTCTCGTGTTCTTTTCAGCTCCAAAGACAGACGGCGGCGAGACAGGAGAGGAGTTTTTTGAAAGAGTAAGTATTCACCCACATCAGACAAATATTTCATTTGAAAGAACCAGAACAAAAGGAAAATGTCTCTTTTTCCACCTAATCATCACTAATGTCCCCCGGTTAATGTTGCTTAAAAATCAGCAAGAACACCCCTTCCATCAGTTCAGCATTTTTCCATAGTCTGCATCCAGTGATTAGTGGTTTTATGGAGGTGATAATTGCAGCTTTTCAAATGCAAATCAGCCTTTGTATTGAGATCTGCTCTGTGTCTGCACCCATTTATATGAGTCTTCTGATTATATGTGTGGTGAATTGTGTGAGGCGTCCAGTGAGACAGCTTCTTCTCTCTTCACTGCTCTCGCCTTTGTTTCTCACTCTCACCCATTGTCCGTGCTCCTGTAGGTGATGAGAGAAACTGACACACAGGTGAAATGGCCATCCAAGCTCAAGATAGGAGCCAAGTCCAAGAAAGGTAGCCAAAACAGTCACAGCTTTGATTTCTTATTGCTTTGGGGATGTATCCATTATCGTATACTCATGTTTTATGCATTACTTTGACACAAAATTGCATCGATGCGGCTGCAATGTAACTTCTTATATTTCCATCTAGATCCGCATGTAAAAGTGGAAGGGAAAAGAGATAATGTTTTGCAAGCAAAGAAGAAAATTTTAGAAGTTCTTGAAACCAGGGTAAGGTACATGTAGTAGTTTATATGTAAATGTGTCAAAGGTTTTTGTGGATGCTGTTTAAAAACTAATACTAAACTAAAATGTGAAAATCCAGGTCAACAAGGTGACTCTAAAGATGGATGTGGCCTATACGGAGCACTCCCATGTGATTGGTAAGGGTGGAGGAAACATTAAGAAGGTCATGGAGGTCACGTCGTGTCACATTCACTTCCCTGACTCAAATCGACACAACGCATCAGGAGAGAAAAGTAACCAGGTAATGGTGCTTTGCCATGTTTTTTCCCATTAAAGAGGCTAGAACATTACTTATGTTGTTTTAACTTTACTGTTAGGTGTCTATTGCTGGGCCTATAGATGGAGTGGAAGAAGCTCGCAAAAGGATTAGAGTAAGTGCCCAATGAATGACACAACACATGGATAGATATTTCTTTGTCTGAAAACTCAATTTCGTGACTCCTGTCAAGACACAGATCAATACAGTGATTAATAGAGTTTGTGACACACTGAAGACAGCTGCATCTGTCAAAAAGCCCCCCTTTGTCCTTCTCACACCACTTTATTTTCCCATCATCTCCATTTTTAACCCTCTCCACTTCAACTCTGTGGTAAATCTTGTCCTAGGACCTGCAGCCGCTGGCCCTGACCTTCGACCTCCCGGTTAGCCTGGTGCCTCAGGCTTTGCCCGATGTAAATTCTCCGCTCATCCAGCAGGTCGTGCAGACTCTGGGTGTGAGCGTGAGCTTTAGGGCAGTGCCTCAAACGCAGCCCACCTTCTTTGGAAGCTGCTGCACCGTCTGGGGCCTGCAGGGAAATGCAGTGGCCGTCAAGGTCAGAATGAAACATACTTTATCAATGTATTTGTTTATATTGATACTTGAGAGACAGTTTGTTGTAAATGTCATCCTATTTTGTAACAGAAGGCTACCTGTATCCTGATGGACCTGCTGCTGGGGTCAGAGGGCACAGCGGGCATCGTGAACAGTCAGCTGGACGTCACCTGTCAGCAGCATCTCTTCCTGTTGGGGCAGAATGGGGCCCACTTTCTGAGTGTCATGCACCAGACTCAGACCCAGATCATCTTACCAGACCTTAGTGCTCCACAGAGCCCCCCAACACTGCTGATCCAGGGCAGCCCTGAGGGGGTCTGCCTGGCCCGCCAACAGCTCATGGTACTCTGACATCATGATACATCAGATTAACATTAAGGTCTTTGACTTAAATGTTATGTATGTTATTATCTGTGCTTCTCCAGGACTGCCTGCCTGTGTGTCTGATGTTTGACATGCGTGAAGATGGGGAGGCAGACCCCTGTAAACTGGCTCAGATGATGCAAAACCTGGGAGTCTTCATTAGTGTCAAGCCCAAAGTAAAACAAACCAATAAGGTATGAGTGATTCTTATAGTCTCAGATTATTTTCTTTATCTGTTATTACAGTGTTTGGTATCTGGTGCTTTTTATTTTACATGCAGTAAAATAAATAAATAAAGTTAAATACATGCACATGCAGCAGCCTTTCTCAAAATGTGAATAGTTGTCCACTAACACAACACACAGAAAGCATCACAATGTTGCTTGAAAATCTTCTCCACAAACCTTATATTGGAAAACAAAACAGCAGTACATTATCTTTTTTAGCGTTTTTTAGTTTAATGTCATCTGGACTGACTGTAAATCTTCTGGTCTATCTTTACCAGTCAGTGGTGGTGAAAGGTCTGGAGAGGAACATCTCCTCTCTTTACGAGGCTCGTCGTCTTCTCCTCGGCCTGGATTCCTGTGACACTGCCAAAGTAACCGAGACGACCTCTGACCCTTTAACTACTGGCAGTGGACTGACTAACTATTGGCTCAACATGTTGCTGCAGCAGCTACGACTCTCAGAGCAGAGTGAGTGTGCACATTTTAATCTCACACAACTCTGACACACTGAATAATGAGAAAACTTTAACGTGTACTTCAACCTTATTCTCTGTTCAGGCACTGTGTCTCCTCCTTCCACAGAGGGGTTGGCTAGTACTAAGCCCCGCCCCTTTCCACCCCCAGGCCTCAAATCTCCCTCTGATGAAGGCAGGCCTGCACTGAAAGGAACAGACAGCCGGACACTGGAGAAGGTGATTATATGTCAATTTAATAACAATAATAATTACTGAAATGATTCTTCTAGATGAGTCTGCCAAATAATCCCAATAATCCCCACATTCTCTTCAGATCCCGGAAAACGAGGATCAGTCTGGTCAGTCTGATGACGAGGATCCTAATGCCATAGAGACATCACCTGATGTTTGTGACTCAGGCAGCAGCTGTGTCAGTAGAGTAGGTTTTGTGGCTCGGAGGGGGAGTCTTCCAAATCCTGATATCAGCAGGATTTATGGCAAGGGAAGACGCCATTCAACAGGACAGGCACTCTCATTCAGGTGAACATTTAGACGGTTTAAACTTGATTTAAAGTTGAGTGAGAACAATATTTTCTGATTCATTGCCTCACAGTGAGCAAATCATCACAACTTTCACAGCCACTTTTTCACTGACTTTGCAGGCCTTTCTCTGGGTAGCTTTGTGATTTGTGGTGAACAGTTTTTACCCCCTGCAGCATGATTAATTCACACATGCTCACTTACACCTGCATGTGCCAGATCTGTCTACATATCGTGCAAACCTAGAAAACGGAGAAAGAAAAAAGCAAAGCATGTTAGTTCCATCTATATTTTGCTTTTCGCTGACTCTTTTGGACTCATTGACCTCAAACACAAAAAACTGCCATGTACTTTTATTAGAGGCCTTCAAACAACTCATTACCATATTGAGTTATAACACTGCCTTCATTGCTTTTTGTGTTGGAGAAAATGAGCTTAGATGAACTCTACATTTTTTAGACATACTGTATCCTAAATATGTCCCAAATGCACTAGATTGTTAAACAACGCAGATGAAGGAGGGCGCAGTGAGCGGAGGGGCAGCCTGAGGGGGGATCGTGCTGACTCATCCAAAACTGAGGTGAGGGAAATCAACAACTTAATGTCTCCCTTTCACCCCACAACTCCAAAGGCAATTTACATTGGCATTTTAAAGCTGTGTGAACCTTTAATAGTGCACTTTTAGGACCAAAAGTGTGGGTGTAAGATTTGACATGAACAGAAAATTTATATTTATACTGTAACAAAGACTGTATATGGAATAGACACTTATGATAGTGCTTTGATTCACATTGATCTGGTTTCCTACTCTCTGTGTTTGACTCTCTTTTGTCCCTTGTCTTGTTGTCATCTGAGAGGCTGCAGCATTGAATATTAATACGTTTGTTGCAACTGAGGGAAGTGGGAAAGTGTTTTTGCCTTTGTGAATCCTTACTGCAATTTCATTTCCCCCCCAGCAATTTCATGCATTATTTACCTGTGTATTTCTGTTTGGGCTTTGTGTAGGATTTCGACTATGAGAAGAAGAAACTGCTGGCAACCAGAGGTTAGTTGCCCTAAATGTTTTATCTACCTGTATTAAGGCCCTTTGCTACCGACTTCAGAGGACTGTTGGAGAATCACATCTTTAGTTTATCTACACTGAACTCTGGCAGCAGCTTGTGTAGCAGCATTAAGAGCACCACTAAGCAAGCATTAACCTTTTTCAGTGGCTGGAAAATATAAAAAATAAAACACATATTGAGTAGCTAAATATGAAAATCGAGGAAATTCACAAATGACCGAGTTTTGATAATAAAGTAATCATGGAGAGCCAGTAATTTGTTAAAAAAAAGCCTGTTGTATATTTGCTTGAACTTCTAACTGCCAAAACAACTGATGAAGGGGGCTGTTCATGGTCTAGGCTGTGCCAAAATTATAATAGAGTAGCACTGGCTTTTGCATTAACACGGCACAGGGCAAATACACACACATGCGCATAGACACAGGTGTGAGAGCACACTCACAAAACACTGCCTCATTCATCACTCCGAATGAGAGATACCAGGATGATTTGCAGCCAAATGCGACTATATTCCCTTGGTGTTGTTTTATGAGATTATGAATTAGCAGTTTGAATGGGCCATCTGCCTCACAGCCATTAAGATACCCATATGCCAGTATATGAATTGGGCTCACACCACAAGTATGCACGCAAATGGCTGCCTGGGAGTGATAGTCCTGTTGCTATTTGCACTCTTTGTGGAGTGTGGTTGCGGTTTTTATGGCACATTCACACATGGTTCATGTTCCAGCTCCACTCGAAGTCCCGCTCACTTGTTTGTCGTCTGAGTGAGGTTTATTACTGTGCCATACTCTGGAGAGGAGATGAAGAGCTGTTTGTGATTCATTATTTAACACCCAGCATGAACATTTTAAAACATCAGAGAGGTGTAGATACCCTGCAGTGCATATTCATGATGCTCAGACAAGCATTTAGATAGTCTTGTTTTATCATGTCATTTCCATCACACCAGCCATGCAGAGGAAGCCTGTGGTCACTGAAGTTCGGACGCCCACCGACACTTGGAGTGGCCTTGGCTTCTCTAAGTCCATGCCAGCAGAAGCTATCAAAGAGCTCCGCAATGTTAGCCGCCGCAGCTACAAGCCCTATCTGAGCACCACCCAGCAGGTACTAATGACCATCACGCTAAAACAGTTTGGAGACTTTTACATCCTTTGCTGAACTTTGTGTTTGAATTGTTTTTATTTGTTGCTCTGCAGTAAAACAAGAATCCCTGTTGCGGCCAAATGGCATAGTCTCATTTATTGACACTGCCCTCTAACAGTTTGAGTCATTTATCTCACTGTGTGGTAAGCAGTGGCAATTTGTGCGCTCAATTACCTAGAAGCTGATACTACTGCCTCGGTCAACACAGCCGTTTGTGTTTACCTGAGCTACTTCTACCCTAGATCTTCACCAAGTCTGTAGCAAGCTATAAACAAACATGTACAATAATAAGAGCAAGAGACATTGGTGCCACTTAGATTTTCTTTAAAGGCACAAGCAGTCAGGGTCTGGTATGCACAGTGCATAGTTAACAAGCAGACTGCCACCATTATAGATCAGCCATTAGTGGAAAAGAAGGTAGTTTTGATATATACCATTATAGCCTTTGTCTCATGGAGTGCCCTTGTAAAGCGACAGATGACAGTGACAGGAACAAGGTGCTCATGCTGCAGATAAAAGCCACATTACACTTTCATACACTCTTTTTGTCTGCTTCCAGTCATGGGCCGCACAGACGAGCAAAGTGTGCAATGGCAGTGATTGTGAAAACTGGAGAGACAGACGCGGCTCTTCCTCCTCTTCCTCCTCCCCTTCTTCGCCCCCGTCCACCTTCTCCACAGCCTCCTCCTACTTTCCTGCGTTCACATCCTCAGGGATCAGAGGCAGAAGTGACAAATCCTGTAGGTTTATAACTAGAGCGAGTGCTTTATTTTGTTCTTCTGTTTCGGACTGTTTTATTTTATTTTTTGCAGCGGAGAGCTTCTCTAACAGCAGTAGCTACTTCGAGGGCGTGTGCTCATTGAGGCGGGCATCCACCTGCAGTCAGCGGAGCCCCTCCCCTCAAATGTCAGACGACCTGCCTGAGCTGCTCAGCCAACTGGGCCTGATCAAGTACATTGATGTGTTTGAAGAACAAGAGGTATTCATGAACATGAGTTTGGGTGGTTGCTCACCTGTGGGGCGCCAGATACAGGAGAGCAACACACAAATGACAGCTTGGGTGCATTGACCTCACGCCATCCCTTCACTTTCACCCTTTCTGTCCAAAACAAAGAAATAACAATAGTTGAATGAGATAATAGTCTGAATGAAACAATACAAGACAAGTTTGTGCCTTGTTTTGATTTCTACCTGCCTTCCAGATTGACTACCAGACATTTCTCACTCTGTCTGATGACGATCTCAAGGAGGTGGGTGTCTCTACTTTTGGAGCAAGACGCAAAATGCTATTGGCTATTTCAGGTGAGAACACTAATCTCTGTCTCTCGCTGCTAATATGTGATGCACCCCACGATATACTATTTATATACAATCTATGGACCTGCACTATTCCCAATAATAACAAATGACCTCCTGTCTAGATCTCAACAGGAGCAAGAGAAGGCTCTCTGATGCGTCCAGTGTGAAGTCTGGATATCTAGAGGGAGGAGCCAGTGGTCGACTTCCACGTATCATGGATCTTGAGGCCGCTGCTCAGAGTAACCGCTGGTGATGTCATTTAACAAAAGGTGGCAAAAATGTCCGCTGTCGCTAGCTTAGAGGCCTGTAACATCTGCCTTACCTTCCAAAAACAATAAGCAAGCATAAACTCCAAACAGTATACAGTCCAGTATACAAACCCAGAGCCGTGCCAAAGCTTTTCACAGTAAATCAAGACAAGGGGGTCTCCTGTTGTATACCTCTGATACAGGAAACAAACTGCACGGAAACTCACTGCAGTCATGTGAATGTGTTCTTTTTTTCTTTGTAATTGTCCTCTACTTTGGTCTTGTATTCAAGTCCATATTAACACATCAATTATGCAACTGTACATAGATGTTCACAGACGTTAATGTGTGCTTTGATAGATTAAAAAATCTTTTGTCTTTAAGGTTTCTTTTTTCTTTAATGGAGTGGATTTGGGCTGACCACAAGAGGGCACTGGTGTCACACACTGTTTAGAGAATCAAGTCATTTATATTAAATGAAAAATACTGATACTGACACATGTGTAGCAGCATTAGTGCGTTCAGATATACAGTAGCACCATCTGCAAGTAAAAAAACAAAACAAAACGAATTAGTAAACCTTAAAAGGTCTGAGCTGAGGTAGTAATGTAACACTTGTTCTAATGTGGCCCAGTCTCGGCTGACTGCTCAGCTGAAAGTTTCAATTTAATTTATCAGCATTGCTGGAGTGAGGCTGCTGCAAAAGCTTGTGGTCTGTTTCCTGTTTAATTTATTTCACAGAGGACTACACCTATCACAGGAACCTTGCTGTTGGGGCCTCTCAAAATGGCATGATCTCTCTTGAAACTCGGGAATATGGTTACAATGCCAAAGTGAATGATCCTAAATCAAAACGACTGGAGGGGCTGGAGTGGTTGAGGTGGGGGCCTGGATCTGTTCAGACACTGCACAAACTGGCTGCTTGTCAACGGCATCCGAGCATGAAAGAGAGAGTGAGTAAAAGTGGTGGGCTGTGACAGATTAGTGAGAGATGATCCCTACTTATTACAATGTCTCTGCCAATTACATAGGCGAGCTCGAGGCCTGTGATCCCTAAATCTGGTCCTCGGGCTCTAGAGCTCTGCAAGAGTGTCATTCTGGTAGGTAGTTAATTGCCCTCCCCTGTGGTTGTTGTGGTAAATTGACAAAGGTACTTGCTGAAAGTTACCTGAAACAACCTGCAGCAATCTCAGCCTGAGGACTTTGGAGGACCACTTCAGCTCCTACTTAGCCCAGTTATATAGAGCATAATCATTTTTTTAGTGTTATTTCTAGCTTGTAGCTTTGGCTGAAGTGGTGTAATCCATATAAAGGTAAGAATATATCAAGTATTTGGCAGTATAAGTGAGTGAAAACAATAACCTTAGAGTTTATAATCACTATAGAAACTCCAGAATATTAGAGGATATTAAAGGAAGGTATGGATAAAAGATTTGCTTTTGAAGTAGTTTGAATAATAAGTCCTTTTACCTTTTAGCGTTACATTTTGTTTATTAATACAATGATCCCAAGTTTCGCAAGACAGTTGCATCTCTTACAAAATGACAAATTATACTCCCCTTTGTCCTCCACCAAAATGACTATGCAACACCCTTGTGCCCCATATGTAGCCAGTCACTTGTCTCCATGGAGACCCCGAGAAAGGATGCGACTAACAAGAAAACCATCTGCGGCTAATGATAAAGCAGTGATGAAACAAGAAGAACTTTGGTGTCTGTGGAAATAACTCTAGCTTGTGTCTCCCTGAAACAAAGAAAGAGCTAAATGATGCAGCAAGGAAATGCAAATGTGTGTGATTTCAACACCAGAATGATCATATGGTGCAAAATAAACAGCATGCAATGAGGCAGAGAACAAATATACTGTAGTGGAGTGTACCGGAGGACAGTAGCGGCTGCACTGGCCAGGAAGGGTGATTGGGTGATTACAAAGCCTCTGCGCCTCATGGTATAATTTAAGTCTATTGTCTTTTATATCTGCCAGTGTGAGGGTGTTGTGAACTGCTGAATCGGCTGTTTGAAGACAAAAGATTCGGTTGTCCTTTTCGCCTGCGATTGTTGGGGAAATGTGTTTTCAAAGTGCTGAGCGAGCTATTCCAAGCCACTGGGGTCAACTGTCCCATTAGCCAGTGATATTACAAAATCACTCATTAAGCTTTTATGTTCTTTTCATTTGGGCACTGATGGTTTTGTGATTCATCTCTCAAAGGCAGGAAAACTGTTTTCTACAGCTTCCATTTATGTTGGTGTCTAAGAAGAAAGCAGAAACGGCTTTCTCAAGGTTGGAAAAGGTCAAAACTGATAGAAAGGCTTTGATTGTTCTACCTTTGAGAAATCAGTGCTTCAAACAAATAAAGCAAAGAGACAAAAACTATTAAAGTCCTGGTAGTTTTACAAAAAGCACAAAAATATGCAGCATGATTTCGTGGAATAAAATAAACATGCAGAAAATGCACCATCCCAACTATAACAGACACTAGACACTGATTTATAAGGTTCAAAAGACACCCAAAGTGCCACTTTAATTAAATTCTCAAACTTACAAATAAAAGTTCACTTGTTGACATGGTGAATATTTGAAATCACTAAACATATCCAATGTTGGGAGGCAGAACCGTGTCTTCTCTGCTCCCTGAATTGACATAAGTCCTCCCAGCTCAGGGGAAGCACTTTCTCTAGTGTCCATATGCAGTCATACAGCTTTGGCAGCCCTACTGACCATTTAGTAAAATAAAAGCTGGCCGAGACACTGTACATTAGGACTGTAGGCAACACAGTTCATTTCTATACTGCTAAATATAACTCTGCTTGCTTCCTACCTCCTGAGATTGGGAGAAGAACCAAAAGGACACTAGACAGCATCAACATAGCAACAAGTATTGTAGCAGCCATATTAGGCATCACTTTCTGTTTGAGATGCATAGAGCTAGACCTGGCCAGGTAAATCTCTCTTTTACAGAAACACGATGAGAAACATGCAACAACAACGACAATACATCATTAATCTCATTGCTTCCTGGACGTTCCGGGACATTCAAGATCAACAAATAAATAATTTACAATCCTCCATGATATAACAGATGTGGGCAGCCTCTGTGGCAGAGATATTGTAAAACACAGAAAGGAGCATGACAGTGGGACAGAAAGTCTGAAGGAAAATCGGGTAAATTAATCCACAATTTGACTTTCCTGGAGGAACATATTTACATCCGATACATCAGCTAATGTATCTGGGCACACAGGTTGTTCTGTGGCTTTGACATAGACACACAGAGACGGGAGAAAAAGGGAAAAGAAGAGAAAGGTGAATGTCGATTGTAGATTTGGGAAAGCTGACAGTGGACAGCTTGAGACGATTTCTAGCACTGTTCTTGATATCTGATAGTTTTCTTTTTTAGTTCAGAGCGCAAATCTTAAGAAGAGGAGATTAAAAGCAGCTCACTGCAGAGAGATTGGTATAGACAGAGATAACGGAAGCCAGAAGATGGACCATGGCCAAGAAAACTGGAGGAGACATTGGAATGGCTTCAGATCTGTGCTGAGTTAACGGAGATTCCTGGTCGGCTGATGGCAGAATAAAATGGAGCAGAGCTACCAAATGTAACCAATCTCGTCGTCTTTATCGTCGTATTCATCTTCATCGTCCTCAACAGCGCCTCGAGGGTGGATCCGGCCCCGCCTTTTCTTCTGCCGGCTGCGTCCACTTGGTGATGGCTCCTCGTCCTGGTCGTCTAGCAGAATGACAGCTCCACCACTGCCGAAGTCTCCGGATGTCTCCTGGTCCTCATCTGCCGGGACACACACACACTACTCAGTGATTGATGATCACTTAATTTGAAAGATGATTTAGCATGGAAAAAACATCAAACTTTGATATCTACCATTTGACGCTTAAACAAATTATTATTAGAAAAAAAAAAAGAAACTATTTTGCCATTGCTCTAGTTGTGCTGTCCAATCACGAGTAGTGGGCCGGGATGTCATTGTTTTAATTTGATTGTATAATTGAAATAACAACACAGCAGGCAAAGGTTCTGTTGCTGCTCTGCTACTTTTTTCCAAGTTTTTTTTTTCATTTTCAAAGGGAACCATAAACAGTTAGCCAGCTTCTAAAACAAACCTACATCTGGTTTTAAATAAGGAATCTTTTCTACCTACAGTGTGAAGAGGAGTCATTATGGCAGCTGCTGCCCTTGGATTTTGTAAAAACCAATAGAGGTAATAGAAAAATCTTATCAATTTAGTTCCAAGCAGCTTATTTACACTCAGGTACAAGAGTGGCCTGTTTGAATCTGCCCAGTGTCCTTGTGTTTATGCTATTGCTGCATTGCTATGTGCTTGGTTTATGCAGAGCCGGCTGGGGAAACTCCAGGCTGCTCTGGCTGCTCTGCCTGAGGCGAGAGGTAGATGAGCTTGTTAGACCATAGACAAAAGTCTGCTGCTGCCGGTGTTTGTGTGTGCGCGGCTGGAGAGACACCTCATCAATATTGGAAGCTGCAATTACTGGCTCTGGCCTGGGCTGGTATTCATGTGAGGCATAATCTGTGAGTGTGGCTTGGCTATTTGATTGGTAATCAGTATGTCTGCTGGATTCTTTCTTGATAATTATTGTCCTTTTTCCAACAATGGAATCCCATACCCATTGATTTGCAGCAAATACTTCAATTGGCTTTTTGACAATTGCTTTTAATTCTTCCACTGCAGGCTTAAACTATGACTTTGACTTGAAGCACATATATTTTTCACATCCAAGTCCATCATATTGGACACACAAACAACATTGCTGATTGAGTTTCACTAGGTGTAGCTATCATCCTGTTCTGCACAAAACGTCCACCTCATTATAAATATTTTGACATTACTCACTGCTGGCATGTGTGACAAATGGCTCTACTTGACTCGTGAGATGCTGGTGTTTTATCAAAGCTCCATGAGCTGAATGCACAGATAGAATCAGATGTATGACTGATGGGAAACGAGCCAGACTAACTCCAGGGGCATGCATTATCTACTTCTAGTGATCACTGATGCTCATAAGGATAAGGACAGGCAGAAAATATATGGAGCATGCAGTTCTGTCCTTGTTATACTTGTATGTAACAGTGCGAAGAAAAGCTGTAGAGACTCTCAGACTGGAGCATTGAATTACAAAGAAAGGAAGAGACAGGCAGCAGTCCACCTTGATCACAGCTGTAACTTTGAAAGACAACTAGACAAAGGGAGCCAATAAGGACAAGCGTAACAAAAAAAATGTGTTAGTCCGATGTAAACATCTAAGTGTGTGTGTGTCTGCTCTAGGCTTACCGCAGTTGGGGTTGCCTTGTTTTCTAGAGCCTGCAATCTCATTGCCATATTTATCCACACACCAACACTGACCGGTGCTGCCATGACACTGGGTCGGCTTGAAGTAACCCTCGTCGGTACAGCGAGGAATGTAAGAGCCTAGAGAAAGAGGAAGAACTCAGATTATAGGCAGATGGCAAACAGGAAGGACAATGTGAGCATTAAAGGAAAAGGTCAAAGGGTGCAGAGATATCCAGGAAAGGATGGTATCACATTGAAAAAAAAATGAGTAGGATGTCCTGAGGTTGTGACCATGTTATTGTGTATTCACCGAGGCAGATCAACAATCAGTTATGGCTTTGAAGGTTGCAGGACAACAACAATACATTCTGCTTAAAGGGAAGCAGTCACTTTCAATAACAAAGACAAGCACACAGCTACTCACTGTTACCTTCGTTTGACCCACACTGGGCTCATTTTTCAAGCTGTTTTGTTGTAAACTGAACACTGAACGATGTGCCCGATGGGGACAGATGACGTGTACAAAATGTCAGTGTGCCTCATAGTGTGTGTGTGTTTTATTTAATGCTGCCTTTTACCCACACAAAGCCCTTTTAAAAGTTAAGTGGCTCACAGTGACACTGACCTATCAGGCTCCTCTTTCGACTCTGATTTTGGATCTTGCTCTTTTCTGTTTGGCAGGGCAGGCCTACAGACGGAGGAAACACAAAACACATTCATTTTATATAAACAATACAATACAATTAAGAGTTGCTCTGGCCTCTCACCCTGTGTAACATTGCATTGATCCTCAATAATGGCTGTATATCCCTCAGATTCTGGTCTGAATCAATTTCTGTGCTTGTATAAGGCCATTAGCAACAACATTAGCAATCTAAACAAGACCTTTTAATGGAAAAGGTAACAAGTCAGTGTATGATGTCTAGCAGGGCACAATTAAAAGACATCAGCAAAATACAGTTAAGGTGGACAACTACAGACTCCACCCAAAGATATTATATATGCACATTTTATGCTTTATAGTTTGTCATTGTAAAGCACACACCCAAAAATATTGCCAAAAACACCATAGTAACATAATGCTGAGTGTAGTTTTACTTAATGTGTTTGTCAAGTCTTCATTGTACGGTGTAACTCTTGTCATAGAGACATGACTCCTCACCTTCAGGTTTCTGGAAACAGTAGCACCACTCATTGTTGGACAGCTTTCCATCCTTGAAGGAATCACAGGAGTTGAAGAGCGGCTTCATGCATAGCTCATACTTGTCCAGGTAAATGGCACTTAGCTCTGACTGGTCCAGAAGCAGGTCAAAGTTCATGTCTAGCTTGTTGAACATCCATCCGAGTGAGTCCTTACAGATGGGCAAGATACTTGTATCAAAATCTATTGGAGAAATGACACAACAGAAAAAGAGCTTGTTGAATCCAGTTTTATCCTTGAGTGCATTGTGAGAGCAGTGGCAGAGCGGGGATGTGTGGAGACATGTTGACATTACAGAGAACAGAGAAGGGTCGCTGTCAACATCATCGCCAAGTCTCAAGAGAAAAGTCTGACTCTGGTCAAACACACACATACGAGGGGTGTACTCACGTCCAGCGGCTGTGTCGACACTGTCAGAGGATTTGAGGTCTCTGTTGGCGTCCTGGTGGAGAACTCCAAACCAGTCTTTCAGTCTGGCGGCCAGACTGTGTAGCTCTGCATCTGTGCAAACTAAACACAAAATAAGAAAAAGAGGAAAAGCTGTCAATCCACTGCTGTCTTCAGAAAGCTATTTCCCTTACTCCTCATCAAACTTTTATTTCAGTTCTGCTGTATACTTTCCCCCTTTTTTTTACCCAACACTGAGCAAAATGTACAGCAGTTACCATCTTTGTATAGTTACTATGGAAACCACTTGACATACATTTTTTAATGACTCATATACCGTAAGAGGAAAAGCACATTAATGACCTTCATAAATCATTCTTTACTAGAGATGTCTGTTTTATCCAACAACCCAGAAATAAGAGTCCACTATTGGTGTAATTCTTTCCAAGCTTTAACCCTTAAATTAACAATCAGTCTTTTTTGCTGCATAACAAACCCTTCATTCTCTCGGGACTGACGAAGACTGCGTGCACTTCAAGCAGACCTCTGCCTCCGCCTGTCTCTCTGTCTGTCAATCTTCATCCTTTATTTCTTTCTCCCTATCTGCATTTGCTTGGCAATTTTCCCACTATTCAGTTTCTACTGCAAGTTTGATAATGTGACTGGAGGACAAAAGCCCCCATCTACACCTCATACTGAGCCTGACAGTCCTGCTGTTTCTCAGCTATGGCCTGTTAGCTGGGAAACATACATCGGAGTCCAGGTGAGGTTAATAATTCAAAGACTTTTTGTTGACCAGATTTCTGCCATATTTGGGCAAGCAACCCACCAGCTACCCAAGGCACTTAATGATAGCACAAGAAACAGGGCAACAACCAGAACGAAGATGTAAAGTTACATTAAACTGCAGAAAAGCATTTACACATCTTGTTTCACAAAACCAGCTTGTGAACATGTCATGTGATAATTAACTGCTTTGACAATAGTAAATGTATCCCAAGCCAATGTGGTTGTGTGGTGTGAACTGTACAGTGAGTTAAAAATCTCAAGTTAGCTTTACTGTCGGTACAAATTGAACACATTTGACAAAGTGAAACCTCGTGTTATGAAGAAGTCATGTCTCTCCTGCTGGATCACACTTAGCTGTCACCGGATAAAGATGTTAACGTTACATCAAAGAAGGTGAAAGCACATGGCTCACATACAGTACATGGAGTCAGCAGGAGATTTGAGTCAACGCTTGGCTGAGAGATGTTATCATCTCCTCAT
Source organism: Rhyacichthys aspro (assembly GCA_036850595.1). Taxonomy (NCBI): domain Eukaryota; kingdom Metazoa; phylum Chordata; class Actinopteri; order Gobiiformes; family Rhyacichthyidae; genus Rhyacichthys; species Rhyacichthys aspro. The sequence continues at coordinate 15,275,662 of CM072157.1, forward strand.
TAGAGCACTTTCACTTTTTATCATTTATAACCTGCCATGTCCCGCCTCTATGCACCTGCTGCATACTAATAGACAGGCAATATGCACCTCCTATATTTCATAGTTAGAGGTGGGGATTCTGGCGTTATCGCTTCTGTCATAAAGTGCCTCAGGTGAAAGACTGGAGCTGAGAAGAGAACAAGTAACATTTATCTGACTGCCTCCTTCTGTGACATTATCCCTGGATCCCAAGGCAACCCAGGTCCAGACATATAACATTTTTGAGTGTTTTTCCCTTTCACGCTCTACCGCAGAGAAAGACAGAGCAAAACACCGACAGCTAAACATGACCTGTCTTCACCTCAAATGAAATATTTCCTAAAACCTGAAGAGAAATAGGATGATTTGAATACATTTTTTCTTCCTCTGAATTGTCATATTAAATCATACTCATTTCAATCACAGTTTTCCTGTTGCAGTAGTGTTTCTCATTCTTGTAAAGACCTCCTGTTCATTCCTTTCTTCTTTTTACAAAAAAGCCCCTTATCAGACCGGTCTGTACCTGGCTCAGTTCCTTTTGACTGAGAAGCCGACTTACTTTGATATCCTCACTCTTCTGTTTCTTCCTCTCAGCTAAATTACGTTGAATGCTCTCTTCTCACAACCCAAACGTAATTGTTTCCTGTCTTCTTCTGGTTTCAACTTATATTTGTTGTTTATACATTTAGTGAGAGGCCGATGACTCAGAAATCGGTTGCTGAAAACAAGTCACGTACCAAAGGACACAACACAAAAAAGATAAAATGCCCCGTAACCAGGTCTGCGTTTGGCTGTCTCATTCTGAGCCCAGCAGGGTCAGACAGGCTTAAAGATGTCCGACACACTGTCTATTGACATCAAAGCTTTACCACAGGCAGATTACACAATTGGGGAGAAAGGCTGATTCACTGTGGAAACTTGCAATGTCGCTGCACTCGCACATCCTGGTCAAATCACTCCACTTCTTCAACATTTTCATTAACTCAAAGTGAATTTGGTCCTCAGTGGGACTGCATAAGCAAGGTTTATCCACACAGTTCTCAGAAATTCTGTCAGACTGTCCTGTCTGCAAACAGGCTGTCGATATTATGTACAGGAAATGAGAGACGCCTACATGCTGGCTCAGCCGGCAGCTCAAAACATGGCAATACTTCTCGCTCTGCGGCACACATTGTATGGATTTAACAAGGTTTTAAAATATTTAGGGCGAATTTGCAGGAAAGACATCTCTGTAAATAAAATGAGACAGTAGCATAAAGATTTCATGACTACACTGTACATTCAGAAATAGCTGTAGATGATCTGAAATTATGGACATTTCTTGAGCTACACTATTAAACACTAACTTTTAAGTAGAATAGGACTGATACACTGTTTTGTTGTTCCTGTTTAAAGTTAAATATGTGCAACTCTAAATTCTGCAACTTGGAAACTTTGTTTGTTGAATCTTTGACTAAATACATTTTAGATACGAGTTCCATTAGCTGTCGCCTACCAAAGAGTAACCTGGACTCGTTTAAGGAAACTTTAGTCCATAAGTAAAGTATTGGACATTATGAATGTTCTTTTCCAGTTATAAACACTTTCTGCACATCAAGTATTAACAATGTTGCATCAGAAAATCAAAAACAGTTTAACTTTAGAACAATACAATGTTATGCGTGTTCTGTCCGGTAATGCCTCTAGACTAACTACAAAGTTATATATAAAACTACAAAATATATCTATGTACAGAGGCTAAGGGTGGGACTATAGCCTCTTGGCCCCCTCACTGTGATGCTCATGTGCACACAGGCTGAGATCTAACACTACTGATACGATGGTTGCAGACTGACACTGAACTTTACTCGTCAAGAAGTAATGGTAGACAGCCAGACTGACACGCTGGCTGCCATAACGCAGAAGAAAATATCGATCAGAGCAGTGGGTCAGATATCAAACATAGAATCGGAGCTGGGAAATACCTTCTTCCTACTCTTCACTTTCACTCAAAACACCTTCACTCCTGCGGCTCCTGTCTTTCATGTTTGTGAAGTTGGATCTTTCAAATCTGGAAACATAAACCATGAGTGTGACTCGGTGCAGATAAAAACTACTGCACCTGCCCTGTGTTCAAAAACGATGCCTGAACAAACCTTCAAGTGACTAATTTTGGCAAACTTTCTGTCATTCTTTGCAGTTACCATTTTATTTCAACGTTAACCAAAGCAGTAATGAAGAACAGTAACTCACCTTCAAAACAAGAACACTATGTCACAAGTCAAGTCAAGTGGTTTTCTGTGATTTCATGCAGTTAATCCAATCAAACTATCCAACTATCCAACATGGCTTCTGTAGATTCAAATACAGCTCACTTATTTTCACCTGGTACGCTGCTATTTAAAACACTGTGAATGCTGGATTCATCCATTTCATCTAACATTGTTCTTTTTCTTTGATGTGCGTCTAACATGAAACACATTGCAATTGCGGCTGCCATAAGGAAGTGACTGATCACAACATTCCCCAATTACACAAGGTGACAATCCCAGCAGGCCAGTTTAGGTCATGAGATAAATGTGTTGTTGAGACTTTCTCATATATTACACTCCTGGTATCAGAGGCTGGCAGACTCCGAGTCCCTTCACAGCTCCCCTTTATCACTTATACATGATAAACTGAGTTTGTCATATAAAAGGCGAGGAGTGGCTGTCTATCCATGCAGAGGAGAGGTGGGTGGTGATCACCTTGAGACATGAGGAATGTAATGTCGGATCAAATCAAGATGAAGGGCAGATGGAAAGGGAGAAAGCAGAGATGGAGGCGGCCGGGTGAGGTGACATCTCTTAACAAGGTAACACAACGAGAAGGAAATGGACTCCGACAGTCAGAGGGGAGATATGAGGAAGATAGAAGGTCAGATTCATTAAAAAGATACAAGGGTATGTTTGATTTTTCTTTGCCCCAAGCTATCATCTCTCCAGAACAATGTGAGTAGCAGAGTTAAGGTTAGCCCTGATAATGATCTGTAATACACTCACTATCTTCTGTCAAAAGGCTTACCAGACAGTGAGCAAAGGAAGTGTGAAGTCAGACTGCTACGATGTGTTTTAGTTTAGACAGGAGCATGTAAAAAGGAAAGAATAACAAAAGATAATAAAGATAAAAAATAGTAATTGGACAGTCACGGAGCTGTTGACTCATTACGCACTGATCTGTCCTAAAGGTATAATTTTCTACATCTAAATGAAATTTGGAGTATTTCTATATTGATGTAAACAGCTGAATAGAAATACTGTCATAATAGTGGCCAGACTGAATAAACAGATCATGTGAGTCTTAATGTCAGTCACCTACACGAGCTGTTATTTTGTATAATAACAGGGATCAAGACAAGATGAATAGAAGATGTGTAGTTTTACAGGAATATTTTTAGCTGTGACTGGAGTAAGACTCTTGATATTTTTCCGAAGCCAAAAAACAAAGCCTTGTCTGCAGTGCTTACCAGACGCTCCTTCAAAATCTGTCCCTGGATTCATATTCCTGCTGTCAAGACCATGGCAGGCTGACACTGTGGATAAAACCCTGTGTGTGTTGGGAAAGATAAGACACGGCGGAAATAGGAAAACAAGAATACATATCTCCTTGTGTCTGGTCATTATCTAAAATGTTTTAAATGTGTTTCAAAAAAGTCACCCCAGTTTGTACTTTGCACAATGGTTGCGATCATTACTAGAATTAAATTATTCTCAAAAATAGGCCTTTAATCCTGATGACAGTATGATTACTTTTACTTGAACTAGCATCCTCAGAGAGCTTAGTTCTGCCTGTCCACCTCATCATCCAAATGTCAAGTTATTTCACACATTTCTCAGCACACCACCGAGTGCGACATACTTCACAATCTGCACAACTTTCGACTACTTTTTCTGCCGTGTGTCACATGGGGCTGGAGCCTATGCCAGCCACTTTGGGTTTAAAGCTGCCTTGGTCAGCATTTGCCTCTAAGTCAGTTTATCACAAGGCTAACTCAGAAACAGACACTTGCACACAATCATCCACTCTCACTTTCATTCACTGAAGGTACATTATTGTCACTTAAAATGCATCTCTTTGGATGGAGAGATAAAGTCAGACAGTGCCCAAACTTCTTGTTAGGCTATGTTTTTTAATTTTTCAACTCAGGTCAAAAATGTGTAGATAAATTTAACTTTACCATGGTTTGGCTAAATACTCTTTCCTGATTGCCTGTAAAACAAACCCCTTAAATGTAGTTTGACTTGTTAATTCCCTGCAAGCCAATACCCACAGCATGTGAAGAGCACAGCTGTTTACCCCAAATTAAATGGCATTTATCATTTATGTGTAACTACTATCACATTTCTTTTCTAAAATGCTGTTTATGGGGCTCCAGGTGCTTTGTGAACCATCTGCGGCAAGTGTTGAAACCTGCATTAAACCTCTGGTATCAGTAAACAAGAAGCAGTGATCTCACACACTGAGCTGCTGCAATCTTTGGACTGTTACCATAGGAACACAATCTGATACACACATACAGTATTCACACGCAATATTTTTCCTCACCTACTGCCACCTCCATCTGTTTACAGTTCTGTGTTGCTGATCTAATGAGATATTCTATCAGGTTCGGAGACAAATGTGCTCACTTCTATCGCGTCTCCGGTCTCGGGATGCACAAATCTTTCTGATAGTCAGGCTGAATTGAAAAAGTAAAGTGACATCCACGGTGGAAAAAAAAGTTAGCGCTAGAGAGAAAGACGCCATCAGAATCTGAAACTCAACAAATGACTCAAAGCAGACAGTCAAACAGTGAAAATGAAATATATTTCTATAATCCTGTCAACACTGTCCAAGATCTGGAAATAGATTTTACTTTTTCCGCACAAACTTGTCTGCTCTGTTCATACAGGAGCCAAGACTTGAGTGAGCCAAACTCCAAGCCATATTTTTTGGGTAAAGACGGAGGGAGTTAATTAGGCAGGATAAGTTGTTAAACTAACTTCATTACAGCATCACTCTGTGTTATCAGCTTTAAAGGAGACAGTGATGAAGCTTGTATTAATCAGCACACATTGTCTTTTTGTATTAATAGTGTTTGATGAACCTGGAAATCCTTTTAAGTGTTTCATAATCAGTGAGTGATTAGCAAAGACCTGTGAGGGAAAACTGTTTAAATGTGTCTGCAGTGTTAGTTCAAGGAGGGAATGAGGAAACAGTGGGCCTCACGGATTGTTCAAGCCACTGTATTCAAAAGCACATCCTCGTCTACTTACTTCTGACAAAATCCTACAGTTATCACACCACACCGTCTAGATTTTCATACATATGTGGCATAAACCAATCAGTAATATCACCGTACTCTGCATACATCCAGCAGACATCTATATACATACACTTCAAAAGTAAAAACCCTCACACTGTGCCCCATCTGTGAAAGGAAGTCCGTAATGATAACAATTCATCCCTTTCTCTGCCGCTATTCTTTAGATTGCATTTCTCCCAAACCTCTCCATCTATCTGCTGAAATCCTATTTTCATGACAAACAATACGACACACACGCTCACTCCATCACGGCTCCCTGTAGCTGTAGGAAGGAAGGTGGGGTGGTGGGACGGGGAGGGGGAGAATAGCTCGGGTAAGGAGTGAGGTGACAGGAAACGAATAGAAAATAGGGAGAATCACTTGGGAATTTGAGAGATTACCGAGGAGAGTGTGTAGTGTGTTTGAGCACCTTCCAACTGAACTGACTATACGGCACAAACTGTCACTCTCATTCATCCATAGCCTCTGTGCAAACCTCTATTACACTGATCTGGTTCAAAATAAAGAGGAAAAGGTCTAATTGGCTCCTTGACTTCAGCTCCTAAGAGAACCAGGCAAATATATACGCTTGAACTGTTTTATTTACAGATATGATGACTTTAGTCCCACTGGCCGTCACTATCTCACACGACTAGACAGACTCCCAATACTCACCAGCCTTCTCACTCTTCTCACTCTTCTCACTTTTCTCATTCTTCTCAGTCTTGTGCTGTGGTTTGGGGAGCTCATGACCCGGCAAACAGGGACACAATCCGTCACATTTGACTGAGATCATCTTCCCAGACAGACAGCTCTGAAACTCCAACTTGCACTGTAAATAACACAAAGTACCATTGTAATGAAGGGATTATTTATATATGCTGTACTTAAACAAAGGGATACACCATCTAAAATAAAGTAAAAAAAGATAGTCTTTTGCATCTTTATATTTTAACATGAAACAGACCAGCACCAGACTTATTGTTTCTTCATAAATGCATAAGCATGAATCCCTCCATGAAGATTTTGGGGCTTAGAAATCTGAATATTTATCTGAAATGAACAGACATGTCCATTAGGCTGTTGCACGCGGGGCAATATTAAACGCTAAGGATGCCATGTGGTGTTTTATTATACACAGCAGAACAAAGCTAATGGGATGAAACAACAAGATGGACTACTTCAGTGCTCAATTTAACAGTATAAATCTCATTTCAGGTAAGTGAGGGCAAGGAAATTGTTTGGGCCAGTTGCAAAGAATACAATCCAATTACAAAAACCTTCCAGGAGGAATAATCAGTGCTGAAATGAGTTATGTAAATTATGTTTGCAAGGTGATGACGACAGGTTGAGTCACTGCAGACCATGATTGTGCATAAACATTTGTACAGATTTTCACAGAAATAAGTCCCACAGGCCTGGTTTTGTCCAGCCACAGGTTTCATTTCCCATGCTCCAATTCAAATCCATCATTTCCTCCCTGTCACCTCTTTGATAGCGCTGCTAATGTTGCCAAATGAAATTTGTTGACAAAGGAGCAGAGCTTGGTCCTGTTCTCAACATTTTGAATTAGCTGTCTGGAGAGGGAGATAAAGAGCGAGGGTGAGAAGCCCAGGAAATGAATGACCTCCCCCAGTCACTGTCAGCACACCGAGAGGACCCATGAATCTTTATGTTAGTCTCCTTCCAGGGTTAATGTGCTTCTGATGAAACAGTGTTTTAACACCTGACTTTGAGGAGTAAAAATAGAGAAGCGGGAGAGAAGATGAGAAAGGGAAGGAGTAATGGACTTAACTTAGTGGGCTGAAGCCTCTCAGGAGATAAGAGTGCTGTCCTTCTAATAGGATATAGAGTCTATGTGTGTCTGTGTGGTTCAGATGAGGGAGGCATGTAATGTAATGATAAAACATGAATAAGCCTGAGACCAGTGCATTACTGAGCAGCTCGCTGGTGAGCAGACTTTAAGTTGGGCCACAGGGAGCCATCACTTCAGCAGCTAACTGAACCCCCTCCGACTAAATTACTGCAGAGAGCAATGGGAGCTCCTCGCCCTCCCCTCCCATTTGCTCTTTATTCTTTTGTCTTGTTTCTCCTTTCTTTCTTGTTTTTCCTGCAAATCTTTGCAGAAAAAGCTCACAGAGCGGAAGGTCATTAGGAGCAAAGCGTCCAACACAAGGGCTTAAATTTAGAACCTAACATGTATTAGGTCCCCCTAGGAATGAAGCTGAATGTTGCACTGGTTGGTGTAGTCTAAACTAGTGTGGCCTAAAATCAAATGTGCACATCTGCAGACGTAGAGTGGTCTTCATTTAATTGTCTTTTAATTTGTTCAATATCCAATATGTTAGGGCACTATAGTAATCATCTTTCAAAAACAATACTAAGAAGAGCTTTGAAAAATACAGTTAATCCAATCCTTTTCAAATTTCAATCATTAACTTTCTAGCTTTAACTTATTTTGTAACATTATTTTCATGTTACCACATTTGATTTACAGCAAAAAAAATAATAAAATAAATAAATTATGGAGCTTTTTCTGTCAGACAGTTCATTTGCGTGGGAGATCGGTACAAAACGGTGCAACAGCAATCAATGTAAAAAAGTTCTGATGTGACAAGAATACAAAAAGTAAATGGCTGGTTGAGAGTCTTAATTACCAATAATATACAAGAAAAAAGTCTAAGGATTGTAATTAGTATAATTACATTTTAGAAAGCCCTTGCACCGATTCATAATTACTGCTTAAAATAGCAAATGAAAAGGTGCATTAACACTGGGTATGTGATATGAAAATACCAACAGAAAACACAAGCGCTCACCTTGGAGGAGTAGGTGTGTCCATCAGATCCACACACAGGGGTTGATTGCTGAGTCGAGCAAAGCCTGCATTTCCCATGAGCCCCAGTTTCGACTCTGTGCTTATGGCCTGAACTGCCTTTCCTGGCTTTCACACTGGAAAGGGAACAATAACATAGAACTGTTTTTAATAAATACTTTTTTTCCACACATTTTCTGAAAGTTTCCACTTGGCAGAGGTCTATCCTCAGAGCCCTTTTCAGTGCAGTGTAATTATTACATTGATCCAAATCTCAGCAATTTTCTAAAGGCTCTTACAAACCAAACTGCTGCCTGAACTTTGACAGCTCAGCAATGAGTAGCAGAGAGCATTGAGTAATTAATGTGAATCCAGCAAAAGATCAACATCTGACATAGACAGGTGGAAATTTTCAGCCATTCAGCTTGTTTCACAAACTTTCTCTTCTCTGCAGCCTGTCTGCCACTTTCCCTTTTTCTAAGTATCATTTAATCAGGTAAATCATTCCCTGTGCGCATTAGATGCACATATGGCCTGACAATTATAAAGTGTTGGCAGATTAGTCGAGATGGAGAGAAGAGGGATTGCTTCCACAAATCTAATACTTCACATCTTCTTATATCAGGCGCTCCTTGATGAAATGCAACCAAGCGTAAAAGTGTGTTGAACATAAGATAACGCTGCAAATCCCAGTGCACTGCAGTTCCCACTCCTCTTCTTCCACAAATGACATACTTTCCTATAGGAAAAAGTCTGAGCTACAAACTACATCAAAGCTTTGATAAGACTTTATTTTGGATATTTTGGGGAGCCTTTAATTGACAGCGATAACTGGGGGATGAAATAAAACAACAGACCCAAGAAAATCCAACCTGAGGTGCTCTACATTGTGTGGTACGCCTTCTAGTTGGTGAGCCACTGCAGCTCACCACTGAATTCAATGAACATTTTATTCCTGGCACGCATTTTTATTGCATGAGAATTGAGACACTTAAAAGCCCAGGAGAACTTGATCTATATGGACTCCATAAAGAAGCTCTTTAAAAACAGCTAATGTCTATCTGTGGATAGATCTGTGACTGCACATAAGAACGTGTAAGGCTAATAGCCTATGCAGTCTAATATGTATTTTTGTCTTATAATTACATGATTTTCAGATAATTTGTATAAAAAATAAAAAGAGACATGTTATATTTAGATTTTCAAATATAAAGTAAATTAATGATTAAGGTGAAAAAATGCTCTCTCTTATGGTTCATGACATTCTTCTGTACTTGAGCCTCCTGCTGTGAGTCTCCATGCTGCTGTAATCAGAAAAGGCTCCTATTTGATGGTGCTACAGCCTCACACAGCAGGGCACAGGTCTAAAGGAATTAACACTGCAAAGCTTTATAATGGCTCCTGAGGTCTACCTTTCTGCTCATATCGTCAGTCCAACCATGCAGCCAAAAATGATCACGCTGAGTGCTGAAGTTGAAATGTCCTCAGAAAACTGCAGTTTAGCAGGACTAATAGATAAGCAGAGGACATCCTTAAAAAGGTACTTTGCAGTGAATAACAATAATGGATCATCATCAGTAACAACAATCCCACACAAAGCAACTCAAAACTCACAAAAGTTGTCTAAATTATCCTGAGAAGAATAAAATGTGCTTTGCCCTTTTAGAGGACTCTGACTCTGTGTTGTGCTAATTACTGCAACTAATTTAACTTCTCTAGGAATATTATTATGGTCCATCAGTGTAGCAAGAGTTGTTGGGAAAATAGCACACATAAACATGAACAGGACTTCTAATTAATGCAATGCAAAATCAAGAATGTCTCAGAAACAAGTGAGTTGAAAAAATCAATTAAAGCCACAGTGACAAAACACACTCATATGTCTTTTGGGGCAGTGTTTGTTCAGCTGAAAAATTAAAAAATATCAAAGTTGGTGGCGAGGCAAGGTTGACTTCAAAAACAAATTGGAGACTGACAGAGCAACAAATGTTTGTCAGAGTCCAAAGAGCTGAAACACCAGATAATTAGTGTTAAAAATATGAAATATACCACGTGTCGTTGATGGTGTTTTGGGTACTTACACACACTAAAGACTCTGCTCATAGCTCTGTTCAACAAGACTTCTGTCTTTGACTGAGTTCACATACACAGGAAACAATCAAAGTGTTAATGCTACTTTTAAGTGGTTTTGGTAATAAATAGCCTGAATGCCATACACATGGGGTAATACCCCAAATAGGAACTGCACTTTCCAGGTGAGTTAGTCTGACAAAGTCTGAGAAATTCAAGTTTACTGTTCATTTCGTTGGACTGAGATATTAACATGCATTTTAAACCTGATTATAGTCGGAATAAAACAACAATATACATTTATCTGTCTCTTTTATCATAGAACCACAACAGTGTTAAAACCAGTGTCTAATGCAACTGACACTGAACCACAGTTAATGTGTTCCTAAAACACTGTTGTGATTGGCTCTTACCTGTGGGTTGGCTGCTTTTGATTGGTGCAGATGGCTGTCTGGTAGTCATGGCTTATGCACACCTTGTGGGGGGGGCACCGCACCTTCAGACACGGATCCTTTGTTGCATCTGGACCTACAGTGAGAAACCGAAGACAAACTTTAGCTGCAAAAATAAACTGTAAGAATCAGCACAATGCAGGATGCAGAAGCTGAACAGCATCAAGCTGTTCTGTTCCAGCTGGCACTTCCTCACGTTCCTCGAACCGAAGCAGGCAGGAAAATAATGAGACAGAGAAAAGGGGAGCATGGTATAAGGTAGATGTGGAGTTTTCTGCAGAGTAGGCTGCTTAATGAGGACTTTTCTCTCTAAATCAGAGACCCCATCCTCGTTCAAATCAATCTCCTTGGTGACATTATCGCAGTGGCAGCGCAGCACAGCTGGCTCATGGCCAAGGTGACAAAAGATCAAAGCAGCTCATTGACTCTGGGCATTGTGTCATTTCACACTAGGCTAACAGCACAAGCCCAGTTTCATTTGACAGAACGAAGAGAAAAATACCAAAGGTGGAAGAGAAGGGGCAGTAAAAGAGAGAAGCGAGTTTTTACTGCAAATGAAGTGAGATCAGGCAGTGGACCATGGGCAGATGGCCACACTTCCCTGTCTATTCAATGCGCTCAGCTAAATGCACAAAGAAGAAAAGTCCCTCATTACGAGCTACTAAAGAGACAAAACTCATAAAGTTAGATCAAAGATAAAGTGGGTTTTGTAGCACATCCCATCACCAGGGATAGTGGACTGAAAATAATATCAAATCCCATGTTAATTAAGAGCCAAGTTAAGTGTATAGATCAAAGCCCTACATTATGAACAACTAATTAGCATGTGGCGGCGGACATCATAAAGCAAGTGGCCTTGTCTCCATTAGGGACCTAATGGGTTGTGTTCGCACCACAGCTGGTGTCTGATATAAACATCTACAATTTTCTGACCTGATCACAAGCGGCTTGGTTGTTCACATGCTGCTTGATCAGCGTTATAGCGGCCGCAGACAAGAAATCTCAACAAGCATCTAAGACCCAACTGTAAACATACATAAGAGCAAATACCTAAAGCTGTCTAGGCTATGAGAGTGCTTTCTATGAATTACACGCGGAGTAAACAAGTCAAGATCGTAAACTGTACACAGGCTCTAGGGAAACATTCATTGTACACACATCTTTCCCAACACTTGGCCAATGTGCTAAACTCTTCATTTCTGTTTTGCGGTGTGTTTCTATCGCCTGGTTATTTGCTCCATGTCCTCTCCTCCATCTATCAGTGTCGGAGGAAAACCCATCTTACCTCACTTTGCTTCAAAATGGCTTTATCACCAGAAGGAAATGAGAGATGAAGGGAAAAGCTGACAGGAGGCTATCTGGTATCTGGTTAACGGCGGATTGGAGCACAATTTAGGATTAGAGTTTGACCTCCGCTGTCGGGCAAATTGGAAATCTCACGCAAGGTGCGCACTTACAAACAAGTAGACAGTTTCTATGTAAAACTTTGTCCGCTATGATCAGATGGGAGGAGTGGGGTTAGATGAAGACGAGGAGCAAATGTAAGGAGGGTGGTTTCATCCATCTATTTAAAGCTTGAGAGGAGTGCACTGGAGGTTAAAACCAGCCAGTCGATTGTAATGCGGGGGCACTGCAGCACCACCTCTCTCACCTCTCTTTCAGGTCTCTCTTCTGCTATTGTTCATTTCTCTTCCTTAAGTGAGTCTTTATTCTTGTGTACGTGTGTGTGAATATCAGTATAAGTGTGAAAAGCCATCTCCGTATTCATTTACTCAAGGACGGTGACTAAAACTCAACTTTTCCCTTTGGAAAGCATTGAAATGTTATTAATTTATGTAAATGAACGGTTGCCTGTCGCTGATAAGACATTTCCAAATGAGCAGGTGTGGATGATTCGCCTTGTGTCGCTCTGTTTGGACGTGGAATGAGTCAATATTCTCACTCCTCAGTAAACTTTCCAGTCTCACCACTTGCCCCACCAAATATTCTCTCATTAATGAAGTGTCTTATTATAAAAGAGCAAATGTTTATGAATCATTTGCTAATGTGATGCCTTTAAATATCGAGCTGCGAATGAGTTGTCTCAAATACACACATTAAAATGAATTTGTCTCATGAGTTAATTGTCTGCGTCCATATGTGAGCCCGACTGATGACCCGTGAGCGCCGGGTGACTGGTCTGCAGTGGTGAGACAGATGGAAAGAGTTGGCTGGGCTGGAACTGGGGAGTAAGAGGGCACAAAGCAACAGAGTATCAGTAACAAATGGACACCAAGGTCATATGTTTAAAAGTAGAAAGTACAAAACCTAACATCTTTGTACTTTGAAAATGTAGATAGCATTTGGAAGATCTCTGAAAGACATCATGGTCTTAATCCCTCCTACAAACACTGTCAGAAAATACAAGGGAACAGCTATTGCTCATTATGTGCACCATCAATGGCATGTAATGTCTAGGCCTCATCACTCTTCAAAAGGTTCTACGCGCCTTGGCACTTCATAAGGTTTTCCATCTCACTTGTCGGGTACAGTCCTGGGAGATGGAGGGCTGCTGATGCTCAAGATTATGTCTTTTCCACTATAATGTGTCCCTCTAAGGATTCCTGAGTGCATGTCTATCCATGTCATTATTTCCTCCAGTTAGGACGATGGATATTGTGGTTCTATGTGCCTGGTTGAGGGTGGAGTGGTCCACATATCGACTCCCATCACCTTCCTGTCTAAATCCCCACAGCATGCCTGAGGGAGCCACAGGGCAAACACAGAGATACAGCAGTGCTAGAAGCTACAGCTTGAAGCTCACTGGGGGCAGAAAAAAATACACATAGAATTGTTGTTCATGCTAAACTGCTTCAGTGTATATTACTGTAACAAAGATGCATATGAATGTTGTATTTACCACTTTTTAGGGGGCAAATATGGTAATTTATTGTCCTCGCTCTATGTATATGCACAATGTAGCCTACATATCACATTGAATGTTTAAGCTGCAGTAATGTGATGGTATTGTGCGTCCGAGGAATTCATGCTGTTGTCAAAACTTAGAGGCACCATCAAGACCAATGGAAGTTAGAGATCTGTGATTTTTAATGACACCTGCTTGTTTTCAGGATAATGTGTGTGTCTTCTGTGGCCACGCCCACATCACGGTCTGTACAGAGCTCTGATGAAGACCTAGTTGGTTGGAACATTGAGTATATAAATAAATATGTCTTCAACAAAGGCTTTTGAACCTAATGTCCTTGTGCTATTTTACAAGTACAAGAGCCTATTTAGTCTTTGTAGTGTTTTTCCTGATTGCCTCGAGCACCCTCAGTAGGTTTTATCTGTTCAGGTTTTATCATTTCAGAGCACCCGTTAACCTTTTGTCAAACATTTTAGAAAATGTTACCTCAAATGAAAATTCAACATTTGCATGTCATATTGTCATCACAAGAGCCGTGTTTAATATTGTATTTTCTTTATAATGCAGCACTTATATAGAAAATAGAGCATGGAGTGTAACACTCACTGGAGAGGATTAAATGAAATAAAAAACAACAAATCCTAAAACTAACACTGGGTCCTTTTACAGACATTAAGTGTACTTATGATTTAAATTTGCTCCTGTGTAAAAACACTTTACAATACATCTCCCATGAACCTAACCCCTCACAAATAATATTTTAATGCAGTGGTGCCTTCAAGAGGATTTCTGGCAAGAAAAAAGAAAAGTGTAAAGTTTATTTCAATTATATCTGCCCTTCTCAGACACTTTAGTTTTTCTCTTCCTGTAACAGCCGTAAAGAGGCAGAGAAATGGCTGTAACAGAGGAGCGTAAGATGAAGCACCGTTCCTGTGTCCTCTAGCACTGAATGGAGGCCAGAGAGGAGGGCAGTGATTGGATAATAAAGATAGAGCGTAATAGAGGAGGCCACATTGCCAACAAGCCCTGTCAGAGAGGAGAGGGTGACCTCAAATTAATTGCTGCTGAGATGGACACGGGTCAGCGGCCTGTTTTTGTGCTGGGTGTGTGCTGCTGCATCATGTTCCTATAATCCATTGTTTGCTCTCCCCAGCCTCTTTTTCTAATAGCAAACAAACACATTTAAAATTAAATAAACCACAGCCCCAATAGCATCCCCAAGGACAATTCCCTGACTGTTAATATAAAAATGAGCTTCACTTTTGGGCTATGATAAACCAATTAAAAAAGGTGTTTCTTCTCTTTCACCTCAGGGGCTACCAAGTAAAAACAAGTGATAGTGAGAGAAGAGCAGAAAGTCAAATAGATCAGGTGCTGATAGGATTTTTCTGGTTTGTGAACGTTCCTCGGGGTCTGAGTGTTTGCAACGGATGACACAGAGAGAAATGGAGGGATGAAAGTGCAAAAGAGAGGGCCTTTGGGACAACACAGCATCGAAAAGATTCACCATCCAGAAAATTAATTATTGAAAACATGGGCAAATCATATTATTGTGGGTGTAACTGAGGAAGGAGAAGATAACGGGCTATTTCAGTTGGGGATGTTTGAGGGAAAATAAATCTGAAGAAAAAAAAGCTATTGACTAAACTAAATATTCATCACACATGCCCTGCAAGAGTGTGTTTTGTGTGACTTAGCTGCCAGCAGAGCATTTTTTTTTTTTAAAGCAACTCTATGAAAGCAAATAATCAAAGCCTTTGAAGACAGCTTCAAAGCTTAAGAGGCAAAGATGCATTTGAGGACAACACATGCATAGTACAAGAGGGTATTTGTTTTAGGCGGAGGTTGTTCATTGTCACGGCCTAAATATACAACCAGTACTGCTTCAAATGTCAAATAGAAAAGTTCAAATAAAGCACAATATCTGAGAATAACAATGCTTTCACTTGAGTATTTTATCTACATCTTGCGATACAGAAAGTGCCGTGTTATTTCTTGCCAAACCAAGCAGTGACTGTGAGCCGTGTTTTCCCATTAGCTGGACACACGCTTTTCAGAATAGCCTCAAAGTAATAATTATTTCAGTCTTCTGGTTGGTCTAGCAAACCTTTGTGTATGTATGAGACTGCAGAAACCTCCTCTCACTTTATTAAAGATTAAGAAGTCTTTTCTGCTAAATTTCAGCCAAATCCCACGCCAAATTAAACACATCTTGCTCGCAGCAGGAATCCTACACCTCATATTAACTTAAGGCACACTGCAGACAGAGGACAAGTAGAAAGATAATAAGACATGCAATTGATAATAAGTTACATTTTCCCAATAGTACAGCCAGCAGATAACAACCTGCTCCAACGTGGCTTAAATAACCCTTCCTCATTTGATTCTTCTACATGATTTCCTGATATATTTGGCTATTTCAGCTTAACCTAACGATAAGAGATGTGTGTTTTATTGAAGTGCCTGCCAAACAGCATTTCAAGATAATCAGACTGATATGAAAAGCTAAAAACTGAAACTTTTACTCAGCTTTATTGATAATATTTGTGTCTGGATCGGTGAAGGGCTATTTATTCAGATTGGCTCTTACATAAGCTGATAAATATGGCTGCTGCGAAGCTTTGGGTTTATATTGACATGTGAGACTGTGGATTACAGTACATCGTGATATGGTTTGTCACACACGTTATGTGTAACTAATCATGTAGAAATGATTATATAAATCTTTATATAACACATGCAGACCTTGTTCGGCCGTTCACACGCATGCATTTAGTCTCAGCGTATAAAAAAGGACTTTCCAACAATATACTGTTAGTATTTAGATTTACTCCCATTGATTAACACCTTTATCTATGTAATAATAAATAGTATAGACAGTAAAATGCATGCTCTTTTGAATGAAGAACAGAGGCACAACCTAATATAACCTTTTGTCAACAATATGGCAGGGGAACCAAAACCTCTTTAGCTTGTTAAGCTCCCCTAAGCTCTGTGTACATACACCAGAGCTGGATCAGGAGGATGAAATCTGTTTTTCTGTAAATATGATATTCTACATGGCTACTTTGCTTGTACCCTAAGAGAACATGATGTTTGTTAACACTGGGCAAACCTCAGAAATAGGTGCATGTAACTTAAGGAAGGCTTTGATCATCTTGTCAATTAGCCATGGCTGGATCTGGCCCAAATGTCCTGCTGCGAGGTGGTTATCGCACCGTTCAATATGGACATCACAAGACAGTGTGGAGAACTAATTACACCCAACTCTGGTGTACTATACCTGCTGTTTTATGGGAACTGCAACAGAGAGCGGCGTTTGGATCTATTTAAACTCAATGTAAAGTAAAGCTACTGCGTCCTTTGGCAGGCAGATCAACTCTGAGATCATTACTTTGAGTTTATCAGAGCTAACTCAGCTGGAGCTGCACAGGCAGGATATTTCCTCTTGATTGCACAGTCGATGAGACTCTGTTTTGCTGCCACTAAATGAAAACTTCCCACAGTGGAAATGAAGCTGCCACATCACTCACCGTCCTCTACTGTCTTCTTGGATGAACTAAAGTGGGCTTTGGCTCCACGGTCTTCATATCTGTCAGGCTCTGGTGGTCGCTCTGCAACAAGAAGAAACAAATCTATAATAACAAACTGAAGACAAAACATGGGTCACTTATGTCCAGTGTCATGAACACATAAATTCAATGTCTGAAATAGTTACTATAGTTGTTTAAGGTCTTACATTTATAACAATACAATAAACTTTCTAAGTGCAGAGGATATTTTCTTGAAAGACTTGAAGCGTGTTCTGAAAACCAGTCACAGAAACCCTCTCCCACATACAGCACCCAACAATAAGTAAACCCAGCCTAGAGGTAGCAAAGTAATGCAGCTATCTGTCTAGATACAAATCATAATCCATCTCTTCTACTCCTCAGACACATACAGTACACATGCCTTATGAAAGCTGGCCAGACAGTCACAGACAGGGAGCTGAACATCTCTATGGTGCACTGCTGATTTATAACTGACCACACATCAACTGCTCTTTTCAGAAAGTAAGGCTTTGGATAAGACTTCTTCACTGCCTTAATGTCTGAGAAAATATATATCACAAAGGTAAAATTTCATGCCCTGTGTTTGAACCTCATTTGAACCTCATTATAATGCAGAGTGGATATCTGTTATCAGTTAGTCAGTGCTCCCTGTAAATGACGAAGCAGTAAAACATTGTATCTCCCTGAGACTCAACTGTGCCTGTCATTTTCACATGTTGGCATTTAGCCCGAGGGCTGTGGCTCTAATCGGAAGCTGTGTCTGTCTGCTTACATCCACTGAAGTTTTCACTTAATTTACAATTATCATTTGAGGCTCTATTAGCTGCAGGGCACAGGGCTAGTATCAAAACATTTGCACAGAGGAATTCATTCTCTGTGATCTGCTGTAGTGTTTATCTACTTCAGAGTCCACACATTGCAGAGCATTGATTCACAGCTTCATCTCCTTTTTGCTTCACTGTTAGTTTTGGCTAAGCCTTTTCTAAACTGGGACCACAAAGCAGTAACGATTCTCCAACAGCTGCTCTGTCTGCTAACATTTACACTTTTTAATCACCTTTTGTCTGTTCCTCATCGACTCGACGCTTATTTCTCACTTCTTGAATATGGATATAATTGACGTCATCTCTGCTTTGACTGTATGTATCTCATTACACTGCATTTCTGAACTGTATGAGTATTTTAAATTACAGTAACAATACATTACCTGCTGATAGCTAGGTTTATGTATTACAAAAGGTAAAAAACACAAGAGTGGAGGCAGGAAACATGGATACTGATACTGGCACATTTTATTATGTGGCCAACAAACCGTTCAAAGTGGCAATGCTTACAGAATGCCGGAGGAGCTCCCAACAAACTCTTTGCTCTCTTAGCATTTCACTGCATTATTTATTCTTAGTGCAGGTCACAGCCATTTAAAAAAAAAAAAAAAAAAACAGGCCCGAGGTGTTTGTTGTGCTACGGTCTTTTATTGTCTAATCATTCTTGGCAGAAGTGGCAAAGATCATTGTATTAAAATGCACAAAGAAGCAGTGACATACTTTTGGGACAGAATTGACTGAGTGGCGATGGACTGATGAGGAATGGGAACAGACAGCAGACAGCAATTCTTCAGAGACGTGCAGAGTTAGTGAGTTGGAGAAACGGCTTGTGAAAAATAAAACAATGATGAACACTCTGCTGGGGAAACACAATGATGCGTCTAATCAGTTTGATTGGCAATTGTGAAGTTCCAGACTTTTGAGGCTTTGTTTGTGTCTGCTTCTGCCAAATGACTTCTGCATCCGCTGCCAAAACGGTGGCCATGGCAACCACTTACACCCCATGATCTAATTAAAAAGGGAGACGGGAGGAAACACCTGAGAATTGAACATTTTCCGCTAAAAGGCTGATGTATTTTTAATTGTGTTCATATTTTAGATTGGGCACAGAGTACAGTGGTCTAATCGTACCACTTCCAATTTCTAGACTCTTCTCTCTGGATAATACAGTGCAGTCACAACTTCACAAGCATTTTGGCCACATATCAAACAACAACACATAACATCCAGTCTGCAATTATCAATTATCTGCTATGTTTAATGAGACTTTATTTAGGCACTCCATGCTCGAAACCCCGAGTAGGTCTGTAAATTTCTGTGAAAGAATGATGTTCCTGGTATTTAAGCTTTATCAACTCAAACTAATTTCAACTAACAATACACACTTGAGTTTGTGTGAGTGCATGAGCGACTTCTCTGCCTCTGTGAAAGTGTAAAAAGTCAAATGAAATGTCAGGATGTAGTGTGATTTTAATGACTACAAGGCAAGTGAGAAGAGGGCAGATTGCTGCAGTCAGTCACAGGTGGGTGGACGGCCAAACAAACAAACAATAAGCCAGTGTGTTTCCGGCAGTTTGTGTTGCTATATAATTATATAATGGACGGACTGAATTAATTATCTGACTGACTGCCTCGGCTAATATGCATACAACAAAAACAGTACCATTGTTAAAATAGCACAATAGTATGTATGCAGTATCCAGTGGAGGTTATTTTCAAAAATGACCTAAAATGGGCACAGGAACATCAGCCAGAGGGCAAAACTTAATGAGAGGGGTTACCATTGAATGATTTTTTGGGGACAATAATGCAGTATGGCTTTGAATTCCCATCTTAAGCATAAAAAACGTACCTGTCTATATTACTGGCATCAATACCTTAAATAAATGAACATAACGACCCATTACTACATACCTGATACCATAATATATAAATATTTAGAAAGGGATGAAGAGTATATGATCTGGTTCAAATAACAATATGCAGCTTTTTAATTCTTTACAATGTTAGCTCAGTGTGGATATAAATGGTGAAAAAAAGTGACTGATATTACCCATATCACTAGAGAAAGTTGTACACTGCAAAAGAGCTCAGCCCACACTATCCCTCTATATACCTCCACTATCTGGCTCAGTCAAGATGTCCCTCTGACACTGGGATGATAAGTCTGCTTTGATTTTTGTAAAAGAACAGATATTTGGTGTGAATTATAAATGATAGTCAGTTTTGTCCTCAGTTTCGTGATCTCGTGTTGAACTGTGGCGGAATGTTTGACTTTTTTTTTTCCTTTTTCTCACATATAACGCCTTCTGACTCACCGCTCCTGGGTTAAGTTCTGGCAGTACGTCAGTGCACCGCGAGCCTCCGCTCTGAGCGCAGCAGATGTCGGTCTAATCCGCCCACAGTGAACCGAGTGAGCTCCTCTGCCCGGGACTCAGGCCAGTGTCACCCCCGCACATCTACCTACTCACCCAGCTATACTCTCAAAAGACACATACACTATGCACCGGGGCCTCCCAGATTAACCAACCGAACACACAGGTCACTGAGCTGTCACCATGGAAACAAGTTCATTTGGCATCGCAAAGGGTTTACAATATGGTAAAGTGTAAAGTGAAGCTGTGTTTTTTTTTTGTTTTTCCTCACTTTAATTAAATGTGTAGTTTTGATATGCATTAATTCTTTATATAGTACAAATCCTGATCCTCTCTCCAAATGCAAATGAAATACTTGATTAAAAAATTTATTTCTAGCTCACTGTCAGTGCCTAAATAATGCATGTTAACATCTGTAGGACAAATACTCAGTAGCTGATAAAATCCCAACTGAAGTGAGAGGGCATAATTAAATTGTACTTTATGATCAATGTAAAAAAAAAAAAAAAAAAGAATTCACATTATTCTGTGTTAGTGAGGCTTTACAAAAGATATCCTACAGAGAAAAAGAAAAAGTTGAAAGGAACACAAGGAGGGACTACAGAGAGTCCATAGCTGCTAAAATAATAATGTGGAGCATGAAGGCTACCAGCAGAGTTTGGCTGTATGTGTTTATGTCATATTCATCTGATGAACTCAATATGTCAGAAAAAAAAAAAAAAAAAAATCAAACATAAGATACATAAAAGGAGTTACTGAGAATGAGATATGTATAGCTTATTGATTTGATTTACAAAACTTTAAAGACTTGTTTTATCCACAGTATAAATAACAGATACATGAAGATTGCTCACTGCAGCGATAATTATAGTCTCTCAAAAGGCTATGCACTAAAATAAGCAATTCAGCAGTTAACTTCTGCTCTAACCATCATCAATGTGAACTCAGAGTTTTGTAGCCTTTAAATCTTCAGTAGATCAATCGGTGTTTTGCATGACAAAGATGATTATGCTGCTTCTAAAATGTACTTTCTATTGTTTAAAGCAGCACTATTGCATCACATCCATTTCATCCGTCTTTTTCCATCACAAATTAAAAAATAGCCCTTTTACCCCAAACACTCCTCTCTAGATAGTACATTTTAAATAACCATGATTAACCATCTTGAACTCTGAAAGACCTCAGACGTATGACTTCTGTGGTGGGTTGCTTTCAGTTTCAGTTAACAATACTGAGTTGCATATAGACTATATTACAATTGTGAGCACAAGTCAGTTTTTGATTGTTTTGTGGTGTTTGCTAAATTCCTAAATAAACCTAGAAACAAAAATGGCAAGTCTTTCCATTTTAGTGATGCACAGCACAGAGTTGCTTTGTTCCTTCCATCAAACCAGTGGCTCATATTTACCATAGCACAGCCATACACACTGCTGGATCTTATTATGTCTGGAAAACGGTTTAAAAATTGATGTAGCACTAGTAAATTCATACCATTCACTCCCAACAACAACAAGTCATTTGTGATTCCATGGTTTCATTCATTAGATGGAACGAAGGGAAACACTAATCGCTGAGTGATTCATCAAGGGAGTGGATTAGTTTCCAAGGGCGCCGGCAATTCATTAGTCAAAGTGATCAGTGGGAGGTGATTGATGTCAAGACCCTTTTGGCCTCAGTGACCCCAAATTAAAAAACTACTGTCACACCTGTCATTTTAATGTGATTTCTATCAAGTAAACCAAACAGAATTTTGAGTGTGATCACCGTAAATGAATGGATAATTACATGTGGGACAAGTCAGTCACACTGCAAGCAACAGGGAACTTAGGCCTGTATCCTCTGTCCTCTAAACTAAATCCCTTTTACTCCAGATATTTCAAAGATGTGAATCAGCATTGACACTATGTTTATGAAAGATGCGCTAAAAACACCTGGGACTTCAGTAAATTCAATAGCAGGATGAGGCAACAGTTTAAAAGTTAACAATAGGGAAGTGTGACATCCGCCCTGTTATTGTCTCCCAAAATCCTGTTATTATTTGCTGTCAGGTGATTTGGCTGTCAGTAGATCGGAGGAGTGCTGTTTGTGTGGGAGTAGCAGCAGAGAGCAGAGCAGCCTTCACGGCTCTGCAGCAGGGGAGCAGTTACCATTCAGCGCGAGTGCATCACTGCAGCACAGCAAGCTGCAAAACACAATACTAAAAAGATGCTTTTTTAGGCTTTCTATACTTCCCTATTGAGTCTACAGTCAAAGCTACCCTGTAAAAGCATGAGATCACATGTCCCTAATCACAAGTCTGCTCACTGAGTCAACAGAAAGTAGAGTTACACTACATGTGCATGAAAATCTCAGAGTGAGGACAGAGGCTGAAAAAAGAATGTTTAATATGAAAACCAAATAAATGCCTTCAAATGATTCAACCACTGGAAAATTGTCTGACATACTCTTTGTCAAAATAAAAAAGTATATCAGATTTCAACTGGCACCACAGGAACACAAACAGTAATATAAGTGGTTGAAGTCTACCGTCTAAATCGGTCACTTCTGTTATACCCCAGATACAGAAGATGTACCTGTGTTGTTTAGTCCCTAGTGACACATGTGTGGCACTTGTTTTACTTTGTCTTAAGATGCCTCTGAAGGTAGCACCAGAACTCACAGCTCTGAGGCTGCTCTCATTAGGCAGTTTTCACAAGGAGCTGGCCCAGATAAACTTGCTCAGCAAGTCTTCCCCTAAAGAGTTACAGTTACTGTGCTAGATATGCAAACGCAAGCCAGCACAAAACTCACCAGGGCGGTAGAAAGATTGCAAGTCTGCTGGGCTTCTCACAAAGTTGCATTCCAATCAGCTCAAACTGTGGCTGCCGGAGCAAAAGTGTGTTTATAATAATTGGGTTTAGTCAGGAAGTATAGCAGGTTTAATCACACTCACACACTTGAGTGTGGCTGACAAAGTGGACTAGGCATTGTTGCCTCCCTAAGTCCAAATGCAGTGTATAATGAGACAGCAAACTGGTTTGAAAAAGAGACCTACACATACTGAACTGTAGAGAATATCTGACAGCAGCCTGAAATGGACCAGCTGGAGATATGATGTTCACACAGTAAACTAACATTAAAGGCTGAGGGAAATATGATGCAAGTCCTGGAATATAAAAATCAATTGTTCAAACCTTCTAGCTTTTGTACTTTTCTGTGTTTTCATATCACTGCATCTGATAATGAGCTTGAGCCTTATATTCTGCTTTACACTAAAGTAAACACAAACAGCAGGACTCACCTTGGTCTAGAGACTTGGCAGGAGCCCAGCTTTTGAAGTAGTCATCCTGAGTGGAAACACAAGAAAGTAGGTTATGAAAAAATAACTCCACAAAGAGCATATGATTGAATTATTTTATGGAGCACAGAGAGCACAGCTGAATCACAAAACGAAAACCCTGTCTTCACTTTCCTTACTGTTGAAATGACACGGATAGCCCAAGGTAAGTGGAGGCTTTCAAAATAGGTCACCAAAAGAGACACCTGGAGTTGACAACAGAGAATAATACCAAACAGAGAAGAGGACTGTTGAACTAGGACATAGACAAGGCAAGTCAAGGCCAAAAAGACTTCTAGATTTAGGTTTAGAAAATAGTTCAGGAAGAGCTGCAACTTTATACAGAGTACTTTATAGCGGAAACTACAATAAAGGGTTTTTAAGGGAATATTTTGATTGGTCTTTACATTCATTGTCTTAAAAAATACCATGCATTTAGATGTAAAACTCAATAGACCAGGACTTTCTGTGTTGGCTGTTTTTCAGAAAGGTCAGCTGTCCAGATAATCTAAATGTTACAGGAAACCGACTCTACATGCAATATGGGCCAGTGTGTGTTGGAGATATGTGTTTGTTTATTGCAGTCGAAAGGGTTCCTTCCCACTGTCACACAGGCTGGTGGCGTCTGCATCTAAAGTAGAAGCCGAAGTGAAGCATATGTGTGTCAGCAGGGAGTGAGCCTGTGTCAGTGTCACAGTGAGAAAGCAGGCTGGGAAAACCTGCAGGATCTCCAACTCCTTCATTATTCAATATGTGGCTGAGGGGGGGAGATAGCAGGGTGTGAGACCAGCTACATAAGGCATCAGTATTTACACAGTCCGAGGAAAATGGACAGCTGACCCACTCCCGCCCGTCCCACTTCTATAAATGAAAACTGCCAACGCTTTAGCTGACACAAAAGTTAGAGGAGCTGAAACCTAATTAAGCCTCTCCCTCAGGCCCAGACTTCACTCACGTCCTTTCCAGCTCATTTTATGTCCATCTTGCCTTCTCTCTCTATTACATATCTCTATTACAATAACCCTTTATAGCTGTAGAAGTGCCAAGACGAATATTAGAAAAGGAAGTCATTATTACAAAGTTCTGACTAAAGCATTCACCATTGACGCAACTACAGTGCAATTAAAATTAATTCATCTCAAATTATACCTCTTATCTTTTATTCTTTGCTGTAAATTTTCTTTTAAGTGTCTCTTTCTTTGCAGTGTACACACAGTCCTACGGACTCCATCATCCACCATGTGACCTTTCCACTGGACTGTTTCAAAGTGACTTTTTACTCTCTTACACGATAATGCAAATCAAGGCTTCAGTATTTTGAATGCAGGCAGTTGTTTTTATTAAAAATACACCTTTGATGGAAAAGAGAGCCCCATGAATAAATTGGCTGTCACAGTTTGTCTCCAAGAACCTAACTTTTTTATACCAAGCCTTGACTTTATAAAACAGTTTTTTTATTTTATTTTTTAAATTAGCTCAAGTTAAGCCTTTTTTATTATCAAACAAGAGTTTGTGACCTCAATAAAGCTTTGTAAAGTTAATCTTACATTACATTACAGCAGCCCTGCGTAACACTAGAGGGCGAGATCCCTCTCCCTCGCAACTGCACTGTCACCAGCACTATACTTGTTTACAAGTAGAGACTATCCAAGCCAGCAAGTTTGGAAGAAAGAGCACGTCTTGTGAAACCAAGGAGTAGGGTCATTTGAGCAGATTTAGTTCAAATATGACTCTGCTAGGGTCCAGTGTGTTGCCCTATTTTCTTTATTACATGTGTGGGGTAGAGTGTGCACTCACCTAATCTGGGCAGATACCTGATAGCTGAGGGTACTGTGTCAGTGAGACTGGCATGATTCTACCAATTTCATGTCTAAGAACCATCAAAATTATTTTGAGAATATGTATTTTTTGGCTGAAAGTTACAGAGGGCTGCTTTAAGGAGGGACCACAAAAACGACTGTAAAAAAAAGCTTTTTAAAAGTTTAATAGACTAGCACCAGCATGTATGAATGTTAAAAGGATTTCTTGTTTTGTCTTCCTAAAGTAAAGTGCAGTATTTTATATTATAACCTCCGCATCCTAGCTCAATGTGTAGTGAATTTAATGTAAAACTTGTAAAGAGCTACTCATGCACAGAGGCCCTTATAGAGACAACTTTGGGCACATATGACACTGACAAACACAACAACAGAAAACAACAAGGTTTTGATGTTAATAGTAAGTTAGTATTTAAAGTCAAATACACTGCAAACTTGTTGCCAGCTGAAGCATGTCGGAAGACTCATCCTGTGGTTGAGATGTTAATCTGTCTCATTGGGCTCAAATTGTGAAAGAGTGGTTCAGGGAGCACGACACATCATTTTTAAACATGGATTAGCCACCACAAAGTCCAGACCATAACCCCATTGAGAATCTTTGGGATGTGCTTGAGAAGACTTTGTGCAGTGGTTGACTCTCACATCATAATTACAAGATCTTGGCAAAAAATTCATGCAACTCTGGACGGGAATAAATGTTGTGACATGCAATGTTATTCCCGTCCAGAAGCATGTTCGTCCACGCAGCAATTATTCAATGGGAGGCTCTTGCCTATTTGCTCTGCTAAATCTAGGTGGCAACCTTTTTTTTGGTCAGGCAGTGTATCAGCCAATACATAAATCCACATATTCTAAAAATACACATAATCAGCAATCCTTGGGGGGCCATTATAGCTCATCCAATCTGTCCACTTATATTTGCTCGCCCCTGGTTTAGCCTGATTTAACTGAGCAACACTTTAATGGCTTTTCACGTTCACATTCAATACATTGCTATAACTATTATTAAGCAAATAGTGAATAAAAGTTTCACTCACCTCTGCTTCCTTTACAGCGTTTGCCAAGGTGTGAGGAAGAGAAACAGAAGAGAGGGGAGAGAAAGTAAAGGTCAGTGATAATAGCACAGTATGCAATGTCTATCAGATCTGTTACAAGCCTTGTGTTACTCATTCTGAATACTGAACTCAACGCTCGGCACATTCATTCAATAGTAATCTGACTGTGGCGGTGCTAAAGTAAAGGACACGCACACTCTCACGCACCTTCGCTTTATGAGATCTCCTTATTTGATGTGGCATGTAATTTGAAACAGACTGAGAGCAAATTGTATAGAATAAAGAGGGATGGGGTTGGTCCAAGTAGAAAGAAAGGTAAAAAGGAATTTCATTTATTGTAAAGTGAAAGTAGTGATGCACTTGATACTGTAATTATATGGATTAATGAACCCACCATTTCAAATATGTTACGGGTAGAATATAGAAACATTCATTAGTGAAACCACAGCATGTATTCAAGCAGGTGAACCTTATGGCATTACTTAAGCTTCACTACTCTTCCTTTGCTCTTATTATTCTGCTTGAGTCTCAGGGATGACCTTTTCAATGCCCAGAGCCCCCATTAATATTTTAGTGCGCTCATCTCAAAAGCATTAACTGGCTGTTTAGCTCACTTTGACACTGCCCCAATGTCATTCAAACCCTTCAAAGTGATTACAAGGAGATAAAACTAAGTCGTTATTTTCTTTGTCAGAGGCGGTGCCGGAATCTGTAACGTCGGAAGTCTTTCATCCACATCCGCTTAAAGTTCGAGCCGAATTTGATTTAATTAAGTCCTTTTTAGGTTTAATTAAAATCTGTTTAAAATGTAGAAGAGCAGCTGTCAGTGAAATGTGTAAGAGTTTATTATAAAATGGTACATGACACACTCAGCAGCGCCTCTATTTTGCACATTTTTAATTTGATTAGGGTTAATTGGCGGCATGTTGTATTCAAACACCTTCATGAGTGCAGAGTTGTCCCAGATGGATTTAGAGGCTGTTTTAGCAACATGATGTTCAAATTAAACGAGATTTGTGTTTAGGAAGCTTCAATAAATCTAAAGGAGGAGCGGAAAAAAACATTCACATCACAAAGAAGAGTTGACCAGAGTTGGATGAAAGCCTGGAGTCCACATTGTAACATGTGAGGTTTAAGATAAAGCACTTTCAAAGCACCAATCAAACAGGTTGTGGTTTGGGTAATTATAAAACATCTGTGAGCATTGTGTTTTGCATTTTATAATATCTTTGTGTAGAACAGTGGGGTTAAAGCTGCTGCTGCTTGTAACATAATAAAGTATGGTGGCCTTTAATGGAAACACTTTCATCAATTTTTAAAACCTGTGTACTTTTAACAATCATAAACAATCATCTCTGCCTTTTAAAAATAAGTACGGTGTACTTAGAGACAAAATGTTAAAGCAATGTATGTACCTTTTCAATATACCCACTAAAGAACTAAAGGAGACATACAGTGTAATGTTGAATTAAATGGCACTGTTAATAATAATAATAACTACTGCCAAATAAATATATGTAAATTGAAATGTATATTTGTGTTCTCATAAAGTATTTTTATTGTTTTATGTCCAGAAACCATTAAAATCATATTGAGGCTATTGTTTTAATGAGATTTTCTATCTACCTTAGTGACCACTGGCCTTGATTTATGCTGGGTTTTCTAGGCTGCCGTCTAATTCACCGTCTCAGTTTAAAGTGGAGTGCCTGCGATCTCATCTGATAACAACTCCCTGTGGGACCCTGTGATGGGGAAAGGTGAAGAGGGACCAGAATTGATTCAAAGAGGGGTTGGCTTTAAGCGATTAGCTCCTCTCTGCAGAACTATACCCCCCTAAACTGGTGAGTGTAGTGACTGTGTGCACACATTTGTACTGAGATTAACATTAAAATAGGCAAAGCCATGCCCGCAGTGTTGGCTCCACATGTCATAATCAGGGCATGAGGATACAAATCTGGAAACTAAACACTGTTAAATATTTATTGTGTATTTTATGCACATTCACAGGTCTTGGAACATTTCCGGATTCTGGTTTTGACCACAGTCTCTAATACATACCCCCTCTTCTCCTCCCTTCTCGTCCATAGGCTAAATCCTACTGATATGAGGGCTAGTCTGAGATCTGATCAGCATCCAGAGCAGCTAATATATATGAGCTATGTGAAGAGATAGCAGAACGAAGCGCAGAGTGCATTTCAGAGGCACACTGAACCAAACACTGTCCTACTGACTCTCAATGATAAACACAGCAACAGTGACACTTCCACAGCAATCTGCAAACAACCACAACACACATAACCACTGCATGATTTGAGAATTGACCTTATTAATACGAAAATAAATACTTCTGGAGAAAATGTCTTGGCATGTCATCATAGTGAAGTATTGAAGGCTGGTGATAAGCTTTAAGCCAAGGTTGTTATCTGTAATGGAGCGTGCTTGAAATAATTGGTGATCTGCAGGAGGTCCGTAAATTATTGTAGTAACAACAACCACTTACACACACATCAAATATTCATGAAGAGAGTGTGAAGTGAGGCTGTGAGTATGGAGAGTAAACCCAGATATCCTTTTTTTACTGTTATCAATGCTCTTTATATGCTTTCTCTGTCGAACCAGCTTATTTCCTTTATTAAAACTATACTTTATTAAACTATACAAAATAGATCTCAGATAGAAAAAAGAGTTTTCTCTGCAGTGTGGCTTTAAAGAAGTGTCTGGGGAGTGGGAAGTCTGTGCAGTTTTGCTTAGAAGACAGCCCAATAGGCAACAGAAAAATGGTTTGATAGTTGCATAAACCGCATATTTGCTATGAATTACAGCAAATCAGGGCCAGGATAGGGTCCTATAATAGAGTGGTCAAGCATATGGGTATTTAGCACTGTTAAGATATTGACTGTATTACGAGGTAAATGCTTTAGTTCGAATAAAAATGCTCAGTCCAGCACTTTACCACACTCTGAAACAACTTGAACCAAAATAAGTGGAGATTATTGATCTTATTGGTCACTAAACCTTGACTGTAATAAAAGTCTTTTCTCCATCAGTGCCACATAAAACGCTCAGAGAATATACTGCCTTGATTAATGTGTGTATTAACAATGCATAAAGTCTTCAGCAGCTGTTTCATAGGTTCAGCTAATATGATTATTGGATTTTGTAAAGACTTCCTACCCATTTTATAATGATGAGAATTTAATATGGAAAGGCATTAAATGTCACAACTTGACAAATTACGAGGAAGTCACATTAAGGACATTACATGCTGTTAACACAAGGACTGGTGCTTAGAACAATCTGTGGACAGATTAGGGAACAAAAAGGACAGACTGTATAAGATGTTAGATAAAAGTCATAGAAAACTGTGCAGGACTTATAGTTGAAGTAGCTTCCTCTGATGCAGCTTCACTAGAGACTAACCAATATTCATGTCTAGCCCTCATATTGACAGGCAGCATCTCATTCATATAAAACACACTGGTAATGCTGCAATTTACATGAGGTGCAGAGACGATGAAGCAGCCATTTCAAGATTCACAGTAAGTGTCTCTTCTGTCCAAAAATCTCATATTCCAAC
Organism: Rhyacichthys aspro; assembly: GCA_036850595.1. Lineage (NCBI taxonomy): Eukaryota > Metazoa > Chordata > Actinopteri > Gobiiformes > Rhyacichthyidae > Rhyacichthys > Rhyacichthys aspro. Next base: position 15,305,742 of record CM072157.1, read on the forward strand.
AGTAAGTTACACAACTGTGGCAAACCAATGGCAACATTTGCATTTACATCCAATCGAGCCCCTCCAAACAAAGACAAACGACTTCTTTTCTTTTTTGCTTACTTCTCCCTTCTTCCCACAGCCTTCTATTTTTATAGCCTCCCTCATTCATCAACTCTTTGCTGCCTCTCCTTTGTGATTTTCCCTCTCTCTCCAAAGAAAGCATCCCTCAACTCATCCAGAAAGTGAACAATATGGCTCAAAGCAACACATCAAAAATGTGCTTCCTCTTCATTCTGTCCTTTCTGTCACGTTAATGAGGGGAAAAACCTCGAGTGAGTGGTCTGTTTCTCAGAATATCTTGCCATCTTCACACTTCTTGCAATGTAGGCTTCTTGAGTATTGCTCAATACACTCTGCATTCTGGTTTCCTCTGCACTTCTCTTCTCTCATTTCCTCAGTATTTCAGGATATGGAACTTGAGAGTCACTGGAGACGGCTGTGAAATATGTAAGCCTATGACAAGAATATGAATAAAGTGGGATTAACTTAGCAAATATCCGCAAAAAGATAATGAAATATGTCAACTAGCGACACTGTGAGCTTGTCAAAATGTCAGGTCGCATTTCTATCAGTAGAAAGGGCTCATACAGAAAACAAACAATAAAAACCTCCAGCTATGTATAAAATATATACTTTGTCACATTGCCATTAAACATCAAGTGTATAAATGTCTACTGTTTGGTTTGTTGTGTCTGCAAGTAAGCTATAAGTCATACAAATAGAGAATCAGTGGCAGTGATTGTAATAATTGAGTGAGCCTACAGCCAGTCAACCTCAAACCTAAGACACAGTGTAATAAATACTAAATAAGACAGTCAGCAGAAATCGACTGCAGGAAACGTTGTCTTTCAGTGTGTTTGACTGCAGACTGTCGGCTCGTCAAATCCGCGTGTCCTTGATTTTCTCCCGTGTTGTAGGAGCCTGAGCAGCCACTGTGCAGCCAGTAGATGATGATGAATAGACTGCTGCTGTCTGAGCCCTGTGCTGCCTGTGCTAACGCTCTCTCTTCTCCCAGAGCCCTTTCCTGTGTGGCGCTGTGCTTCACCAACCTCTCTTTGGAGGGAAAAACAAAGCTGTAGCTGTCTTTTTCAACTACATTTTCCCAATGTTTTAGTTCCACTTTGCAGCTTTTCAGTCATGTCTGTAGTTGACTGATGTTACTTGTCACTTTCAGCAGAATTTAAACATCAGTTCTTGAATAATAAATGGATAATCTCATGCTTTTGTTTCTGCCATAGCACAGCAGCTCTGCAGAAACAAGTACAACATATTGGAACAGCCTGCTCAATTTCTATTCTAAAATGTTTTAGCACAAATGAGCTTATAAATAAATGCATGGATTTGCCACTGGCACCTGTCAGGGTCCATTAGTTCCTCATTCTCATTCTTCACTAAATATTTTCACACAATCTTGTTTGACCTTGTGTCACTTAAAAGGCAGAAGGCTGGAAACAAGAAAGAAGCACTTCCCAGCATCTTCTTATATTTTAATTTTAAACTATTAGTTCATAACATCAATAGGCACTATTGTCTACACAAACCCTGATAATTATAACGGCTGTTTCTACAACTATCTCATATATTTGTCTCGAGTTTGCATGACTTTTGCTCACCGGGTTATATGTATATCTTCAAACAAAGCATTTAAAGTTAGTTTGCAGTTTTAAAATAAACATCCTTGATTTATATTCTTTGTTTGTGCACGTAAACAAAGATTTATAGTCTTGCTGTGAAGATGTATAACATTGGATGAAATTATGCAAAACGTCTGTGAAGTGGACCTGGATAGAAGGCTTCCAGCTGTGACTGGGCTGCTGTTTCTCCAAATACATTGATTTAACTTTCTGTACAAACCTATCCTATTTTTTTAATAACATCCTATCTGACAGAATCCCTCCGCTCCTGTCGGTATCCCACAGCGATAGTGCTGCCCTGGCGAAGTGCCAAGTGTTAAGCCAATCATACATAGACTCTCTTATCTGTCTGCTCCACTGGGGAAACAAGAGAAGAGCTCAGGAGGACGCTCAGATAAATGTCCTTTCTTTACTCCGAGTGCATTCCTCTGCTCAGTTTAATCCCTTTCTTCTCTCCTGCTTCCCACACCTCAGTTCCCCTCAGTAGGTTTAACTCCTCTCTCACTGTGTTACAGACGTCCTGAACCAGGCAGACTATCCTGTCCTCGGATTGCCTTCACTTCCTCCTTCGCCTTCATTCTTCACTGACACTTTTCACTCCTTCTTTATGTTCACACAATAAGCTCCCAAGGCCTTGTGTGAATTTACATTCTACAATTTACACTGCAACAATTCTCTACTCAAACACTAAACCTGTGCTTTATCCATGAATGCTAAGCTTGGATGATTCATTGGATTTTTATCCCAATTAAACATTTTTGCTTCCCATGAGTATGAGGATGAAAACAAACATTAGACATAAGATGAATAATGTACCAGATGCCATGTTACAGTGTTTTTCGTCACAGGTCTGAAAAAGTACTGCTACAACAGAGCATTCACTATCAGAGAAGAAACAGGGCTGTGCTGTGAATTACACTGTATTACAACCCTCTGTATTGTCACCAATGAGCGATTTTACTGTTTACCATAAGTAAAATAGTGCATCAACAGCAGCTATATGAAAGACTATTTGGGGAAAACCTGTTGTAATGAACCTGATGTACTTTTCTGTCAAAACAGGAGGCAAACTGAGTATAAATAGCCTCTTAATTGGAAGGGACTGTGTTAAAAAAGCTAAAAGTGTTTAATTGTGATCACAGCAGGAATTGTAATAACTCTGATTATTTCATGAAGCGCCATAATACACACTGTTGCTTTAACAATAGTGTGCAATCTGAATCTGAAATTAACTTTTCTTTTTCTTTCTTTTTTTGCAAGAAATTATAATGCCCAAGCTCACTTTACAAATAGCTACCTCAGTGCAGCAAAAACACTGCCATAGTACAGTGTTTTTGGAGGATATTGTGCCGCAGTGCCTTCTATTATTTGTAATGTCTATAGTGTTTTTCTTTTGTAGAATGTCGTTCTTGTGTAAATAGCACCTTGATGCAAACCAAACATTCACAGACTAGACTTCCACAACAGCCTCAGACAGGCATTTGCTCTGATTTCTCCTCAGTGTTTTATGTTTACAGCGTGTGAAGGAGAAAATAACATTTACCCCTCTTTCACTTCGTTATAGAAAATTTATATCCCTCTCTTTTCAGCGTGGGCTTCACTGGAGGTCAGCCCAAGTAGATTTACAGTAAAAGCTGAAGTCAGCCACAATCGAAAGCAGTCAATACTGTACACAGAACGGTCAAAGATAAATCACACGGACTTTAAGTGTGCCCATGGTTACATATCATGCTGATTGACAAAAATACTGCATGACTACTCCGGTCAAGTCTGTCTTATTTGTTCCTTCGCCGTGAAATTCATTGTGTAAATTTGGACTCTAGTCATAGTCATTCCTTGAAAATGCAGCTAGAACAACACACTGTAAATAATAAACAATAAATCAGACAACAAAATGAGATCTGTGCCCACAGTAATTCAACTGAGCCAGAGTTTGTTCAAAGGCTGAATATTTCTGGAGTGTTCTGCATCAAGTAAGTAAAGCAGGGCATTCACTGTAACATCCACTTACCAGTAACACAGCAAACAAACATGCACACCTGCACTATGTCTAATCAATGTAAGCAGTGCTAAAGGGTATCGAGATTATTGGCTGACACCGCCTCACAATGGCACACACACAGCAGCCATGAGCTAATTCCACACTGTCTCAAGAGAGTTTAAAAGGCTTAGTCAGGAACAGTGAGAGAAACAAAAGAGAGAAAGGTGCTGATGTGGGGAAATAAAGAAGGGAATGAACTGGAAAAGGTAAAGTCGGATAGAAAACACAGACGAGATAGAATAGGGATGTTAAAATGAGTTGAATGAGGAGTAGAGAAGTGCAATGTGAGGTTAGCTGTTGCTGAATGACGTCTTTATGCACATATTCAGCTCATTCTGTCACACTGCATTATACCAGCACAAAGCAAGAGAAAACAGGTCTTAGTCTCTCAGTCTTAAGCAATAACAGCATAAAGTTGTGGTTTATAATAATCTGTTGCCTACAGTCATCAGGGGTCAAAGTGCACTAAACTCTACTGTACACTACCTGAATCACTGTAGCTGTAGATGACAATGACCTCTCTGGCTTTGGTTAAAACTGACAAAGAAATGTTTTTATTTTTGCTCATAGTTCACTGCCAAGCTTTTTACTTTTCTATTTTTCTAGGACACTTTTTAAAGGGCACTGTTGGTTTTTTTTCCATAAATATTAAAATATGAAAAGTCACAAACTAAAAGACCGAACACAGAAACCCAAAGTGTAGCAGGGCAAAGATTGTGACTCTCTAGTCTAATCTTTTTCAGTGAAGCATTTCCAATAATGGACTCAGAAGCACACATATTATCTGTAAGAGACACACAATACACACACAAATTGCTCTGTTTTCTCATCTTCTACCTGTTGTTATTATCTACCCCCTCTGCAAACAAACAGGAGTGGGTCTCTAACAAGCTCACATGGGGATTGGCCCTTCCAACCGGCTGATCTGTGCACTGATTGGCTGAATGATGTGCTTTCACTTGGCCAGAGTTTCACAATAAAACATAACTGAAGGATTATCATTTCTCATCATGATACGTGAGACTCATTCTGGTGATTACATCAGAAGAACATCCTCTTTGTTCAAAATGGCAGACAGCAACAGTGATTTTATTGTGAGTTAACAAAAGCAAAAGTACATTTAATGAGCTCTCCAGGGAAAGCCCCCTCTCCTCATCATCGTACAAGCCTTATTTGACCCTGATGAGGCGCTCTCATCACACTGTTGTTCTTATCTTTCATTGTCCAGGGCGTTCCACTTCTTATAAAACTTGTAACTGTAAATATGCCTATATATTCAACAAGTCGTGAGCACAAAATGTGTTGCACTCAACTGTATCTTGTCTCTCGGACCATTTGGCTTTAAGAGAAATTGTCACATCTGACCTCTGTAGTAAATGCATGTCTAAGAGGAGCACCGTTAAACCAAGAATAGAGCAGTTAAAAAAAAATAATTACCAAAATGTTTTTCATTTATAACCTTCTTGTTGTAATTGAGGTTGTAATTACACACACTTTAAAATGTAAGTAATAATAAGCCTACTTTTATTGCAGCTGTTTTAAACCTGAACATCAGTCCTCTCTCAGCTTCGCTCCAGAGGAAATGTTTTTACACGCTTCATCAGCTCGAGTCTCTCCAACTCCAGACTGGAAAACCTCACACTTCTCTCCTCCACTGCCTCCACAGCTTTTGTGACTTACTCGTCATTTAAAATTCACTTAGCCTTAATTCTTCCATTAAATTCCTTTCTTCACATCAAGTAATTACAATATCAGTGTAATTAGACAGAAAACATGAGCCTAATGGTGACGATAATGAGGAGATACTGACACTATAAGCTGAGAAATCCACTACTTAGAGAATTGTTTGACTTTTATTCAGCATTCAACAGTTTAAGTTTAAGTTTAGCACTACAACTCATAAACATGTCACAGCATTGTTTTTTTTTTGATAATATGTGCAGTGCTTTTTATATGAAATTACCAATGCACTCACACACTACTGTCATGTTGATGTCTACAGAATCTCCACCTGACGGATACCAAATACAGATTTGTACACAGGGTTACGGGGCCTGAGAGGTTTGTGTAAGGCATTCTGAGCTACAGTGAATAAACATTGACATCTATGTCATTCATTACGACTTGAAGACAGTTTGCCATTCAATACGACGGCTGCTGGAAAGCACTGTTCAGAGCTGTCAGGTGAGTTTTCTGCTCACACTTTGTCATAACTAATTCACTGTAGTGTTGCATAAAAATAGGTGCATTCTTATTCCCATCAGATTCAACGACACTTTTTTTTAACGCCTCTAATAATACAGACTTTATTCATCTTATTATCACCCCTTCTTCTCTTTTTCTTCCACCCATCTTTAAATGAGGTTGGCGCTAAAGCATGCACCAGCAAATTTGTAATTTGTGTTTTGGCTCTCTTGTTTTCCTCAGACACGCCTTTTCTTTCCAACACAAATGATTGTTGTGATTACAGGTCTTACCCTTTGGATGCATGCACATTTAGTGTGTGCACTTGTGTGTGTTTAACCACGTGGAGTAATCTCTTTCTTGGAGGATTGCACTCAGCATTTCCATCCAATTCACAAAGCATCAGGTGCGAGAAGAGGTACAATTTCTCAAAAATGGTTTACTAATGAATCCTTTTGTGTTTTTCTCTTTTTATTCTTGCAGCATTATTCTGGCAGCTTTGTTTGCCAGATTTAACAGAAAAAATATGGGACATTATAAGAAACATATTGCAACTGTAAATGTTAGAGTAAATTACTTGGCACATGGCACAATACTATAAAAGAAAAAAGGCCACTTAAAGCTCTGCTTTTTCTGTATGATGTGTGCAACAAGCAAGTTGTGAGGGTAAATAACTGCTTCAGTGACACAATAAGCACAATAATCATAAACACAATAATCATCACAACAGTTACGGTGATAATAATCAACATCATAATCATACTCAAACACACTCAAAATGCTGAGAGAAGAGTGTGAAAAAATGTATTGGTGTAAGATTGAAATCTGTTTTTACATTTTACAGTTTTTCTAGCACACTGGAATTATATGTAGAGGTGTTTTTTTCTCTCTGAAGTAGAAAAGGGATACCAGTGGAATTGCTAACTCCATCTTTTTTCGAATATGTAGGCTATCTTTATTGGAAAACAAGGAGAGTAGTATTACACCAGTATTCACTCATTTTCTATCAAACCAAAAGTCTAGAGTTTACACAATTACTCCCAAAAGAGTTACAATTTAGACAATAGTCAGGTTGAGAAGGAAATATGCTGTAAATTTAGAAAATACAGGGATTTTATTAAGGCCCCATAAAGGCTTTGTTTCAAATAAGATGTTTTTTCCTATGTTTTGGGGGATTTATTGATATTTGACAGAAGCTGGAAATGAAACAGGGTGAGAGAGAGAGAGGGGAATGACATTGGGCAAGTGACCCGACTGAGGCTAGAACCTGGGTGTCCCACGTGCTGGGTGTATGCGCTCCTTTGCTGCCAGGGCCGCCCCCTCAAATAAGATATTTTTATTGATAGTGTACAGTACCATTCATGTACTAAATAACTTAGCTAGTAGAGGGCCTTAATAAAATGGTACTAACCAGCCCGACCAAGCTTAGCTGATCAGACGAGATCGGGTGTGCTCAGGGTGGTTTGGCCGTATATTGCAGGGATAGGCTCCTGTTATCCATGACCACTAACGAGAATAAGCGGAAGACAATGAATAACAATTCTTAACACTTTTGTTTCTGCTCCCATTTTTCATGAGCTGAACCCAGAGATCTAAGACTTTTTCTATGTACACAAAAGGGCTATTTCTCTCAAATATTGTTCACAAATCTGTCTAAATCTGTGTTAGTGAGCACTTCTCCTTTGCCGAGATAATCCATCCACTTCACAGGTGTGGCATATCAAGATGCTGATTAGACAGCATGATTACTGCACAGGTGTGACTTAGGCAGACCACAATAAAAGGCCACTCTAAAATGTGCAGTTTTATCACACAGCACAATGCCACAGATGTTGCAAGTTTTGAGGCAACTCATTTTTCAGCTCATGAAAAATGGGAGCAAAAACAAAAGTGTTGCGTTTATATTTTTGTTCAGTGTATATGTGTGGATTTGTGGACTTCATTTTGTACTTTCAAACTACAGCTGTTATTATGAAAGACGAGAATGAAAGGAGAAAAGATTTCTCGCTCATGTGTTTCAAAGGGGTGTGTGGTTTCTGTGAAATATTTTCTAAAGGTCTATCCTGAATTTATGCCCATGACATTATCATATGAGAGGAATTTCAGCTCACCTTGGTGACATTTGGAGTTTGATGGCCTTCCATAGCCTGGAGCTCACATTTGATTGCCAAAACAGAGCTGCTCTTTTTCCCTGACGCTTTCCATCTACAGGCATCTCCATCACAAAACATGAAACGAGTTCTGGTGAAAATGCCAAAAGCTGTTCCGAAGTCAGAACTTATCCCATCACAAACAGGGCAGTCCACTTCTGTTGGGATACCAAACCAAAGTAAAAAAAACTACCGCCTGCCTTCTCTAAAGTCAGGGTCAGGGTCAGAGCAGAGAGCGAGAACAAAAACAAAGACCGCTGCACTCGTCCGCTACTTCTTTGCCCACTTGAAATATTCAGAAATAAATGTGTCAAAAACCATCCGGAGTTGGTGGAATTCCCACAGCTGAAAGAGATTTGTATGGAGATGAAAGAGCTCGTCATTTCTCTGGAGAGTGCTTATTAAAAGTGTGGATAAGTCGACGAGCCTTGTTTTATCTCCGGATGGCAACACATTAGGCTCCATATGGCTCATTGTTGGCTTTGTGAAGGATGGGTTTTAAGCTCATTTTAAACAGTTCCTTCTGACGTCAACTCACAGCATAAAACGTCAACCCACCATATGTTTTAAAGCAACAAACAAAACTCTGAGCCTACAGAGAATGGGCCGGTCAATTAATCATGCCGAGAACAACGTGATATCATTACTATCATCAAACTTTATTACAAACTCAAAGCCCACATTAAAAGACAGCGCAATAAATACACATGTACACAAAGTAAAACAAAGTATAGCAAACAACTTTACCAGTGCCTCTACAGCTGGAAGTCTGATTTTAGTCAGGCTGATGACTATTGTATTATTGGAATTACTGAGCCGACAAATACATGTATACGTTAAATTCTTAAACAGCCTGAAAGCTTTGAACCCCTACCGTCTCAAACAACTGACTTGCTCTCTACCATCTCGGTCTTTTCAATAAAATCTATGCCATGTGAAGTCTACGTAAACTTAGCTTAGCTTTTTTATAGTATGACCATAAGTATAAGTAGTATGCCTGAATGAAGAGAGAATTCTTCACCTCGTGTGTACACACACCAAACCTAACATAACAACATCAGCTTGTGCGTACATCATGTGACACTGTCTGTAAATGTCCTCATCATTTGTGAGATTCTCAGTGATAAAATGCCCAAGATGTGCTCTTTCTTCAGTGTATTTACAGTGCAAACCTTGTCATCAGGTTAGTACAGCACACTGCTTCAACTACAAAAGGATCCCAAATAAGTGTAAAGCATCTTTACATTTAGGCCACTCCTCTGAGGTGCAGTATACTTACTTATATGTTAATCTTAACACTGCAGTCTGCTGATTAACTGTAAATTTTCTTCTTCTACTGTTTATTGCAGCAACATATGTCTACACCTCCAGCTTCCTTTGCTTCATTGCTGATTTATACCATTTGGAAACCTACCTTATGTAGTATACTCTTATGTCACGGCATGTTTCTGATTATTAATATACGAAGTCAGGCCCAAAATTAGAAGAATCCAAGATTACTAGACTGTAGACACTAAACAGTGACTGAATGAGGAATGTTTTTTCTCTCTTGACATTCCCTAAGATGCGTTTTTAATTTAGTGTTATATTCTTCAATGTCAGAATTTAAAAATGAAGAAAGAGTAAACAAAACACACTCAAGCTCATGATAAGAGTCGTGAGGTCAGAGATCAAGGCAGATTCAAAAATATCCATCCATCAGTCAAACAGCTCAGGATCAGTGTCTGCAGAGACTATAAAAGAGGATCATGAAAGAAAACACTGTATCTCCAGGGCTACGCTGTTAGCACTAGTGATTTTACCTTTATTATTCATTAACCTGTTTCATGTTTTAATTTATGACTAAAGCAAGAGCTACTGATGATAAAAGATTAATGTACACCACAAGACACAAGACATATATATATTGTATTTCTGTATAAGTAACACTTATTGACTGGGGATTGACTGTTTAACCTGGCTACTGGTGAAAAAAGCACTGTAGTCTCTCATGGCATGTAAAATCAAAACACATTCACATTGTAAATTCACAACTAAATCACTTTTGTCTGGAGTTAGGTTCTCCCACACAATTTATCACAAACAGTTCATATGGACTGGCAGGAGACAGAGCTCAACAGTGAGGACTGAGGTGGAAAAGTAACTTCAGCCGCTGCTCAAACTTTAAATTATTTGTGATGCTTTTCTATAGACCTAATTCAACCAATGATTGTCTTTATGCAGATCCGGAGGCCCAGTCCATTTGCAGCCTCCTACGGGGATGAAATTGTGCCCATGTTTCAAACTGACTGGTCGACCTTTTATCACTTACCTCAAATGCGAGCACAAAGAACAATTTTTGTAGCTCTAGTTGGCGTGGGTGCATGCTGGGACCCCTGACTTAATGAGGTTCTTTAATGTATGTGATGCGAACTTTGTCGCTTTTTGTTTAATTTAAAATTCGTCGGTTTAGCGCCGCAAAATGCACAGGTTAAAGAAATGCAAATCAAATGCATTTTTAGGGTTTTTCTTTTCAATATATTCCCTTTTCAGTAGTTAAAGTAGCGGAGCAGTCACGGCATAAATGCACACTGCAGCACTTTTTCCGTTTCCATCTGATCCCTGTGACTTTCAGTATGTTGGAAGTGTAATTATCTACAGGTCCCTATTAAAGATGTCGGAACATTTTACTGTGAAAAACTCTCACCATCCTCAAAGCGAATGTGCCCATCTAGTGAAACTGACAAAACAACCCCGGAGCGTGTTAATCACACAATACATCAAGGCACAGAGACGCTAATAACCAAAAACAAGTTAATGTAATTGTAGCGGCTGCCTCCTGAAAAAAAAGGGGTTTGATGGGAGTGTGACCTGGACTCTCCTCCCGCCTTATTAGGGAGCTGTCTGCTGCAATTAGGGAGGCTGAGACGAGCTGATGTGAAAGAAAACCACCTTCTCATATTGTATTTCTATCAGTGTTAATAAGATATTGGTCCCAACATTTGCAAGGAATGACCTGCTCCTGCTAACAACAAAAACCTTTCAGTCTGAGCACTCAATCACTCGTAACTTACTTGTGCCCTATTTCACTTTCATCAATTCAGTTTTGCTAGCTTCAATGGTACATGGGTATCTCATTTATTCATAAAGATCTATGTCTGTCTTTTTACATCCTGTTTGTCAGAGATGTTTCAAATGGAGCTGCACACACACAATCAAATGACTCACAAAATGTTATTGTTGGCTTGTTCTCACCCCCCAATGGCACAAAATCTGTTTGTATACTTCAAATACCTTTCAAATCTTTGTGCATCATGGTGAGAACCGGTTATGTGAAAAGGAGGTGAGTAGATAATTATATAAAGAGAGACAATAATGGGATAAAAACACATGGATGAGTGGAGATGAAAAGGGATAGTAAAAAACCTGCAGGAGTAAAATACAGGATAAAAAAGAAAGAGACTTTTCCCTAACATTTGATTTGCTGACTCTGCTATGGTAAAGATGCCGCAAGAAAATGTGTAGGATGGGCAATCTTCTCTCTTTTCTGGCTCTTTGGAAGTGTAATTACTATTCTCTGCAAACATAACACACGTAGCTCCTGATTAGCACTCTGTTTGAGACTTATATTCAGCTCAGTGTTTGTTGTTTGTCTGTCGAAACAAGGCTCATTTCTATCGCTAATGACTTCCTCGCACGTAATGGAAATAAAGGAGCAGCCGGTGTCCAAATAGAAAGGCACGTCCTCCACAGGCACTTTACCTCAATGTCCACTTCTCATCTCTTGCCATGATTACTTCACAGTGAAGCCTCTATTCATCCAGTCTATCAAACAGTGTCATTTGCTTTTGCTTTTATCACAGCCGACTGTTTTCTTCTGTCGCTGACCTCTCTCTTGCCCATATTTATGTGACACTGTGGTTTAGATTAGCATCGTGTTTATCTGTCTCAGTGAGAAGCTGGAATCATTTCTTACGCTAATGACTTATTAATAGATGATACAAGTAATAGAGCTGTCACTTTCAAAACTCACAGTTTTCTGTTTGGCCCAACTCTTTCCATTAATTTCTTATTGTACAGCCATTGTAATGGAACACATATTGTATAGAGCACTACATCTGTAACAAACACAAGTATGTTGTTCAAGCCTTAAATGTAGATGGTTTTACTAATGTCACAATCAAAACCAACTGGCCTAAAAGCAATAAAGGATATTGTGCAGAAAGCAGACAGTTGCAGTGCATTAAGGTAATGAAAAGGTGGAGCTAGTTAAAAATAATGAGCGGCATAGATTTGTTTCTCTATCAGCTAAACTCTTAATGCCCTATTTCTTTTATTCTTGTGCTGTTTTAAAGCAGTAAACAAATCAGTTTTTCCTTCAGCAGAGTAAATTGGCTCATTTGCAGTAGTTTGTGTCCCAAGAGGTTTATTTTATTAAAATTGCCTTTGCTGTGGAAGTTATACTTTTCTTCTGCTCTGTAAAATGTTGGTGACCAGAGATGTGCATGAATGAAGTACAGATTTCATTCATGCTGCCAAGTGTCAGTGACACATAATACTTTATATTCTTTATGTATCTATCCGATGAAGAACATAAAGGATAATGCATTTTACTGCCCTGTAGTTTAGTTTAAAAACTCTGTTAGATTGTAGAATAGACACAGAAACCTTTTCAGAACAATGACACGTGAAATGTGCCTTTATGTCTCTGATTTGATGTAATATGAATGATGGTGTTATTAGAGCATGCTCTTATTCCTGAAATATAGACTGTATGGAGAATGTTACTATGCATTTTTAAAAAACAAAAACAGATTTGCCAGGATGTTAGGGAATCAATGGTGGAATATTTTTGTTTATTTTGTTTTTTATTTTGATATCTCCTAAAATCCCAATTTCTATTATTTTTCTTCTTCTTCCTGCAGTTGTGACTCAGAAGTCCCAGATCAATGCTGCCATATCTGACACACTGCTAGTTCTTGTAGGCTCTTAACATTGTTTGTTTTTGGCTGACTTCTCAAGCTCTGAGGCAGTGCAGTATTTACACTCTGGTGTAGTGTGGGCACTCAGGGGAGCGCCGCAGCGCCACACATCACAGCTGCCACGCTCACGCCCGCAGGCCCGCTGTAACCAAGGCCCTACCTGCTTAGATACGCACAAACATCCTTACGCATTATGTTGGCACCATCTCACCAGAGGCACGGAGCTCTGTATATGCATGTGTGCAGCCCAACAGCACAAATCCCTGCAGTCACAATTACACCCTAACCACAAAACATGCATACAATTACACACATTCATTTAAATGCCAGCACAATGTTTTTGTTGTTACAGCTGAATGATCGAGCACTTGACAGCTATCCAAAGCACGTTTTAGATGGTATCTTTGATCACGCCAAAACAGACATTTGTTTCTTTTTTTATTTATTTAAATAAACTATAGTGAAAAAGTAATAGGAAACACACTTACCTGTTGCAGCAGCAGAGGAAGAAACAGATCAAGCAAGACATGAAAGGGAAAAAAAGATAATATGTTAAACAGGAGTCTTATGGTAAACAGATAGAGCATAAGCAAATACTACAAAGCTTTTGTGTAATGCACAATGATTGCAGCTCTATTTGATATGATGTCTTCACATGCTTTTTGAAACTTCAAGAAACAATCCAAAAAATACATAACAAAATGTTTGGTCTATATGTTTCACAGAGTTGGATGAGGGCTATACCCTCATATGTTTTAATTGTCTCTTGTATTTAGTGAATGTGCCTTTTTTAAAAATGTTTTCCTTTTATTTTGACCTTCATAGCAAGTGTGTGTGTTAAAGTGGGCCATTTTTGAAATCTGAGTCAGGAATATGACAGGATGTTTTGACCCTTTCTCACTCCCTTGTTGAGTGTCCTTGTTAAACCAGAATGAGAGATGAGGTGATGAATGTCAATAAGAGACTCAAACACATAGAGACACACACATAGAGAACCAGCACTGGCTTTGAAATCAGTCTAGTATGACAGGAAACCAAATGACACTGTAGGGCAACAAGAGAGTAAAGTACAAGCTGTAGCTGTATGTGCAGAGACACTCCCAACCAAACACAAAACAGGCACACATTACAACAAAAAACAAGAAACTGGCTTCCTATCCTCCCACTTTTTCTGAGGAGAAAATAGGCTGCTGCTATTGGCTGCTTCAGTGTAAATGTCAGAGCTCTCACCGTGAAAAGCTGCAGTAATAAAAGTAAGAACAAATAAAAGTTCAGGTCACAAACATTTAATTTCACTGAGTGTGTGTATTTACAGTCTGATTAATTTAACTGCAAATGCAAGTACTTCATTATGCTGACAACTTCTAGTGAAGTCAACCAAAGATCATTCAGTTAAAAATGTAAGAAATGTCAAGCTGAAGATTGCTCATTATTAGAATAATTACATCTATAGATATCTTTAAATGTCTATGAGGGCGCAACACAGCACAGTTTCCCTTTAATTAAAACCACAATCATTGCTTTTTGCAAATGTGCTTTCATTTTAATATATATCTTTTATTACTACCAGGTATACTTGACATTTTAATGGCTTGTGTGTGGTCTGAATGAATGTTTTTCATTCCTATTTCATTACCGGCAAAGCTAAAGCAGGGGATCAGTTCAGCTACCAAGGTCAGAGTAGTAATTCCAGTTACAGTAACATAGAAAATTACAATTCCACTATTTTTAATGTTAAAATTGTCCTGATGGCGGTTTAAATGACTTTTTCATTGTATGGCTATTGTAAATGGTTTCTTAAATGGTTGGCTGTAGGAAATGTTATTGTAGGAGCATAATGTCAGTGGCCCTGGTGGAACATGGGCTGTGACCTGACAGAAAGTTTTGTGTTTATGTTTTGTTCCATATCCGTTTACAGCCAATGCAGTACACCAGTCTGGTGCTGCAATTTAAATAAATCCCATAGTGGCACTGGTTAAAATTGAGCCAGCCAAAGTGGTGCCTTGTCTGCCGTTATTGGCAGGCTCGAGGCCGTTTTATCTGTCAGTTCCAGATAAAAGGAGCTTCATGTATTGATCAGCAACATCCCAGCTCACCTTATTATTCAACTCCAAATCTATGAGAAAGTCAGTGGGAGCGCGCCAGTGGCTGCAGCTTCAAGGTTACATCCCCACACACATCCACACATGAGGCGAAGGCAGTTTGAGGGAGATGGACCTTATTCCATTGGGCCTCTGGGCGTGTGGCTCATTAAAATGTGATCGAGGCTGCAGAGCGGCGCCTGACTCAGCTGAGTTTAATTAAAGCTGTCAAACAATTCTGGTGTCACTGTCACAACATGAATATGCACACACAATCAATTTGACACTCACACCCATCTCATCACACTACTTTTTCACAGCAGCATGCCTGCCTCTAACCACAGCTACACAGGGACAGTGGTGATGGGACAGAGAGCCTGAAGACTAGAGAGAATCTGCATTGGCCACATGCTGGACAGATGGGAAATACAGTTTATGTCTAGTTATATTCTGATGTGCACATAATGAGTTATGAGCATTGTCAAATAGCACACAATGATAAATACAAATGTTGTACTTCTGTAAGTAGCACTATCCAAAAAGAGTTTATTTCTTTAATGTCAAACAAGGATTGCTCTTAGCTTGATCATGTTTTCCTGAAGCATTTCTTGGATAATCCATTACTTTTTGAGGATGACAGAACACAAAAATTGAGTTGGCAAGAGTTTGTGGAACATAAATTAAAAACAAAATACTGTATAGTCATGTAAGTATGGGAATTATCACTCCAAAGTAAATGGCAAACTTTTACATCATTAAAGCAGCCCTGTGTAATGTTTAACCCAAAAATATATATTCTCAAAATGATTCTAATGGTTTTTAGACATGGTAAAATCATGCATATCTCACTGTCTCAGCTGGACAGAAACCTCCAATATAACTTGTCTGTCACTGGGATGGGGACTTATCATGAGAGATTTCATGACTGCTCCATTCAAGGCCTTTAGTTCGACTACACAGCAAGTTCACGTCAATCGCACAGACTCTGGCTGCAGTAAATTCAAGTGATTCAAGGATAGGTGTTGGCGGTGACGCTGCCAAGAGTCATCAAAATGCATCAGTTACAAATCTAATTACTGTTCTCATTACCTGAACATCAGTGCAACAGCATTTAATTACTTTCAGTGAAGGCTTTGAGACTTAATGACCGTATCCCTTCATACCTAATCATTTAACATGAGACTTTGTTGTTTAAAATCAAAACATTGCAGACATGACAGCCATTCTACTGAGAAACACAACATAAAAGTCCTGTAACAATGTCAGAGCATTCATCTTCTTCATCACTGTACTACCCAAGTGCCTGGTTTACACAAAGACATTACACTTTCTAACCCACACAAGGTCAAATTTAAGATCACTTCTATTCGTGCATGCTGTAATTATAGCTGCAGCTGACCTTCAAAACCACCAAATGACTTTTAAATTATATTTTCTTCTTTATGCCTCTTTCTATCAGTGTGACTCAAGGATAAAAACACCATCTGGCTTTGATCTGGTTAGTCATATCTCTTTTGGATTTCGTAAGTCAGCCTAAAACAGGTTGCTGAGCCAGCTGTTACTCTGACAACAGTGTGATGTGTGAATGGAGAGACGTACTGCATGAACAAGGAGAAAACAGACGTAAAGTTGGCAGTTAACATCGTCACTTTTATCCCGATCAACATGAGTCAACAGGGTAAAAAAAGGGATCACACAGTGTAGACAGGGCAGCTCGATAACAGAGAAAAATCACGAGTATTTTACACGATTACTCATTGACTTTGGAAAGATGTTGGATTTACTGAACAAAACAGTGAATTCTCCTTAAAATACATATATTCAAATGTATGAATAAATAGCTTAAAAAATAAACAGAATTAACAATTAAGATAAACAAACAAGATCAACGATGTAGTGCAAAATTATAGTGAAATTAAAAATTTGATACAGCCCTAGATGCAGATGACCTTCAACACAAAGCAAGCACAAAAACTACAGAAACAAAAATACAAAGGTCAACAATAAACTGAAATCCGTTCTACTGAGCACGAAGTAGCTTACCACAGCACAGTGAAAACATTAAGACATGAGTTTGTTATAGAGTATAGTTAAATCCAATGCATTTGTCCAACCACAGTTTATGCTAATAAAATGAATACCTGTATGAAACTGGACTGTTCTAGGGTTTTCTCCACAGCACTGGGAAAGAGGGAACAGCATCACAAACGACTCAAAGTGTTTCTATTGCAAACAGTGACGTGACCTGATGTCTTTGATAAACTTAAGGAGCAAGAGACGTGTCCATAAAATGACACTTTTCAGGCAGAAATATCCCCAGTATGTTCAATATATAATTATATTCAAATATAAGTCAATTTTACAGTAATGTAATCATATCACATAAGCAGTTTATTTGAAAACACAAAGTAAAGAGACACACCTTTGAGCCTTTCTATTCTTTCACCTTCCTTATGAAACCAGTAAACATTTCGTCCTAATTGTCGTGTCGAGATGTTGTGTACAGTAACGTATTTGGTGATTTTGCTGCCAGTCGTTTACTTTCATTTAACAGAAGACTTTAGCTTTCATTTAAGTCACGTAAACAACAAAACACTGGACTGTAATACCCAGAGGTCTATTTGTTTAAATGTCCACACACATAGACTTTACATGCAGAATTCCTTCCTCCCCTCTGGGTGTAAACACTGACGGCCATAACCTGAGGCTCCCCAGAGGTTGTGTGTTATAAACAAGTGTGCAGTGGGGAGTATCGCACACTGCTGAAAACTACAAAATGATGCACAGGGGAACGCAGCAGACAACTAAAAGCTGCCAGGAACCAATCTGCCAACCTATGCCTGTCACTGCTCTCCTTCCTTACACTTGCCCCCTCCCCCCTCGTCTTTCCCAGGAGCATCATAGGAGCTGCAGCAGGACCTTGTGAATTATTGAAGCGGACAAGACATCTCTCAAAGCCACATGCACACACAGCCTGACAAACAGTAACCGTATCCCTGCCCTCGGGGGGGAAATGAGATAATGACCAGTTCAATCTGACATGGTTTTAGAGACCATAAACATCAGAGAGGGGTGAGCAGAGGGATGCTGACACTGTAAACGCGCTGTCTATTATTTACTTGACGCCGTGACACTTAACGCTCGGACTTTCAAAGTGTGATCATGGCAGCACAGGTTGCAAATAAAATCTACTGTTACATAATTGATTAGATTGCCTGACACACAACGGAGAAGCAATGATTTATTCCCCAGGCAAGCTGTAATTTAAATGCTGCTCATACTGTATGATCTTACGCATCGACTAACACAATATAAGCAATGATTGCGTCCATCATCTCCACAGCGGATAGTGTGCTTACATTGAACAAGCAAAGCCACATAGTCAGCTATTGTATGAATGCTGCTTCAGAAAACACAATAAGACTCAGCCAGGCTTAAAAACAGCAGGTTCAAAGGGGGAGAAGCCATAAATTCAAAGAGCAGGTGCACACACAAGACTTCTCACTCCCAAAGCTACAACAACCTCACTCTGCCAACTGGGACTTTCTGTTTGGCTGCGTAACAAGCAGGCAAATAAGACGGTTATGGCTCATCTCCACTCGCAGAGTCAACTTATAAAACAGATTACTAGACAACAAATCAAACAGTGACATATGGAGAGATGTAGCTGGAGCCAAGAAACCCCGAGGAACAAACATCTGATCACACACTAGAGCAACTCCCCGGCAAGGGTGAAACTATTATTAATGGCAACGCATACACATCAGAAAGCAACACATCCATTCTGTGTATGAATCAATATCTCTAGCTAAATGTAAAACCTAGTGGCCGAAGCAACCCCTTCATCTAACATACAGATAAACACATTACATTCAAATGGCCACCTGTAATTTATAGTAAGTAGGCTTCATAACTGAAACGAAATGAACCAAGCCAATCAAAATCGCAACCTTTACAGATTTAATAAACAATAAAATAATTGAAGATGGTTATTAACATTAAGAAATTAAAAAGCCAGGGATTTCCAGATGGGTTTTCTCTAGTTTTTACTATAAAACTCCTAAATGTGGTTCATTCAAAAAGATAAATAATGTATTCATAATGCAGAAAAATACATTCAGGCAAAATTTTAAAGAAAATACATGTAATAAGGGCATTCATACATTATGACCCAAAACATAGCCTCATTCCATTTTGTAAAAGTATGAGGTTAAAGTCATTATTTTAATGATGTTACACCTCTTGAATTGTTCTGAGGGCTAAAACGGTAATAATGGCGTAACCTGTCTCTATTTTTGACTGGCTACATTATAATATATGATATTATGGTTTATTGTAATGGTTAAACAGGTGTTATTGGTAAAATACATTGCCTTAAAGTAGGCTTCTTTTTTCCTCTATTACCATGTTGTTTTAATGTGCTACAGAAGATTGTAGGTTAATCAAGAAAAACAAAAAGCAGCAAGACCGAGTAAAAACAAGCAGTAACTAGTCTATTGTTAGTTAAAGTTTAGTTAGCAAAGTTAGTTAAGGATATTTTCCAGTTGCAGTTGCAGTTTTTGTCTTTCCACAAGCGCAGCAAATCGGGCGCCATGTCTTCAAAGGATTCAACAGCTTAGACAGAAAGCTTCATACGAGTGCCAAAGAGATCAACAGAAAGACAATCCCTTCAAAGACAGAAGGGAGAGTGCCATGACAAAGCTGAACCACACACGTACACGAGTTGGGCCTCACGATGCTCCATCTGTCCCTGTGTTCTGCCCACATTTTCACTGGCTTTACATTAAAGCTCCACCTCTTTCTCTTTTCCCCCTCTTTCTTATCACCGGCCCAAAACGACACTGGCAGTCCATCGCTGTCCTGCTTCGTCTGTCACACTTCCACATTCACACACCAACCCAGAACCCTGTTACTGTGTACTATACAGGTCCTGAGGGAGTGTGACCTTTGTCTATCCTTTGACCACAGTGTTGTCCCCCTCTGTGAGCGTGTGCATGTGTGTCGTCCTGCCTTTTCAGACACGTATTGATTTTATCATGGCTCCAATCAGGGTCAGCGGGCCCTGCAAATTCACTAATCGATCAGTTTGAGAGCCTCCGGGAGGAAGGTTTATTTGTGAGAGCGAGCTGGTGAGTGACGTCAAAATTTCCCCACAATTCAGTTTATAAGCTATTAAGTGACACAAAAGAACACGCTATAATTATCCGTGTTTTGAACAGTTCTTCAGAGCACATTCTTATCACCATCTTCACTTTGCATTCTTATTTGAAATCAATAGCTCTGAGAGAGGAACACACACGATAGGAGAACGAGATGAAAGAGGCAAGAAAGAGCAGGGACCGTCTGAGATTTATTTTGAAGGGCACGGTTTCCAATGAATTAAAAGAAATAAAAATACCGAGAAAGTCTGGTGAGTTAGAAATAAGACCTATAAAAAGAGGAGACATAGAGGGGAAATGGAGAACAAACGGTGAGATAAGAAGGTTTAAGTGGAATATCGTTTATATGAGTCAGAAAGGTGAAGGTGACTTGGGTGTTTGCCTTGTCTAAACTGAATTAAAGCCCCTCCCCCTCCACTATCAGCGTGAACCAGCCAGGACATAACCTTTCTGTACATAAACCACAAGACAACCTTTGTATTCAAGTGCACAGGGAAGCTCCCACGTGTGAATGTAAGGCAAAAAAAAAAACCCACAAATGCGTGGTCAGCACAATCCTTTACTCCATAAATGCAAAGTGGAGAAAACGTATTACACGAGCAGACCTACCAGCTTTAGACCGAGCGTAATAGTGCCGTAGCAGATGTTCCCATGCTTTAAAAACACAACATATGTTTTATATGCAATTGCACACAGACTGCCTCCTCCTGTTTTGATAAGGAGAGACTGCGGGGGGCTGTGACTGGCAGCCCCGCAGAGACTGTCGGTTCGGAGAGAAGAATACCGCTGATAAAAGATGACAACACTTAATTCTCACTTTGCGACTGAGCCAAGCCTCAAACACAAGGCAACCACAATAACACATACATGATGAGTTTTCAAAGTGCCACCAGAATAGTCTAGACAGAAATATAAACCATTTCACACATCCAGCTCCCTTAAAAAAATAAAGATCTCAGTATTTTCGGAAGTATTTGAGGACAACAGGATATCAGAGAGAATTGAGAGAAAAGATGCGAAACAGAAAGAGCGAGGACAAGAAATGCATCTTGTGGCACTAGCAAATAAAAGAAGAGACTCAAAAGACTGAAAACAACTTGTACACCTCTTGAGAATAAAAGTGGCTCTGTGTGAAAGCAATATCAGCCCTTCCTGTTGATTTTGACAGGGAATATTGGAGGAGTAAGGAGACAAGAGGCGATAAGAAAATGGCAAGAGGAAAAATGAAGCTAGGGTTTACAAAAAACAAATGCTTCAGAGGATAAAGAGCTTGATAAAAGCCCTCTGTCATTATGGGACACGGGCTATAAATCACTATCTGGTGATGAATTAGCAAAACAGTGCAGACAACGTGGATCTGACCAGAGTCTGACCGTATTCTTGACACATATTTATTTTTACAGACTGTCTTTGAATATCACCCTTTTCAATGAAGGAACATAACTGAGAAGAACCAACTCAGTTCACTAGCTCTAATATCTGCACACTATTAATATATTGTCTTGATATTGGACGTGTTCCTATTACACCATTCCCCCTAATACTCCTTACAGCTACAAGATGTACAATTTTGGTTGGAGTTATGTTATACTTTAACACCTTGTATAAAATAACCACCATATCCACTACATAACTTGGTGCATACAAGGTCATCAATTATCTATGTGGCTAAAACAATCACGTACACCATGCAAACATTGAACAGAAATTGAGCTATGATTAAAAGCCCGTCAGATAAAGTCCATTAATTTGCATGTCCACACTCGCAGCCCCAACCCCAGACACTGCTGGCCACATTTGGACTGCTTATCAATGTCTTTTGTTTCCTCCACCGTTGTTTTAACACTGCTCCAACTGGACACTCGTATTTACTTTTGTCCAGAGCAGAATACTTTGATGTGGCCAACAACCGGAGCCAGCTGTGAGCTCACATCAAAGTTGACCCTGTGTTGACTGAAACACAAGCAACAGTCTGACAAAGCTCTGCATACAAATATGTATCTGCAAAATATTCACTACAGGGATAGTTTATTTGCATACAAACAAACAAAAGAACAAAACTTTTCAGGAAAGTATATTTCAATTGGTAATATGAATTTAAAAGTAGCCAAAATAATGTCAGTAACAATGACACACAATTTATCATAAATATAGGCAACAAAACCACCCACACACTTTTCAATTACAAAAAAACAACAGTTCACTTGTATTTTTTGGCATATTTTAGCGTACGTTGTCAAGGAAAATGCAATGGGTGAGTTTGTGAACCTTTGAAAATTATAAATCTTCTCCCTATTTCACATTTTCAGGATAAACCAGCTAAACTTTAACTATTAAAATACAGCATGGGCTCCCCTGCCAATGAATGGACACTCATGCATAATGCAAGAGCGAGCAAGAGGCTCATCAACAGGGATGCAGAGTGAAACATGGCAGACAGAGGAGAGTCTGAGGCACAAGGGGGGCATAAGGAGAAGCAGCGGCGATGGAGAGCTATGGCTGACAAAGCCCATTTCTTCTCCAGAGACACAGGCAGACGGAAAAAAAAAAAAAAGAGAAGTTGAGACAAAATGTGGAGTTTATGACTGACACTGACCTATAAGGCTTAGGTTAAGAATGGCTACACTCCCAAAAATCAGACAACAAAGAGTAATGGATAGAAAATAAACCTAAAATTATGGAGGAAAACCTGTCAATGTAATGCAAACCAACTAAAACTCAACAAAAGAAAGCAGAGTGATATTAGATAAATCAGTTAGGATCAGATCAGCTTGACAAGTATTTACTTGGAGCTATTGTCATATACAGTCATACTATGATTTCTTAAAAGTCAGTGTAGTGCAGTGTTCCCCAAAACAGCCACTGAGTCCACAACAGTCCACTGTGATATTGGTATCTAGCTTCAAAACGTTAGCAGCAACTGATTCATGAAGTTAAGCCTCAGTGGATCACGGATCGGACCCAGTCATCGATCCATTTGTGAAGCAAACACATATTCAACCCTGTTAAAGTTACTCAAAATGTATCAACACATCACCCTCATAGATGAAAGTATTCATCTGCGACCCATGTGTCCCAGCTAAATGGCAGGCAAATAAACTGATGTGATGTATGTACATTTTTTACATACATTACATTACAGTCATGTTTCATGTGCAAGTAATAACCCAACACTAAACCTATATTATAATCCTTAAAGCTAGCTTGTGAACTGAAACATTTGCCCTTGCCAACACTACCTCAGTGGCAGGAATTGATGAATACATTTTCAACATCTAGTGGCCAAAAAAAATATTACATTTTCTTCTACTTAATTCAAGCTAAATACAAAGTCATCAGTCACCGAATGCAGATTTTACTTTTAATACGAAAGGTAAGTTACTTTGCAGATGAGGTTTCATTCACACAAAAGCCAAGTTCTCAGTTTTGTTGTTTGTGACATTATTCAGTAATAGCAGCGAGTGGAGAGAAATTAAGAAACTAAGAGGGAAATGAAAAAAAGCAGGTTTTGTGAGTCAAAACACATCTGATACTGCAGAAGATAAATTAAAACCAACAGATTAGTCAATCTGATAGGGCAGCAGCATTTGTTTGGAAGACTGGTTCGAAATATTAAACATAAATGTCACAGCCCTTTGCCTACCCATTGTCCCTCCCATCTTGTACCCCCTCCCTCTTCATCGCTTCTGCCCCCTCCTCCACTGACAGTTTCCCCTCAATGAATTGGAAATAAAGAGTGGGCAGTGCGCTTTCGCTCTCATACGCACACACACTGCAGGTAGTAGAGCCGTATCTCAGAGTACAGAGACATGACTAATGCCTGGTCTCACACCACGGCTCCAGACTACCACGTAGGGAAGACCTGCACTAATAAGGCCAAAGGAAGCCCACTGTGTACTGGAACCTTTAGACAAAATAACAGCAAGAAAAACATCCTAATGTCAATAGAGAGGCATATCCAAGGCCGGATGTGTAGATCCGTCCATGGGTCTTGTTTATTCCTTGGTTATGTACAAGCCAAAAAACAAGTTGAATGAGAGATTTTGCCTATTTTTAAGGCTGAACAGGCAACTAAGTTTAAAACACTTAGTGAAGCTTAATGAATAAATACGTTCGACATCATTGAATGTGTTATGTTTAAAATGTACAATATAATATTTGACAAACATTTGGTGAAGAGTAACCCTAACACTAAGGAATAACACTGACAAACTTGAAGATGGAGAACGTGCTGGGGCCAGACATTATCACTCTAAGGCCTGTATTCATCTTATAACTTGCAGGAAGGAGATGACTGTGTATTGACATAGCTATAATGCTTACTTTACAATAATCACAGCTTTCCAGTGAAGTATAGGGTTGCTGTGTCAGTCAGTCAGCCCTTGAGGAAGATGGATAGACTGTAAAGTTGACAGTAACAATTCTCCTGGTGGAATTCCTACAATCAAACGGTTCTTAAGCACTCAAGAGCGTGCTTTCATTTTCTCTCTAAGATGTTCTTTTCAACTCTTAGGTGAACCTGCTGAGCTCCAACAAGGTGGATTATGCCTGCTGGCGAATGCTCAAGCACTCATGGGGTGTATAAAGGGCACACTGTGGTACCTCTCACATGCACACTCCCATCCACAATGATGCTAATTATAGTGTATCCTTTTGCCATATGACAGTGTCTCCCCTCCACTGAAACTCACGTCTCTGAATCTGTTCCAGGATCTGTCCTTGGTGTATTGGGCCACGGTGCTCAGCCATTTGTCGTTGTTGTTGTTAGCGGAGACCGGCGTTTCTGTGCTCAGCAAGAGAGCCACGGCAGGTAGCAGAAAGAGGAGCATCTTCTGAAAGCAGAGGAACAGAGGAAGACGTGCAGAAAAGTCAAAAAAGAGTGTGCAAACTCCTATTAGCATGCTGAAATTGACAGAGAAATGGAAATGAGAGTGGTGCTCGAGTTCGCGAAGGGTTAAGAGAGTCCTCGTTTTATCAAATTGCTGATCCATCTCCTAATCGGATTATCAACATTGGAGAGTTGTCACCGCTGCAGATGGGTCACGGTTAACGATTAGAAACACGAGCACGCGCCAGTTTAAAAGCAATCAACATAATTGCCGAGCACCCCCACTGAGCTTTTCCTTTGTGCTCGCACGCGCGTGTATATAGTACAATATCCTCGACACGCGTCACAACAGACTTTTATTTTGTATCTTCGCCGTCACTTCGCATCGTGCACTGTCCTACCTGGGATGTTTGGTGTCCTTTTCCGACTCCCGGGGAAAGTAAGTCCACGGCCCCGGGCACTCCGCTCGCACCAGACTGACTGACTGACTCGCAGCACTAACGACCAAACGCTGCTGCCTTCACAAGACGCGCTCACCGGGAGCTTTCTCCTCCTCCTCCTCCTCGTTCACCAGACACCGCCCCCTTCTCTCCCTCCCTCCCTCTCTCTCTCTCTCTCCATCACTCCATCCGTCCCCTCTCTCTTTGTAGCGTGTCATTGATTTTCAGCACAGCGATTTTTTTGTTGTTGTGTTCACTCCAGAGCGCAAGGAAGGATTTATAGGGGCCGTGTCAAAGCGCTGTTCTGGGTGCGCAAACACAAATTTCATTTTGCGTTTCTGTTCGGGGAATTATTCATGCTCGTGTCCACCCTATTAATTAGACAGGGGAGGAAAGCATGAATACAGAGCTGTAATGGCTTCTTTAAAAGTGCACCTCAAATGGTGCTCAGGAGGAAAGCGTGTTATAACAGTCAAAAATGTGCAACAAATCTGGGACAGTTACTTGGAGAATGTAACACTATACGCTTAAATATTTAATCTGCAACTTTCTCTCTTTGAAACTTTGCTCCTCTGTGCATAATTAGCTGTGCCCTTGCCTTGTCACGAGCATCTGCTTTTCACTGAGGCGTTTGGTGTCTGTGGTGAGTCCAATTGACAGTGGCAGGACTTGACTCTCAGTGGCCAGTTTAAACGTCCTCTCTCAGTGATGCTTTTGGCAAAGAGGAACTGTTTATACACATTAAACAATATTCCCTATATCATTGTTACAACATATTCCAAAGTTGGACCTTTGGATTCTCAAAACATAATCCATCCCTGTTTGAATACAACATAATAGAAAGAGTGGGCTTATTCATTGTTTATCTTGGTTGGTGCTCCATAACTAACTTTATAGAAACAACACTATGGCGTCTTTGGCCAAAAAATAAAATCTGTAAACACTTTAATGATATGTGCATCATAGTTCAGAATGTTATATAAACACTACTGAAAAGAAAATAGGTTTTGGCCAAATCAGAAAGAGTATTTAAAATGCTGAAATCTAAAATTGCTGCAGGTGGATGAGCTGTCCAAGGTCCTGAAAGTATTTCACTGCAAAGCTGGAAAACACCTTCCAGGGCCATTATTATTATTCACTAAATCTGAACATCAACACATCTTGCATTACCATCGCATCAGGTCAACTACATGCTGGCATTAACATGCAGAGTGTGTGGATGTCCTCTGCATTCTGCGATTCAGTCCATCATTTGTGAGATATCGAATGCCTCTGGGGAGGTAGCAATGGTTCGTCTTCAGTGTATGTTAGAGGAATATAAAAACTAAACACCTTAAGTAAAGAAAATATATGGTGCAATGCCTGAAGCAAATAGTCAGGTGACATTCTTGAATTAATGAGTGTTTCAGCCTGAAATTTAGATGACTGTAATGAGGCTTAGGCTGTATATCAGGCAGTGCTGTTTAAGTAGTAGAAGTAAGGTGTCCAATAAACCACTTATGAGCTGAGCTACAGTATCACAAGACATTTAACATCGACATTTAAAAGCTTTTTTAGATATTTTATAAGAAGTATATGTTAATAGTTTGCCAGCTTGTGCTAAATGGGAAGCCTGACATTTACAGCAAATTTATAACATTGGAGCACTTCAGATCCAGAAGCTGCTCTCAAATGTTTCACTTAAATTAACATTCAACGATATTTTTCTCAATAGCTCAGCTACAAAAGACTCAATTTCAATCAGTGACAAATTCAAACCATAAGTATTTAAGATGGAGGCTTTATAATAGAGCACTTTGAGATCCATAAACACTGAGGCAAAATGTCCCTAGTGTGATTTGAGCAGATGTGAGTTGTTGATTCTTGTTGGCAGAAAAGCGTATTTCACTCCTGCTTGTCATTGTTGGCCATTATTACTGTGTTGTAAAGAGACTCACTGCACTTTGAATTCAAAGGCTATGGAACAGACAGATATTTTCCCAGAGCCCCTTCAGCATCCACAGAGGTGGCTTTGGGAGATGGAAGATAAAAGTAGCTTTAGGGGATCCAACTTTAAATAATAACGATCAGAATCTATGAAATGTAAGCAAGAAGAAGCAGTAAATGTACAGCACTTATTGCCAAAACAGATGGTGGAAAGAAAAAAAAAGTTTGTGTGTTAGTGATCAGTCTGTAGTTATTTAGAGTGAAAAGGAGACATTTGAAAGTGAGCATTGGTGTGTGACAGAATGTTCCAAAAAGAGCTTTTTGTCTGACCTAATGTGGATGAGAACTTCAGTGCCGCTCACTCATGTGGCCGACTGTAAATGGATCACAGTCAGGAGCATATCAGACTCTAAGATGACAATGTGTAAAAATAAAACACTTGTACAACGCACATTCCTGTTTTCTGCACTCAGGGGCTTTCAATTCAATTGTGCATCTAATGTTTAACATAGAGCATACAAATCTTACACATGTGTTAATTCCTAGTCATCATCACCAGTGACTTTATGACAGTAAAGGCATTCGTTATGTGTCTGTTGCTGCATGTCCCGTTTTTAGAAGGAATAAATAGCATAAAATACTTGTGATAATATTTGTAATTTAAGATATTACTATACATTGTCTTTAGAAACAGTTCACAATCTGCTTAATGTTTTGTACAACAATATTAAAATGGAAAAGATAAAGTAAATAGTGTATAATCTTTTGCATATCTGTCTATCTTTGCCTAATTCATATGTGTTGCACTAGATAAACACTGCAGGCAGAATAGATGTCCTCATTGATAACATAGCTGTCTGTAATAAAAAGAAGAGATAAAATATTTATATCACACTGAGAAATTAAAAAAACGAGTCAAAGGAGAGCCAGCAAACTCCATAAAATGTTCAGACTGTGACATAATCTGTTTCTACAAAGCCAAGTGAGACACAAAAAGCAGACAGTGAGGTTATGGCCAAGGACAAGAAAGCTAATTAAATTGCTCAGGACTATTTAGAAAGAGCTGCCTTAATGGCACAGTGCAGACATGTAGAACACATTCCCAGAGCCATAAAAGCACTGCACTCAGCTTCTATTGCTACAACCAGGGACTGAGCAGGAGTTTAAACTTTGAGAGGAAATACTTAACGTGGACAAAAGACACCACAGTGGTTTAGTCTTAAAGCAAGCGATGTCACACAGGGGCTATCTTTTTACAGCGGTGTACTGCTCAAAAGGACACCCTAGAAAGAGAGATGCACTGCAATGCAGCACAGCACTGGGAGCTGCTGGGGCAACATGTAGGAGAGCAGCAAAGAGGCTCCTCACAGGTCGCTGAGGTTCCTTGACTTGAACAATGAGAAGCAATGTTTTACCAGGAGGAGTGTTTTGTTGCAGCCGCAGGTCCATTTCAACCATGTGTCTGAACGATAACTTTCTGACAAATCTGAAAGAGACCGTAGTAAAATGATAATGTATTCCGTGACAAGAACAAAGGAGTTCAAATAAAGGTGTGAATGTGAGAGAGAGTCATTATTTTTTGTTGCAGCTCGATAAGATTCAGTGTTTTTTATTTTTGAATAGATGGGGAAATGTGTAAGTGACCACAGTTTTGGGTTTATGACTGCGTCAGAGTAGGAGGAAATAGATTACCCTTATCAAAGTTTTCTCAAAAGAAAATTACAGCCATGAAAGCTAATTGCTCACTGGATCCACAGAGTACGACTATAAAACCACTGATGCTTTACAGGTATTATCTCAGAATTTCACAGACAGGTTTATGTGCACCAACTCTTACTTTCAAACCCGGGTGACTGTGCTGACATTGAGGGATATGAAGAGGACCTTATTATAATGTGCCAGTCCATTAAAAAAACAAACAACTCATTTAAACCATTGCCTTTTTGGGAGACTTCTCTGAACCATGTCGACAGTCTAAAGTCTACCTGCAGATGCACAAATGAACTACGGTACAGACGTTTAAACATATCATGCAGCGGCATATTCACAGCTGCTTTGCACATATTTGTCCAATATATTCGAATACTGTAATAACATTAGAACCATTTTGTCATGTCAGCACAAATGTCAGTTGACATGCTAAATACCAACCTATCTAACCCCTTGCTTCTTGATATACTCTTTGATATACTATCTCTCTTCATTGTACATCAATTTGCTTCAATCCCATCACCCAGCCGACCCAAATTCCTCTAACTTCTCCCACAGCTGTAAAGTGCTCTAAACTTCATTCGCCGCTATTGAGCTTCCCTGTGACTTTATACTCAGACTCACTTCTCCTTCTGAATGGCTGGCCCTCTAAAGTCTCTGGAGCTTTTGCATCACAGTTCAGGATGAGTCTCAAGCGGCCCTCTTATCTATTGCTCTTGATGTAATCCAAATTATATGGGACAGGCACGACATGGCTGCCTTGTGCCAGAGGTTCTTTTACTTAGGCAATGACTCAGACAGTGGTAGATGGGAACATCCACACAGTGAGAGGCACAACATACAGGAACACACTACCTGAGGTGACACAAACGGTTAGTTCTTTTCTTTTTTCTTCTTCTTTCTGGCAAATAGGCTTACCTTTGGAGTCAGAAACAAAGCAGCATGAAAGGTCTTCCAGGAGCAGCATGGGTTCTGAAATGATAGACCAACAAATTATTACCCTATGGATTCAATAATGTAACAGTGTGAGGAATTACTAGATCAGATAGATACTAGATACACAACCTGCTACATTTATTTATATATATATATATATATATATATATATATATATATATATATATATATATATATATATATATATATATATATATATATATATATATATATCAGAAACACAGAAACTCTGCCCTGGACAAGCTGTAATGAAACTAAAAATATCAGGGGATAGCCCCTCAAAGACATTTAAACTCTGTGAAAATCCTTTTGACAAGTTGCTTAAAATTCACTGAGCAGGTAAATCTGTAGCATGATATGAATAAAATCTGCGGAGAATCACTCTGGACAGTGCAGTGACGTTTTAAATTGAAGGAGAAGACAGAGACCACAATCAAGTTACAAAATGTACAATAGGTACTTGTCATATGTACTTAGCCAAGGCCTTATTGGAAAATGAACTATTGAACAAGTCAGATAAAGTGAAGTCATTTTTAGGAGCCACTTTGCATTTCTACCTTTATTTTTTTTCTACATTTCAAACATAAATGTTAACTGTTTAGCAAGATTTAAATGGAGTATTTGGTTGGGAATGGATATTGTAACATTTGACAGCATTACAGGAGCTGTAGAGCTGCAGGATGCATATCAGAAGCACTTAGAAAAAGAAGCAGGAGCAATTAACACATGTGTAAGCCATAGAGTGTAAATGTGAAAGAGGTATTAGCAGCACTACATGAGACTGTACAATGCAGTGATGTTTGATACCTCTATTGTACAATAAGTTAGGCTACTTGTCTGACTAAACTCAAACTACAATAACCTTTTTTAGTCATTCAGCATTAACTCCTTATCTCCAGACCTTTTCCTTCTTTTATTCTTTTATTTACAAAAAAAAAGTTTTTAAACATGCTGCATGGACACGATGTTGTTATATTAATGGGCTGTCTTCAATTTAGAATAGCCATAGTAGCACAATATACTAATAATACTGATACTGATATACTAGCCTACAGTAGTTTAGCCCTTGTTAGCATGCTCATTGACCTACAGCCACCATGTGTAGGGTTAAACTACTGTCACCTTAAAATATAAGGTGAAATATACATGATTGAAATCATATGATGTGTTTGTGGCATCCTGTGAGCCATTTTTTAATGTCATATTGAAAAACATACTGACACAAACAAACTGTAAGTTAATTTATCCTAATAAAAATAGGAAGCTGATGTTGAGTTGCATACCAATCAATCTTAAGTGCAAACAAGGTCTTAATATACAAGGTCTTAAATATAAAAATAAAACATTTAGTAGCAACTACACAGACTCCAGTATCTGAGTTGCACTTTAATGAATCCACTTTGTATTTATATATTCATTTTTCACCGATTGTCAGATGCTCAGTTTATTATATTCAGCCCATTTAATGGCAGTCTTCACTGAACCATTTAATCATTAGGTATTGTTTTTGATAGACAAGCCAAAGTGGTCAGTGTTGAAAATATGGCAGTTCTGATTGACAGTCCACACACCAAGGGGAGGAAAAAAAAAGGAGTTGAGGTGATGAGCTGAGTATTAATTTGCATGATATTTGACAGTGTGCCCCAAAACATTCTGCTTATCTATGAATTATAGGCTACTGTGTGCAATTACCAGGATGTGTGTGGATAGGACTTAAGGACAGATCATTGTGTAGCGTTAAAGGAATAGAGGGTATATACAGAATAACAACAAATGATGCTTTGCAATGTGTTGGCTTCCATAGTTCAGTCTCTAAAATTGTATGTATTTATGGCCTCTTACACACCTTAGCTTACAATCAGTTATCCATTTGCTAAATTGGGTAATTCAACCGATCAATAATATGTGCGTTTGGTTGAAAATATTGGATTCATCGCTCACAAACAGATTGCACATCGAGAAAGCGTTGGTGCTTTTATCCCTCCCACCCCCGACACAGGTCAAGTGTCACATCCACATGAATTAAATTGATGTTAACACGTGAGGAGGCACTCTGGTATTACACTACTGACTTTCAGGTGCCTCGGTGCTCTCTGATCCACACACTCCATACCGCTCTTTAGTTCTTTTCTCATGCAGAGGGGGCACAGCTGTATTTCATTCACTCTCTTTTCATATCGCTTTTCTACTCAAGAATCTCTGCATCCATCTGCTGAAATCCTATTATCATGACCCATAATAAGACACACACATTCATTTCATCGCCGCCGCCTGTCTGCTGCCGTAGGAGGGAGGGAGCGCGGGGAGGACAAACGGGAGGAGGACATTTATATCAGAGGACAGGTTGTGTGTGTTGTTGAATGGGAGCTGGAGAGTGCGCTGAAAACATAGCATACTGCTTTGTTCTATGAGCATTTGGCGATGTCATGGTGTAGTTGAGCACATCTGCCGTTCACTGTTGCTGTGTTAATTGAGCTGGACACACAGCACAGTCAGGTGACCTCCAAACCTCTGCACCTATCAGCGGACACAGCAACATGCAGTGTGTCCATAATCAGTTGCCTGTTTGTTACGCAGATACAAATGCGTTCGGTTGCCGTTGGTAACACAGGAGCTGTTAACTGTTAAATGTTTCTAAATCTTTCTCACGTGTTTGTCATTGTGTTACTGCTCAATCATTCAGGAACAGATTCTTTATGGTGTTTGACACATGCTCTGAGAAACCAGATACATTTACTGTCATAAAAGCTTTCCTGCTTGGTTTTAAAGCCATACATTTATATTCACTCACTTAGTACCAAATGGCAACATTAAATTCATGAAGCATGTGCATCAATTTCAAGCTGACTGTACTGATTTACAGTCAACTTCAAACTGATGTGTACGCTGCAAAGTGTAAAACTAGACTCCCAACTAGAACATGGCTTTTCAAGGCAATTCTTCAACCATTTATTCATCATGCTAGAGCTGCACGTATATAATATAATTAATGTTATTGAGGTATCAACCACAGCAATTATTCCAGTCTTCCATCAGACAGACGCTCACATTCTGCATCTAAAATTATTGTCTAATCAGAGCCTCACATCAAACTATGGTCAAAAGCATAACTATTTGTTATAATTCAACATTTATTATGCCCACAGAGACACTCAAATATCACAGCTAATCACAGCTATCACTATATTCAATTTGTATAGTGCTTGTTTTCCTGATATCACACAGCCCTATGTCATACCTATTCCACAGACCCCCAGGCTATTCACATTGTGCGATCCTGCTCGTATGTTTCTGTTTATAGACACTGTGACTAGATAGCCTTTGAAAGAATAATCATATCAAATCTCCTTCTGCTCCGTAATAACACCAAATTTGCAAAGCCAACCCATTCTTTAAGTTTGCCCAGTGTACAGTAGAGAAATTTAATAGCGTTGCTCTTCTATTAGAAAGGTATGAACATTTCTGTGGCAAAAAAATCCAATTACAATTTTGAAGTCTTACAAAACCCTTCTGAGAGAAATAATGGGAATTGAAATAGGTTATGTAAATGCTGCCTCTTAAGTGGCTGGGGACAAGTGCGCTCAGTATGAGATTGAGCACGTGCACAGTCGCATGCACATAGGCACACGTGTAGTAGCTGTAGTACTTCTTCCCTTTTATTTTGCATCTACTAATCTGAATCCATCATTTCCTCCCTGTCACCTCTTTGATAGCGCCGCTAATGTTCTTTAATGAAATTTGTTGACAAAGGAAGCGAGCCTGTCCCTTTCCTCGACATATTGAATTAGCCGCCTCGCGAGGGAGGAGGAGGCGAGAACCAGGAGATGGATGACCTCCTTCAGTCACTGTCAGCATGTTGAGAACTTTTAAGATGCTCTCAGGTCTCTCCCCCTCTCTGCATTAATATGGTTTCTATAGGCTGCTCACTGACTTAATGCAGCATGAAAATGGAAGAATGGAGTGTATAGTGGAGAGATGGAGAAAGAGAAAGTTTAAGAACTGAATGGCGCTGTGGGAAAAAAGATAAACAGGACTGCAGTGGGGATCGGGTGAAGATGAGAGAAGAGTGGAAAGTGCAGGTGTAAGGGAAGAGAAAGCGATGAGTGGACATGAGAGATAGAGCGCCTAATGAGCAGCTCGAGTCAGAATGAAATATGAGGGCACAATGTGAGCGATAGCAGGCAAGAGATAGACGGGCGAAAGAGGAGTGAAGCATAAAATACCACACGGAGATTGAGGGGAAATGGTTCGGAAAAACAGCCATGACAGGAAATAAAGAGGAATTGTTCTGGAAAAAAGGCAGGAAGAGGAAGTAAAGGAGAAGAATTATGGCCGCAGGGCAGGATCAACAGCAAAATGAACTCTATAGAGATGAGAGCACTTTTATAATGGGACCTGGAGTTTCAAGGGTCAAGGTCGCTGTGGATCAAAGATAATCACATGAAGAAAGTCTATTACGGCCTAAAAAGACAGAAATTATTTATTAAGATGAAAGGTTTGTGTGGACCAGAGGGTATCCAAGGAGAGCCCACATAAAGCATCAATACAGTTGTGTTGAAAGAGGTTTGTGCAGCACAGTGTTGGAAAAACTACTCAGATGCTTGTCATTAATAGTTGTGCAGTGGTGTTGATGTGCTGCAGCCTTTCAGCACTGTGGTTTGCTTGCCATTACCATTTTTAAGGTCATATAAGAGGAGTTGATTTCTCCCTCTGTAAGTCAGACGTCTAGCAACTAAATACATTGTTATTGGTGAGAAAAGAAATGCAATGAGGTGAATGAAGCAACAATACAGCATTCTAATCATGCAAGAAGGATATAATTTAAAATTCCCACTGGGGCCCACTGCAGCCACTGAATGTCTGTCAAATTAAATACCTTAACATTGTTGTATTGCATATATTAAATAAACCTGGAATATATTGTGAAACTCTAAGGTAATTATACCACAACCTGTTTTGTTAAATTTACAATTGCATCTCTAGATTGTTTTTTTTTTTTGAAGACATGGCACTTCAAAGGACAGTACAGTCATACACATTTACCTGCAGGAGAGTGTGTTTGCACATTTAATTAGCTCCAATTTTTTTAAGCATTATCCAAATCACCAGCGCTCTTTATTTCAAAAGCTTTATTGAGTGATACAGGTGGGAATGCTTTTTTTTTGTTTTTTTTGAGTGAAGAATTGATTCGATAGACTTCTGTTTCAGTTGAAATGTAATTAAATCATCCAGTAAATAAATATGCCCATGGAAATTGAAACAGTAGCTTTAGTTGCATCAGTCTCTGTTGATGTGTTTGCAAAAAGGAAATTACAGTGGGTTTTTTCAAATTTATTTTTAATGTGTAATTTAAATTTTCTATATTTTACGTTTTAGACAAAGACAGTTCACGTGATAATCGGTCACATGTGTAAGTAAATCTATGTTAAGTTTTGTACAAATCAATAGTGGTAATGAAACTGTGATGGAGTGTGTTTACTCCATGTAGATTTGATTAAATAATTAAATAACACATATTTTAGCCTAACTGTCATATATCTAGACCTGAGTTTCAAAAGAAAATCGGATTTTGACCAGTCACCTCCAAAATCCTCTCTCTGTAAATGACTAAGGCGTGCGCTAACAAAGCCATTAGTGTGACACAGGGCAGTAAAACTCCATTAGGTTATCCCTTGGGTGTTTTTTATTCCTCCTTTTCTTCTCATCTTTAACATCATTCCCATATTTCCCTCTCGTCCCTCTTTAGTTTTTTATCTTCACTTTTCTGTCCACTGTCTCTGAAGTCTGAACTCATTTACCTGTACTCTATGAAAAGAGATGAAATCACATATTACTATTTAATTTGAGCTTATCAGGGTTTGGACAGAGATACAAGGGTAAGAAGGTTTGGGACGTTAAGATGTTGATGTAAGATGTTGTCTGGTAAAATCATTCGGGTTTTCATTTAAAAGTCATTCTTTGTAAATTAATTTTATCAGTGCATTAAGAATAAAACCAAATACCATTTTGTCACCCTGTCAACTAAAGGTAAGAGTTGTTTGGCTTTGTTTAAAATGAATGGCTGTATGTTTACTCTCAATCTTAGCATAAATAAAACATGAGCTAGTGTTTGCAACTGTAAAACAGTCTAATCAGTGGAATGCAGCTCCACTCAGAGGAAATGAGTGAGAATTTCTCAGCTCACTCAGTTTTCAAGTATTGTTTGTGTTGAATGTGTACAGCAGTGCAAGGCATTTTTGCGTTATTGTTTAGAACAGCTCTCTAGGCCCATAAATAAAATGAATCAAGGAGGCAAGAAGTACTACTGCTATTCAGCCCAAACATAAACTCTAGCTGTGTGACTTTAACACTCAACATAATGCAGGCATCAACATTTACATACAAGTGTGGCATGTCGGTGTGCCGCTTACCTTTCAGGTGATTGGTGGGCGGCACGTAGTCTACAAAGATAGGTGCGCTTTGCGCGCGCATACACACCAGTTGTCTTGAGTGGGCCTTGTGGCGGTGACTGTGTTGTTTGGGCTACACTTCCACCAGAGCTGTGGTGGGGCTTCTACTGGGTAAGTATAGTACCTTTCCCCATGTTCTCTGGTTTGGAATCACCGCTGACCAAACTTGTTTCACAGCCCAAGCTTTCTAAGTGTTTAGCCGTGGCTCTTGCGCGGCCCCTCCACCCTCCTCTCCTTGCCCTCTCGTGAGTCTGAGCTGTTGGCTGCAGGTTGTGGAATCGGGGCTCTTTCTTGGCTTGTTGTCCGCCTTTATTTTGGGCTGTAAAGCCATAGCTGATTCCAAATGTCACCTTAGGCCCTGGGTTTCTGCGGGGACTAAGCCGGTGTTCCTTTACGGCTCTCGCCCTTCTCCTGCTGACCACGCGCGCTCGTGCCTTCACTGGCAGGGAAAGCCATCCAAATTTAATGAAGTGACGCTGTCTTTTATATTACATATTTCATATTAAGACTCGTGTCTACAATTTAGGCACGGGATCACAGCGTGCACGGCCTACTTAGTGGCTGTCGTCTCCGTCTCCTGAAAGGTGCAGTTGTTTTGCCCCCGTTCTGTTTGATGAGTTTACTTCCTTTTGGTTACAACAGTCGTTTGGATTTCCCCCGTTTCCTGACGCCGTGTTCCTGGAGCGAGCACGTCGCCACGCTGCACCGTCGTGCGCGGGCACGACTCAAAGGACTGTTGTAAGATCCTAGTTTAAATTTTTGTTTTGTTTTCCTCTAGTTGGACTCTGTAATTGGTGAGTGCAGCATGCATGAGTGTGTTCTTTTTTTCTTATTGCATGATTAATTTCAGTTTGCTGTTTTGATATTTGTTGGTTTGCTTGTTTCATTTTACTGCTGGCTTTTTACTTTGTTTGGTTTGGTTTGCTTTGCATGGCTTGTTGTGCTTTGTTCTGCATTTTGCTTAATTTCTGTTGCTGCATTAATTACTAATCTTTCTATTGCTGTCTAACATTGTGAAAACTAAACCATTCATTATTTTTTTAGGGACTTACTATATTTCAGCCCATTGTTATTAAATAATTAATTTAAACTACAGTGTGGCCTTTCACTAATTACAGAACTTAGGTTTTATTGTACTTTGTGCAGGTCCCGGTCCATTTAATTATAATACACCGCTAACGTCACACAAGGATAAAATGTAAAATCACAACTGTAAAATTTGTAATTGGCATATTACAACAACCATGTTTGATGTGGTATTCTGCTACCTTGAGGTACCCACGTTTTAGGAAAACTCAGTTAAACAAATAAACCATGTCTGTTAAAGTGACTTTACTTTCCTTCCTTTAGTGGTATGATCAACAGAAGATGAAGCAGCAAACAGAGGCTGAACAGGGAAATTAGACAGACTTGAACAAAGGGAAGGGAATAAAACACCAGGGGAAAAAAAAGTTCTCCTCTAGTACTTTTAGAGATTAGGATTTTATAGTTTTCCTGTGAAATGGTTAATCACATCACAACTGGAGAGATGAATGAGTCACTGCAAATGGTCAGTGTAGCTGGAAAGAAGTAGCTTTTGAGCATAAAATAGTTGTCTTGGAAACTAAGACAAAAATAGTTTAATTTTTAACTCTGAGGCTGGTCTCTGAAAAACATTTAAACTAGAAAAGTTCATGCCTGTGTAAATTCATTAACACAACATTGTAACTGTATCTTGTGCTACAGCTGTGGGAGTGAATTGAAATGAAAGTTTATTATATTTAGCGCTATTATGAACATCAAAGAAAATACAGTAACGTCATGGATTGCATCTGACAGTGAAATGTGTCAAAATACTAACATTGTGGTGTGGTTAAATGTAAAAGTCATGGGCACAGTTCTTAATAGATTTGAATTCAACTAAAAACCTATAAGACTTTAAGATTTTCAAAAAAATGTACATCACATTTTTTTTGAGACTCTGCAAGCAATACAATTAATTTGTTAAAGAAGCTTAGACAGCATCTGCAACTCAACACATCAGCTGCTGTATTGACTGAGGCAGAACTAAAGATGTGATAAATGTAGTTTTTGTGAAAAAAAAAAAAAAAAAAAGATCTGGTTTGGTGGGGCTTGTCTCTATGTTAAACTGGAGCCTGAATATCCGTGAATGGTATTGAAAGGGGGAGGTGTTGGCAAGCAATAAATGTTAATTAAATCCATACATTTGCATTGATTTAGCTGTGTAGGGCTAATGGGATTTTCACTATTGAGGAGTAAATGAATGAAGCGTCATTCTGTGGAGGTCAGAGTAGAAACACCATGTCCAACCTGTACTCAACTGTGTACAGAGCGTTCCCTCACATGGCATCTCCTTAATTATTCGAAAGGCTGTAAAAGATTTATGGATGGATTTTTAGAGCCAGTATAGAGTAATGAGGAAAGCTGATGAACTGCATATGCACTGGTAATGTGTCCAGTGTGCACAAGAGCGTTCCAAAACGAATCACATGGCTGTTTACTAAATTATTATTTTGATTAATTCGAGGTAATGGTTATTTATGTATGCATGAGCGTGTCCATATTGCATGCAGACCAAGAGAAACAAATCGCCTTCCTGCCTTTCATTTAACTTTTAACCGCTTATGTTAGTTTGAAGCTTGTTTGCCCTGTCAGCTCATTAAAGCTGCTCTACAACCCTTCAGTCTTTCATGTCGCTGACTTTTGGCCAAAGAGATAAATGTCAACAAAAACACAGTGCATCTGTTTATGTTTGTGTGAGTTTTTCAGGGCGGACTTTTAAATCATCAAAGTTATCATTAAACACATTTTTATCATTTTTATTTTCCTTTTTTTTTTTATACACCTTTTTAAACAACATTAGAAATATTTAACTCTGATGAATGTATAATCTGTGTATTTGTATGTAGGAGCTCACAGGCTCATTTATGTCAAAAGTTATGTCTTTTGACCCCACGTTGGTGAAACAGACCCATGTCCCACATATATCTGCTTTAAAAGGGAAATTAAGCCTCTGAAGCTAAAACACAAGCTAGTATCCATTTCCCTGTAAATCCAATTGCAAAAACCGTGTCCATGTCATTGTATAACGAGGTGAGACCTTATAAAGAGAGGCATATGACCAAAATAAAAAAGGAACGATCTTCTGTACCTGCACACTCGTATCGACTGATGCTACGATCGATTACTTAGTGTTTAATGAGTGGCAGCCTTGATTAGATACCAAATAATCAATACGCTTGTGGAGGGAAAGGCATGTAACACACAGAGGACATGTAAAGGTCACTGTGCCATGTGACCACGGTCAGATGTTCACAATGAGGCAGTGTAAAAGACAAAATGCACAAACTAAGGTTAAGAATAGCATTTAAAAGCAAACAAAAGAAGCGCAAACATATGCTTTGTTGTTGTGCACCACCAATCAATGTTCAATATTCATTTAAATTACACTGACAGGATGAGTGGTTTAATGTAAAGTCATTTTCAGTTCTTTTTAAATGGGAATAATTTATATATTTGATACTGAAGTAATTTTAACATCTACTTTATGTATTTTTTTATCTCTATATTTTTTGCTTCTTGACTTTCTGTGACAGTGAAAGTGGAGATAGACAAGACTGGAGATAATAATTGAACCAAGCCTCACCTGTATGCTATGTACTCCAGGTTAGCAACTGAGGAGCACTGTTTTGTCTCTTAATTATTTCTAGATCAGGTGAGAAGTAAAATGTCATGAAATTGTAAGAAAAAGAAAATATTGGATTTGAAAACCAGAGAATTTCCTACCTTCATTAATTCTAGGCTATGTACATGGCACTTTATGAGCACCCAGACTTTGCTCTTGTAGTGAATGAGTATTTACGCCTTAGTTTTGGAAGATATTTCTCATAGATTCATTGTGATTAAGCTCAAAGAGAGAACCGATTCAGATACGCTGCTGTATTAGACCTCACACTAGTCTGCTAGAATGACACTCTCCGAGAAAATAAAAGTGCGTACTCTAAGGTGCTATTCATAACATTTGTAAGGGACCAAAATTCAGAGAAAAGTCAAGGAACTCCAGATAAAAGACTTACCTTTTTACACTGAAATATCATTTTATTTATCAAAGGTTTTCTGACCATCGAGACTCACAGAAAAATGACTCGGTGACCCCTCCAACATACTCCAAGTAGTATTTCTTCTTGATTGAGATGTAAATTTATTCTTGCGTCATCCTTCCACAGGTTCCATGATATAAAGAAGACATATGTATTCATCTTTACAGATTGTAGTTTGTCTACATGTTCAGATGGTATTCTCAGTATCTCTTAATTCAAGGACAAAAAAGAAACAATGACCTATTGCGGCTGTCTGTTTTTAATCTGAAAGGTTTAGTGCAGTGCCATGAATAATCAAAATGTCCACTTGGAGAGTGCGGTATCAAATGTCTTATTCACCAATGTAGTGTGACAGAGCGCTTACATCCATGGTTTGATGATTTTAGTGTTCTCTGCAGAGTGAGATGCAGGTACGTCCTTCCTGTCATAACAGCAGACATAGTATCAGGGTGACAGCCATTCAATTGCAGTGACAAGCATCACAGGCAACAGTGTAATGAGACGTGACGGGAGAGCAGGAATCTGTGGCACAAGTGTTTAGAACGCAAACAATATCTATCACCGTCAGGTTCTGTGTTTTT
This sequence comes from Rhyacichthys aspro, assembly GCA_036850595.1. Lineage (NCBI taxonomy): Eukaryota > Metazoa > Chordata > Actinopteri > Gobiiformes > Rhyacichthyidae > Rhyacichthys > Rhyacichthys aspro. Next base: position 15,346,985 of record CM072157.1, read on the forward strand.
CTGTTTCAGCAGCGTTTACAGTGTCTATGTTTCCTTTATGTTTCAGACTGTGCTGAAGGATGTCTGGGGAGAAAAATCAGGTCCAGTCTACACAAGCAGAGAAGCCATTTTAATCTGGTGTACAAGGTAAAACTGAGACACACAGAGATATTTTATTTAACCATAAAACAGTACTTTATTTGATTAGCAAAACACAGTCACTTAATATGGACATATAGGTAACAGTTTGAGAGGCAGACGTCTGTGTGTCCATGAGAACTGGTGCAAAGGGCTGAATGTGATCCTCAGGGAACAGGGAAGGATTAGAGAGACGCAATGTAGACTTTGAGTGGTCACTGGTTGAGGTGAAAGCACATACATAAGTGTCTGAGCAGATAGTGGATCCATTTTGTTGAGGACCAATAGTAGCTCTCATAAATGCTGTACTGTATGTACTTGGACACAGACCTTCAGACTAATTCAGTCTAACAACAAAGTCTGCTAAGCCTTCATCACATCTGCTGTGTTCTTTAATAATGTTCAGTTTGAGCAAGTATGTAATGCCAAGAAAAATGACACACATTTGTAAAATATGTTATCTGTGTATATGTTTAACATTTAAACTGTTTTAGTGTCTTTCTACATTTATTAATTTGTCCCAATCATTCTTAAACAGGGACACTTAGCAAAGGGCACTAATGAGCCTGTAGTGATGGCCAAGAAAACCTTTACAAAAGAAAAAATCTATTTCATCAAGCATTTGGCTGAAATGGCCCACGTCAAAAGTAATGGAATAAGTCAAGAAAAATCAAACACAGACTTCAATTTGAGTTTCAATGAGCTCCAAGAATTATTGATTATTGCTAACCTGGCCCACCTTAGTGCTCTGTTGTTGGGAGAAGAGCAGGAAGAAATTCACATGAAGACCTTGGTTCACTTCACTTGAGATTCTAATGAAAGTATCATAAATTAAAAACTGCTGCATTTCTTTCTGAAAAATAATTGGTTTTGTGTCTGCAAGATACAATTTAGAGAAATGTTGGATTTTGATATTCAAAAAGAATGTCTATACCAAAAGTACAGTAGTAAAATTGTTAGTGCCAAAGCACAGACATGAATAAAATAAGCTGCAGTCACATGTTATTAACACATTTCCAACTGCCATCTGCTTCTGCTAAAGGTGATGAAATACACCTCGGAATAATGTACCATAACATGGACGTGAATGTGGTTTCATGCAAGCAATGAAAGTACAAGAGCAATAGCCTTACAACACGAGTCAAATCTGTTCTGGTGACAGCACATTTAAAATAGATACATAAGAAATCATAGGGCTTTACTCAGTTATTCAATTAATACAAAACATTATTCTCAGTACCAAATCAAGTCAAAATGATGGTTGTAGTTTTCATCATTTTATCATTCCACGTTCCTTTGTGGCAACTAATTAAAGGGTGCAACACGATAAATGGCAGGATTGTATTTGTGTTTAAGGTGTGGAAAACGTGCAGTAAATATGAAGGCACTGGGATGTTACAACTCCTTATAGAGCTTCCAGTGAGATTGGGATCTTGTTTTGACATTCTCCTCTTCATCTCAAGTGTTTGTTGTTATGTCTAGGTGTATAGTAACTAAAGTGTGCTGTTGCTAATCAAAAATGCCTAGCTTGATGCTAAAGGGCTACAGCAGTCACCTGTCTCTGAGCTCATTGTTGGTTTCTCCTCTGAGACTCTTCGCTCCTTGCTCGTCCCGCTCCTTCACTTTTTCCCTCTGAAGTGCTGACAAGGAGTTGTAGTGTTTACTGCTCAAGTGCTGTCAAGGAATACTTTTGTATCTTTATCTGTGCCTGTGTGTGTCTGCATGTAATGTCTTTCTAAGTATTGTATGCGTGGTTGTCTGCTTGAGCATGTGGCACCCACCGGCACCAGGGCCTTGTGTGCTCTGCATAAACGAGACAGCACTATCTCTGCAAAGTCCCTCGATGAGGATTAGATATTGTCGTCTTTTATCTGCATTCATTCCTTTGCAAAGCTTTGACAGTCTCTCAGGGGCTGCCTTTTCCTTTGTGTGTTTAGTCACATGCAACTGTATATTTTTATGCACACTTTTTGTAGTGTTTTACATCCAAAAGCAGAATTCAACCTGTCACACAAATTACCCTTCTTCCGGAGTTGGCTTTACACTGTTGTGTTTGCAGTTTGCATCAGTGTGTTCTTCAAATCAGGGAAATCCCAGGGTGTCACTTCAACTAACAAACTTCGACGGTATTTATTAATTAGCTCCTCAGCAGCACTTTCAAGATGGATGCACATTGAATTACACACTAATCCTCTCTGTGTCTGTTTCAGTTCTTGTAGTTATGAATTATTTGTTGTAAATGTGTGACAGACGTTGCAATCAAGCAATTATCTTACAGGTTTTCACATGAGTAAACATTATTAGATAATGGTTAACATTAACATAAAGTAGGCCAGGAGTACCAGGCCAGGTAATTAAATGGGTAGATATACATATCAAACCTAATTTTGTCATCATTAGGTGTCGTGCAATATCATTAACATTCCTCTTATTCTTTAATTTAGCATTTTCATCAGTGCTAATATTGTAGCATTGGCAATGTGTCCCTGGATTATTCCTTCTTTGTTGAGGACAGCATATTCTTCATTTGTTAATTTATTTGTCAAAATCATGGATAATATATCTAAAAAAGTGTTGTATGAAGTGTTTTTACAGGGTTAGTTGTGGCAGGTACCACCTCTGTTTGAGATCAGATTCCCAGGGACCATATTTTGTTCACTATTTCTTGGAACAGGTGAAGCTACCTTGGCTCATTTAGGTGAATTACTAGGTGAGTTATTTAGTGAATACTTTATTGAAGCTCTACTTTGACAACAGACACTGCTGGAAAAAGTCTTACTAAAAAGTGACATTTTTATTTTCTGACTCTTGAAGATAAATTAGTTGTTACTTGCATGAGCTTTGTTTGCAGTTAGTTTTCCTTCCATTTTTTAATACTGTTCACAACTTCTTGTTGAGTATTAGTATTATTATCTTTGAAAAAGTATTTAGCCATATAACAGCTGAAGTTATTAGAACTTCATTCCCAGAATCATTTATCATCATTAGCCTCTGAGCGCTGATAAAACATATTCGTTACTGAGTGCATTTCTTCCATACTGTGCAAGTTTGTCCTGCCTGCTGTAAATGAATATGGTAATAAACTGCAGTATGCTGATAAAGATAGGCAGCCAATTATACCCTCAATGACATTCACATACAACACTCATAACAATGTCATTTTGACAGTTCTGTCTCAAATTACTTTTAATGGCTTTGGATGCTTTCTTGTTGAACAACTTTATTTTCACCTCAAGCAAAGGCTCAGTGGTTCAGTGTAAATTGAATCCAACATTCTCAATATATAATTCTCACATGTTGAGCCTATAAAATAATTAGATCTCTATGTTGTGGTTGTGTGCTGCATCTGTTCTCCCTGTTAGCTTTCCTGTCTCTCCATATGCCACCGTTTCTTCTTGCAATTTATATTTTATAATTTGAGAAATCAGTATATTACCATATTGTAATGACTGATTAAAAAATGTGAAGCAAGATTCACGTCTCTATAATGTGCACTGAGCAGTGTTGCATTCCTGAATAGCACAATTCTTTATTTTCTTTTTCTTTTAAGCTGTAATAGTTAATCTATGCATTTGCAAAATATCCTGAACTGTGGATGTGTTTATTTGCATATCAAGGCATACAAATTCAATATATATAAATGACCCTAGATCAGGGGTGGGCAAACTTTTTGGCTCAAGGTCCACACTGGGTTTTAAAATCTGACAGGTGGGCCAGACCAGTAAAATATAAACTAGTATTGATTACATTAGAAAACCTGTACCATTTCTTGCACAGTTTCTTGGCAAATAAGACATGTGGTACTGACTGGACTTGAGTCAATAATCTCTGTCAAATATCTCTGTCCACTCCATATTAAAAACATGTGTGAATGGAAGTTTTCTGTATGTAGATATGATGGTAGCTTTAGCAAAAGCACAAGGCATTTAAGGAAAATGGCCAAATATATGCTGTCTTATATTAAATTATAAATACTTTGTAAATGCTTGCCGGGCCGCATCACACAGCTCAACGGGCCGCATGTGGCCCCTGGGCCTTAGTTTGCCCACCACTGCCCTAGATGCTAGAAAATGGGGACTGTGTAAACTCCACAGTGTGCAACATTGCACTGAAACATTAGCAGTATTTATCCCTGTGGCCTAACATTTAAGTCATTGTCTCATAATTTGCCACGAGAGAAAGGCACCATAATGTTGAATTTGTACGTTAAAGTCAATAGTTAACTTTGCATATTGCAAAGTTCTTTTTAGTACTTTTCATTTAACAATTTCACAACAACAAAACTCACACTCTTAAAACTCAAAAACTGGAACCCCTCCCATTCCCAAGATACAAGACAATATATAAACATGGCATCCATGCGCCATTAAATTTACAATAAATGGCACAGGTGTCTATTCATAATACACACAGTAGTCTGAGAGATCACAATAGTTACACTATAAAAAGTCCTAATGTTTAATGAGAAGTACTTTCTTTTGTTGAACAATAAACCTTTAAAGTATTTGTTTTAGTTCCATTTCTATTATGTAGTTTTTTCACTGCATGTTTTTAAACTAAAATAAGTAGTACTCACACAAACATTGAAACAAAATTGAAAGGTTTATGAGATAATATCAGTGAACATTATATACCTTTGCCATTTCTGTCTTGCTTCACTGACCAATGTGTAGTTTTACTAAAGTAGTTTGATTAAACATGGTATGTGCATGTGTGTGCAAATGTGGAAAACCATGTTTCTGTTTAAGCTACATTGCTGTAGCTCCCATGGCTGGGGAAAGCAACACAGAGGAGATAAAATATTGAGAGCCACTGTTTTTGTGTGTATTCACATGTGCAGTCTGTGGTCAGGCTCTTCTGCTTTGTTTGTGACCATGGGCTTCTCTAAGTAAACACTAAAAAGGAAGCTCCCATTGTTGTCTTCCAGTATCTCTCTTCACACAAACACCTGTACATCTGTCTTCCCTGGGATTTGCCTGATGCAGAAATTTCTTCTTTAGTGAAAGTCCAACAGAGAAATCAGGAGTTTTGATTGTGAAAGAGAATTGTTATAATAGAAACTCCAGAGGCTCTAATGGAGCACTAAAGGATCTGATCAAAATGGAAGTCACTGTGTGTTGCCTCTGTGCAACATGTACAGTCTCTACTTTACTCTCTGTCATAGTTTGAATTTGTATTAAAAAGACAGATTAAACCATGATTGTGTAGCTATAGCACCTGTTATTTTCTTTAAACATTTCTATGCACTCAAGGAAGGGCATTTATTTCTAAGCTGGAGCAAACATTTTTATTCACAATCAAGTGGAAAGTATAATGATCGTTCTTCATTTTATAGCCACCATAATATACTGTCTCACAAAAGAAGCCGGTGGAGGCTGAAGTTACTCATTTTAATTAGTTTTTTACAGCTCTGAAAATAACTTCTCTAATTCTCCATAAAAGTGCTGAAGTTTTGGGTGCAGAGTCTAGTGCTGCTGCAGACACGAGTGTAGATGTTAGACGGTGATAGATGAGGGTTTAAAACTGGGAGAGTAATCAGATAGAGATGGCTCTGTGGCTTGATGAGCTCAGTGTTTTTCAAGTTTAGTCTTGGATAATAAACTATAAAAGATGACTGTCTTTAAGATTTCACTGCTTACAAGAAGTGTAGGGAGAAATATGGAGAAAAGCAGTGGTAGAAATACACAATTTATTTCCATAACTATGCACTTTGACAAGGGTAATGTTCGAAATACCACATGACAGAAATAAGAAAATGACAACTGGGGATTTTAGCAAAAATATAATCTAAAATTGGTTTATCTTCCAAGTAACCACTGATGCCTTGTTGCCATGAGTGCATGCAGAGCTGATTGTACAATTGCTATAACTAACATTAAGAACTGAATGTAATGCTTATTTTTTGTCTCAACTCTAAACTGAATCAAACCCTTGTACATGTACCAATGTGTACACCCAGCAGAAATGGACATGTCAAAAAGTAAAGACTTCATGTTTGGCCCCATCAGTCCAAAGAAGGGCACTGTTCTTGATTTGAAGCTAAAACGTAAGATCCGACAGCAGAGCAGTCACAGTGACAGAAAGAACTCCTTCACCTTGACGGAAAAGACTCATTCAGAGCTTTGAGGCATCGAGTGCTGTTCTAGACACATGCTTTTCTCTCAGCCTCGCTGACCTTAACACTGTGCCCTGACACACTGGACCACAGCTCGACTCCACACAAACAGGTTTTAAATAGAATGGCTCTGGTTTGAAGTAATGCAGCTACCAACATTGAGAGAAACTGACGCTAAGCATATATACACAGTTCAATACTATAATTCAATCAAATTTGTGTCTAGACAACATTGTGTAAATTTGAAAGCATTTTTGAACATTGAACTGATTTTCATTATAGTATCTTGTAAGTATTTACAAGTGTTGTTCATACTAACACATTTTATTAGATCATATTACTACCAGTGAAAGCCTTTCACATAATGGAGCTGTGCTTCTGCAGAGCATGTGGCAGGTGGTCTTCTGTTTCAGCAATACAGATAGCAAAATCCTGCAGCAGCTGCTGTTTGCTGAATAGCAATTTTGGCCTCTTGTGTATCCGTTTTAGAAAACATGTCATTCTCTGAAGTTCAATTTAATATCTGTAAAATATAACCGTGATTCTGCTAAATAGTCATTTGTTCTGATAAGCACAAACAATGGAGGAAAAAGAAAAGCAGTGATATTCAATTACTGTACCATCATCATTTTGATTACCACTTGTGTCAGCTCTATAATTATAGTGATGATTACCGCTGTGATGACGGTAGAAGTGTTATGATTACTCTGCTTATTAGCCATACCTAATCTTTCAGTCCTGTTGCCTGCTGCAAAATTAAAAAGCAGCTGAACATTGTACTTTAACAAAATCACAGGAGGTTTTATATGAGGTTCTTGTCAAGAGGAACAGGCTCCAAAGTGATGGACAGACCTAGTGTCAGGTATAACCATTCACTAACTACACAAAAAAAGCAGGGATGGGTACAGTATTTTTTTCTTAGCACTTGTTACCTTTTGCAAATATGTCAGTGAAAGGTTAGCAGTTTAAAAATGTCACAGCATGACTTTCCATCTTAATTTCATATTTACTTGGCTCTGTCATGTTGTGAAGGCTTCTTAAATGACCAAAGAGATGTAGGCCTTTTCCTTCAACACATCTAAATCATAGACACCAGTTGATAACAACAGTGTAGGTGACGCCACACACTTCTACTGCCCTTGATCCCTGACATTTGAAAAGGTCACATCACTATGGTCATCAGTGTTTTAAGTGTAAGCAACATCTTTATAGTTTCCACACTGCTATAAGCATTGTGAATCAGTGCTTTAACACAACAATACACTATGCAAAGGGTTTACCGTACCATGTTTTTCTAACAGGGTTTTTGAAATCCCTTTATAGTTCATTAGAAAATCTATAACTGATGATGTACTACCATAGCTAAAGAATAGGTAATAGTAACAGTTTCACGGTGCAGTGCAGTCTACAGGATGTTAATTATTTCTTTATTTTTGTTAAATATCGTGTCAAAAGTGATTCTGTGATATTTGTAACAACATGTCAGCAAGAGGTTGGATGTTGTCACAATCTGTCATACACACAAGTGTTGTTCTTTAATGTGCTTGTTACAGAACCAGTGTGTCTGACTCATCATCCAGACTTTCATTGAGATTCAGTTAATGTTAATATGAGTGATGTTCCAGAAAGCATGAACTGCTTGAATCTGAATTTCTGAAGAAGGGAACAGTACATAGGACTGAATGACTTCTCCAGTTGCATAAACACATTTCATGAAGTCACTTTATGTGCTTTCCAAACTGCAGCTAATGGGTTTCATTTGGAGTTTTCAGGAACATTGTTAAAAGCAAAGGTGAATCAGCACAGACTGCTCATGTAAATGCTTGTACTTTGCAAGAAGCTTTTGTCCAATGGCACTAATAAATCAAAAATGATGCCAGCAGTCCACTTATTTTAACAAAGCACTGATGTGTCTGAAGTGGGCTTGGTGTGGACCCATCAGAGAGAAGATAATCCAGGAGGGATGGGGGCTGTGTCCCCAGGAGGCCTCATTAGATTTCTTGCTGGGATTTGTTGTAGAGACATTTGGAAAAAAAGAAACACAAAGTGGTTCAAGTGTTACACTGTTAAGGTGGCAGGAGAAAGCTGCAGTAGCTGTAGGACTCAAACGAGCTTGACTTCATATGTTTACAGATTTTATTCCTTTTAATTACAGCATGTTATTGGTATTTGATTATATCAGTTGTATGCACATTATTCCATTTGCTCTTATATTATTGAATTTCTTTCTCTATTCTTTTCTTTGCATTTACTACTTTATCTTTTCTTCACATCTTTGCTGTCACTGTGTCCTCAAAAGTCACTGTTAATAAAGATCATAGCTGATGCTGAGCAGTGAATGCGAGCCACATGTGTTCATCAGGACTAGGTCTGTGAAAGCTGCTCTCTTTGATCAGTGCTAACGCAGGAGGCTGCACTTATGCTCCTGCTGTGCTGATGTTTAAACAATAAGCTATAGACAACAAACTGCTTCTGCTCTAGTTTCAGAAGGAGAAATCAGACTCGCTAATGAAATGCCGCTGATGAACCCAATTGACCCAGATTTTCCAATATTTAAAGTTAGTTTTGTAGTGAGGTCAGGAGACTGTGTGTGAGCCACATTGTTGGACTTATCTATTACATGTAAGTCCTATACCTATATAGTAACTATCACAATCACCTCATTTGACGAAATCAGTAAGAAAAAAAAAAGTTGACATTTGTTAAGAGATAGAGATTATCTTGAGCAAAAACGATTAGCAGAAGGACTGATACTGCAGACCATGTCAGGAAGATACTTCTATCACTGTATTTTTTCAAAATCAATTAGTATTAGCATTTCTGGTCATAGTATTGCAAATTTATTTCCTAATAAAATGTCTTTACAGCAGTTGTTTTATCCAAGAGCAATTTTCAAAGGCCAAGGATTTAACATCCCCAGAATGCATTGCACCATTGTAAGGATTATAATAGACCAGTATTAAACAGATCTGTTTGATGGCTGTTATTTCAACATCAGTGTGAAGTCAGACTGCCATGTTATCAATGTTTTTTTTACCTTCTGTCTGTTCCTGTCTCATGGTTCTTTGTATAAAATGGTATTTGATAAAATAATTTACATAGAGAAACTGCTAAATAACTATACTTGCCTTAATTCAACACCATGACTGTATAATCTGGCTTGCTGTAACACCATTTCCAGACATACACACACTGAAGTCTGTTTGTCATGTAAAGGTACATTAAGTAGCGTTTGTACTTGAACTGAATTTGTCTGGGCTGCGCAACACCAAAGGTTTTCTGTTTCATCCTATCCATGTCTCGGAAACCTTTTAGTAAAATTAACATTTTAATCACATTTTGTCCCATACACCCACATATTCAATCTAAAACACAGCATGCTCCCAAACCATTGCGAAAGGGTAAGGCAAAAACAAAAGGCTGTTTTATTGTGTGTTTTTCCTTTTTCTCTTGTTTGGATTGTGGGCAAGTTTTCTTTTGCTGTAATCATCTGCATTGAGGATTTACTAAAACAATATTCTGCTACTGTGCAAATTTCAATAATCCTCTTTGTGCACTTCCTTTAACTCTAATAGTATGGGGAATAAAATGATTTGTCTCCCAGATTTGCTGATGCAGGTGCAAATGAAGTTGGCTGACTATATTCTTATCTTAGCATAATGAAGTATAGAAAACTAATTGAAAGTGGGTCTGGTCGCTTTGTCTGAATGGTTGAAGAAAGGATGTAAGTCATAGACGCAGACAAAGTCTCTTAATGAGCAAATGATAGAGTGATGAGTCAGTGTAATGCACTGGCATTTATCTCCTCCTCCTCCTGAACCCATCCCCTGTTTCCTCATAGGGACAGACAGATTAGACAGTCTGGTTCTGATTGGCTTAACTCCTGTCACATCGATTTAGCAGCACAAACACCTAGATGTACATCTTATAATGGACATCAGGGAGCTGTTATGAAAACACTACATTAGCTGTAAATGTCCCTGTTTACTATGTTACCTCTGTTCATTAGTGCCTCCACACAGCTCATCAGTGCTAATTTATGGATTCAATTATAAAATATAACTTTATTCAAATGAACAATGTGTCCAACCTTTACTTCAAGAATGATGATTTTAGTTTTGTGAGAAAAGGTGTTCATCAGTTAGCATTGATTGGACTTTGCATGAGTCAGTCACAGCAGGGTTGCTTATGTGTGCATTTATGTGGAGTTTTAGCAATGCATATTAACTATTGATTATTGCAGTAGTGGCACTGTCTATCTGCCAAACCAGAGGCAAATTGTGCTTGTTTGTGTTGCACCATCTTTCTAGTGCTCCATCTAATATTTAGTGCCACCTGTCTGTTCGTATCAATGAGATGCTACCCACCAATCCCAAAATTAGAGACACGATTTCTGGATAGAATCTAGATGAGCTCTAAACTTCTTCTATCCTCTTTTGATTTGTCCACTCTCTATCACAGAAAATGCTGCTTCCTTATTGCAGTGAGTTGCTCAATTTAACTCTAAAAGTAGTTGTTAAGCTATGTTTTTTCTCCTCTAGTAATAAAAAAGGCACTTTTGAGCCTAAAACTTTGATGCTTGAAGTTTGGCATAGACCCCAGGGAATTGCGTTTGGGTTTATTGAGTCATCTCCTTTGATTTATCCATTTTTTTATGGGCAGCAGTATTAAGAGAGTCTATAGCTAGCATGACCTTTACACTAATCCTAAAACTAACCCTGACTGTTTTAATGTTAGGTAATTAAATAATCCATAAATACCATCATATACACACATCTTGCAAATTCTGTGTCCAAATGTCTATGTCTATCAGTCTATGTTTGTCAGTGTTTTGATAGTTTCCTCACCTCAGCGTTCACACAGGCATTAGTCTGAAGGATGTCTGCTGGATTTAGGTTCATACATGTCAGGAGATAGTTCAGGTAGTTTAACTGAGCATGTCCATTGTTGTTGTCATTGTTCACCACTCCAGAAAGTTGTAGCAGGGCTCTCTACAAGATATCCCTCGGGTAAGAAAACTATAAAAATCTCATCTCCAAAGACATTCTTGCCAGGTCTTTTTTTTTCTTGTAAGACACTGCTTACTAAATTATTATATTATTATAAAGAAACACAAAGGTGCATATTTGTATTCATTTAACAAAATCGCAGCAAAACAAAGTTACCATTGTTTAACATGTATTTAAGGGAAATATCTTTTGCTCAGTCAGGCTCTGTCACAATTATGGCTTTAAGGGTCAAGGCCTCCTGGGAAGATGTGAAATCACTGTGATGTCAGCCAATGTGATGAAACTCAGAGAAGTCCAAAGCCGCCCGTAACCCTCTGACTTGGACTCGTACGGCTTGTTGTTATTGGTGGTTGGCTTTTCATCATGTTCTCGGAGCTGCATCTTTGAAGTCTTCACAGTTTCACTAACACAGTATTGCTCACAGAGGGCTGACACTGTTTGGGAGATGTGGATGTTTCTGGACTAATGCAGTCTTGCTGGAAGCTGTCTTTTGCTTTGAAGGGAAGCAAAGAAACCCATGCACATGCAGGAACTGTGATTTTACTGCATCACAAGCTCATTGAGGATATCCTATTATTTATAACTGTCCAATATCAGATTCCTCTTAGAGTTTGTGAATAGTGCTCATTATATCCACTGTCTGTAGCAATTACCACCCCCGACCTCACATATCCTGTTCTACAGTCCTGCATTAGGCTGGTTTAGTTTGTTGCAAAAATGCTCATTAAGAGTTTCTTGGCAGGCAACACTTTTAATCGAATCAAATCTGTCTGCCCGTCTTGCAGAAAATTGTTTTTTTTTTTTTTAATTACAAAAACGTGAACATAGTTAGTCAGCTGTTTAATGAGCAAGTCAGAGAACAAAAACTGAAAATGAATTTTATTAAATGTTAAAGTCAGCTGTGAAAACAAGTGGTGCTTGAGGCGAGTGTGACGTAAAGGTGAGTGAAACTTGTTAATGACATTCCTATTTCTTTTATACTGTTGTCCTTTTCTATTATAACAATTGTTGCACAACACAAGTAGAAATCCTTGCGTGTCGCCTCCCTCAGAGGAGAAGAACGATGAAGCAGAGAGATGTGTGTGCGTCTAAAAGGGTCATTGTTCACTTGGAGTGTCTGTCACACATCATTGCACTGAGGAATCAGATACCTGTTCAATTAATTTTTTGCTTCATTTCTGTATTCACAACAGGAAGTGTGGCAGAGACGATATACATCACACTTGTCATTATCAATGCCACTACCTTATTTCCACTCTTGAGTTTGTCTGCTGTGAACTGCAGGTTTCAGATTCATTGAAATGCACAGCCTGGTGAGGCGCTGGCCAGGCACAAGCTTATTAAACTTCTCATTTCTATTTCAAACTCTCAAGACATAAAGTTATTGCAGGTGTTAAAATCCTTCTTGAACAATTATAGGTAGTGAGGAGACATTGAGCTAAAGTATTGGGTTCATAACATACTGCAGGTCTTTTTTGTCGCTATAGGTTACTGGCTGTGTATAGTGTATTGTGTATAAAAGAGTAGGGATAACAGTTGTCAGTCTGATTATGGAAAGTGAAAGGTCCTCTTCCTACTACATAATGTAACTGCAGATACTTTTGATACATTGGTATAGTGATATAATGTTGCACAAATAAATGAATGCAATCTAACCTCTGAAAGTTTGTGATTGTACTATGATTTAAACATTGCCAGTGCCAGTGGGCAGAAATCCCACTGGTGCGGATTAGTGACTAATGGTCTGCTTTCAAGCATTAGTGGAAAGAGGGCCCACCTGCCAGGCTCACTCCACTGTATATTCTTTGTGGCTCTGTAAACAAAGCTGCTTCCACTGCAGCAATGTTCTGCTTCATGAAGAGATTTAATTAGACAGTGATGTCAGATGCCAGTTCAGATGTGACAGGAGCTACCTTTTCTGGTATTTATTTTATATTATTACATTGACATGCAAATAAAAAGAAAGGTACATGGAGAAATATACAAAAGAAAAAAGGTGAAGAGTTTTTTATTTTAATAGCCAGAGTAAAGAAAAGGAACTTTGTTGTATGTGTGTGCTTGAAGTCAAAAAGTTTACAAAAAAAAAAGTCTTTGTCTGCTTCTGTCAACCCATTTCCTTCAAAGTTCCTGCTTAGCCATGCTTGACGTCCAGGTCATTGTGTTTCTCTCTGAACCCATGTTTCGGTGGCTTTCTGTGTCAGAGCTTTTTCCTGGTTGTCGACCAACCAAGTAAAAGAATTATACAAAGGAGCTCAATTTATGGACTCCCTCGAGGTTTGGACTGTATTTTTATGAAATTCTGGACACAAACAAAGTATAGGTGCCAGGTGCATAGCAATAAATAAAATGTAGATGTATGTTTGCTTGGGGTCACTGGGTGAAATGCAGATGAAAAGCACTGTTTGAAACTTGAACAATGTCTCTTTTCTAGGACACACACTGGAAAAACCATACAGCATGTTATCCTTTTGTGACATTACAGAATCAGTGTGTATCTGAATGTTTTCTAAAAATTGATTTATTTGTTGTAAAGAAGTACGGTTACTGTGGCTCTTAATTGAATGATGCTCCTATTCTCTCAGTCTGATCTGCTGTCATGTGAACATCTTGGAGATTCAGGAGATAAACTGAAAATAAATTGCCATATTGAGCTTCCATTTTTGTACACTCTGGAAAATGTGAGGTCAATTTTTTATATCTCCTCTTCTCTACCTTTTTAATAATGTGCTCTTAATGTAGAACACTCATGTTTTCATGGATGAACTGAGCTGTCTTGCTGTCTGATTGGCATCTCTGTTCAAATTCAGGTTATTTATGCAAAGGTTTTAAAACTTGTATGATTTTATTTCAGTGATTGCTTTTGATCAAACCAAGTGGGACCTGTTTTTGTACGTCCTTATTCATTTGTTAACATGTGCTTTGTCTGTACAAACACTACATATGAGATTAGCACACTAGTGGGAAATAAATAGACCTAATGATCAACAGTGGTAATGCACATTTTAATGTGTGCTGTGTTTTGAAACTGCTTCACGAGACTGGGTGATCCGGGCCATTGGACCTTATTTGTATGCTTGATTGACAAGAGATGCTGCGTGATGGTTTTGCACAATAATCTCCATAGACTAGCCTCTTTGTCACTGATAGCATTATGGTAGTATACTGGGAGAGTCATCATTCCACATTTGCACTCTAGTTTTGTTGGAGTTGTGTGTGGGCGGCTTTGTGTATGAGGGCTCAGTTAATAATCTGAAACCACTGCTCTCTATGGCAACAGTGAAAGGTGCTTGATGTTAATTAGGAGAACATAATGGATCATCCACTTCTCTTGACACACATTTAAACACTCCAGCAACCTAATGGGAGATAGACAACTCCTACACTAAACAAGCGTTCTCATTTCACTCATTTACTGGAAACAGCTTTACTGGTGACGTCACTACTACTGTGGTTGGGTGTTATGTTGGGCAGGCCACGTGTCTGCATCATACTTGTGCCGTTCATCTCCCTGTTGGCTCCTCTGTTTGTTGCCACGTCCTCACAAAGCTTTAAACAGATCATAGCAGTTCTATATGTTCCATCTTCGAAGTACAACACAAAATCCACACCAGGATCTACATACATGAATACCTCTGCCCTGCTGTATATTTTTCTCTCACACAAAATGTACAAGCATTACTTTGCTGTTTCTTGTGTGTATTGTTGTGTTTAAGGTGATCTTTAGAGGAGGCGGTACAGCATTTGAAAATACAACAGCTCTGTTTAAATGGGTAATCTGTGCCTCCACACTCGAGTGTTTGTTTTATTTAGGAATCAGTCTTTGTCTTTTTTGGCAGCCACTTTAATTACTTCGCTTTGCCACCGGTGTTTTGTTAGCCTGGATAGCATTGTCGCAACGTTTGTACAGTATTCTTCGGAGAGTGGGCCATTTATTAAACCGACAGTCCCTCGGTTACAAGAGCTTCTCTGTAACTTAGTTTGCCTTGGTGTGCAGAGGACACTAGTCCCTCTCATTACTTTGCAGAGCATTAGTGTTTTGTTTTTTTTATTTTGTTTTTTTTTTTTTACAATGGATTTTTGATTCTGGCTCTAATTATGTTTTTTTTCCAAATCTCACACAGACACTCTTTAATGCCCTTGTGTTTCTCAATCATGTTTGTCACTCTATTGCCTCTCTCGTTTGTAAGAACACAAATGAGAGAAATTATTTATATTATGTTGCATAATATTCCTTGATTTGAACCAATAAATAAACACCAGGCTTGGACAGGTTGATGTAAGTGATGGATTAATCAGCGAACATTGTGCACTCTAATGCAGTACCAGAATGCACACTTTCCAACAACAAAGTGATTCTTTTATTTGAAAAATACAGAGTAAATTATATGACATTTGGCCATTTTCTTTGCCTTGCATTCATTTCAAGACACAAAAACGATAATGTTCAAACCTTTTTATCCCATTTTCACTGCAATTTTGTGAATCACAGCTTTATCACCTTAGCTTAAAAAGACCCTAATGTCAGTCAGTTTAGATGACTTGTATTCGTTTTCTTCTTTTCCCTCCTTTCTGACTCAAATCGCACTTAATGGGCTCATGTGACTAATGGGAACAAACACACTGAGGCTTGTGGGGAGGCACTGCATTCTCCATTCATATTTTATTAAAAAGGTTTGCTTATTATTCCTGCGCTAGCTCTAATTATTCTCCAGTGATTTAGCCTTTTCTTATTTCAGAGGCTTGTTGACCCACAATAAACACCAGCATTTATATCTCTGTGTCAAACGTATGTTTAGGTTTAAAGTGCAAGTTCTGCAAAGCTGCAACAGAAACACCAATTTGTGATATGAAGAAAAAAAGTAACGAGCATTCATGTAAATAATAATGATAATAATAATAGTTTCCAACTCTACTAATTATATTTTTAGCCATTTGTACACTCTCACCAAGAGCTAATGATAATATTTTGTTCATTACATTTTGTAAACTAAAATTCAACAAACAACCCATATTCATCTCTTAGAAGGTCACATTATATGTTGTGTAGTATCTTTCATAATTTCTTTTAAGTGCTAAAAGTCTAGAAAGTTAGAAGTATTTCCCACTTAGAGCTGTGAAATCCACAGGCCTGTGTGGGTCTGTGTGTGGTGTTGTGGTGTTCCCTGCAGAAGGAGATAAGGTGACAGGCTGCTCTGGGGTCAGGCCGGCCGTATCTCACAGACAGCCCGGCTCGCCCTGTGGCTGCTTTACCAGACATCCTCTGAACTCCCATCAGATCCTGCAGGGCTTCACACGTCCACTGTCGCTCCCCACAACTGACCTCGCATCACCAAGCAAGGATTTACATAATGCATGATGGGAAAAGAGGTGTTGCTTCTGAGCAGTGGATGATATCACATCAGTTTCTAAGGTTTTATGATAATATTGTCACCAGGGGCATGTCCTTTCTAAAGTCTGATTGAGGATTGGGGCGTAGACATTAAACTGATTTTGGTTAGAGGATTACACATGGAACTTATCAATACATATACACTCTTTATTACATTAGTTTACAATGGAGAGGTAAAGTAGCTGTGAAAAAGAGTTTAATGAACATATATGGGAGTCTATTGTTTTAGTGAATTTAAAATTCTGGGCAGGAATAAAAGTATCCATTTGTAACAAAGTCCTACCCTGAATGTCTCACGGAGGTTAGCAAAATACTTTTATTAAAGATACTTAAACCTGAAGTATCTCAAATCTCCTTCTGTCACCTTCAGTCCCTTGTGAGTATATATCCTTAAGCATACATACAACATGCATAAGTACAGATACATTATGGTTTCATCTGCAGGGTTGTTTGTGGACTATTGTGATTCTCACTTAGTTTTCCTCAGTGATTTGCTGACATACCTTGCTGTCATATTTTGAAGCATTCACCAAATTAATTCAAATTATTTATCTTGATTTTGTGGTATTTTGTTTCCAATGAAGGACACAACAGATTGGACAAATTAATGTGTAAATATGTCATTTTATGTGGTGTAATATCAGGCTATTAACTTGCTCTGTAAGATGTTTGTGTCCTTGAGTGTTTCTTTGATACGGCCAATGTGAAATTTCTACAGATATTTTTGGCCATGTATTTGTGATATATTATGTGCTGGAAAGAGTCAAGGGGAGGTTCTACAGATAGAAGTCAGTGCCCATTGTCACAGCATGTCCAGAGGATCCCTGGAGAGACACAGCAGACAAAGACCCAACCAAAGGACACAGCAAGGGCATAAACAAAACAAATATAAACTGACATTGGAAAGAGTATGAACTAGACCAGCGATCAGGGCCACATCAGGCCGTCCATAGCTTTCCATTCTTCCATTTCCATTCTAAACTTAGAAAACGTGATAGGTAAAATAGGTATAATGAAACACAAATATAGCTATTATAATGACTCAAAGATGACTGAAATTGACTTCATTTAGCTGTAGTGACAACCTTTTAATCCAATACTACACTGCAAATGTAGATTTACTTTGTCTATATTTAAGAAAGAGGAAAAATTGGTAGTTTTTTGTTTAATTTAATTTCTTTGTTTTATTTTTATTTTTTAAATGAATAAACTAATCGACAAACACAATTTTATGGTTTATTTGTTTTTTTGTTTTTTGTTTTTTCAAATTAAAATACCATCAAATACCCTCTCAACGCTTTCAGTCAGAAAAGAAAAACATTTATTTATTTATACATTCATTCACTAGATATTTTAGTTTGAAAGTCTGCCCCCCCCTGCACCTGTGTAGAAACAAGCTGGCCCTCAAGCAAATTTAGATGACCCCTTAAGTCACATGACCCTTGATCTAGACTCATATTTAAGCCACTAATCAGAATAAATGTTAGATAATACTGTTTAGCTCACAGGACAGAAGATGTGTGGTCAGTCAACTCTAATAGATTAAAACTCCTTCCTCACACATATGTAAAAATTTGATAGTACATTTTTACAGTTATTTTCCTGCATTTCCTTTTTAAAAAAATAAGGCATAGTTTGCAATATTCTGCACTGTACACATGGATGTGTAGGGGTATTGCAGCCATGTTGGATCCTGACACTTGCTCTCCCTAGGTAATATGATAAGGAAAGAGTCTGAAGTGAAGATCACAGTTGCCTTCAGGCCAAATGTCGGGAAGTTAAGCGACACTGGAGATAGCGACAAGGTTTATACCGCAGGTGTGTTTGCCTGTGTGTATTTGGAGATGACTGTTCTCTGTATTTATAGAGAGAGCGGCTTACAGAGATAGTTTACTTTTGAAGGAGACAAAGGAGACGAAGATGATGAGAAAATGAAAGTTATGGCACAGTAGAAGAGTGTCACACTAAATGAAAAGCTCCAAGTCTAAAAGGGTTTTGAAAAATGCAATGATTTATTTTAGGGGCTTTACAACAAACCAGTGCCCTGTCACACCTCTGAGTCACAGTTTTGCTCTTACTTTCAGCCACCTGCCTTTCTGTAGTTTTAATGCTTGTGCCGGGAGTTGCAGAGCGAAGAGTGAGGGAGATCCATCAGCGCTCTCTAAAAAGCCTCACAGTCTCATAAATAAAGAAGGTGGATGAATTAGGAAGTTAAATCACCGCAGGTTGTTAATGTCACAGCCTACAGACAGAGGTGAAATACTCCTCGTAGCTCTGAGTGCGGGCTGCTGCTCGCTCCCCAAAGACCTGCCATCAGCTGAGATGTCACACATGAAGGATTTGTGTGTTTGTGTCAGGCTCATCCAAGGGCTTTGATGACACATTTTGTACTTAGAGTGTGACAAATTTTAGTTTTTACAGATGATAAGCGTCTTTTTCTTTTTGACATACTGCAGGCCAGAAACATTATACATAATGTCTATTCTGCAGGCCATGCTTTGTTTTGTTGCCACGGTGATGGTTGTTCCTGTTTTCAGGTAAATTGAGAAACTGTGCTGATGTTTGAAGCTGCCTTTAACATATCTGTTCTTTGTCTCATGCATAAAGTTTAGTATTATCATGCTAATTATCACCTTAGTTTTCTTTAAGTCATGATACAGTTGAAATAATCTGACTGAAATCTATGTCTGCGTCTGAACAATACCAATGCTTGCATGACATGCTCAAGGCCCTAGGGTGATACAGTTCAATGTATTGGTTACAATAGTCATGTCACCATCCATATAAATAGGGGAAGTGTTTCTCTGATTGTAACATTGAATATTTCCTGAAATAGTTTCAATCACCATGCAACTGGTGAGAAAGTACTGCCTCGAGAACCAGGAATACTGTTCTTGCAAGTACTCTGGAGTGTGGCACACTAGACTATAGGATAGGAAAGTTTCTTTTTATTGTTATTGATTTTCCCCTTCTGTAGTTTATGCCAAAAACTTAACTTCAGACTCCCCTCCCCTGCAGCACAGTAATGGGATAAACTTACACCATATTGATTTTCCAAGCTCAGTTTCTTCTTTATTACTTTATTCTTCAAAATTTAATGCTAGGTTGACAAAAACTAGTTCTGTTTCTTACACTTTTTAAAGGTGATGTAGCTCAAGTAGATGTTAGTATCTGGTTTAATTAGCGTTTCGCTCTATGTCAGAAGTAAAGAGAGATGTCAGCGTGGAGCAGAGAGATAACCGCGCCTACAGGCTGCCATCTGAAGCAGACGGAGCATGCCTAATGCACACACCAGGATCAAAGCTAGCCCCTAGTAACATGCAGCTATTTTCAGGCCAAGCGTCAGCTTTAACATAATGCTATATAAAAGCATGCTAACTTGGAAGCTAAAGCACGGAACTTAAGTACATTGTTATTGTGTGGGCCACAGATTAGACATGTTCTGCAAAACAACCTATGTCTATTTGCAGTGGCTGTAACTATACAGAATGAAATAGGTTCACATTTTTCATATGCTTTTTAAGCTTTACACTACATGACACCAATTTCCTGAAGTATAAAATCTTAAAATGGCGCAGTTGAAGCAGGTTCCTGAATTCAGTTACCTGATTGTATCAGTAGAGGTACTAACATGCAAGAGTTTTATTGAAGACATGGCACAGTAGGAGCACTTTTATTAAACTAATCTGGTTGGTATTTCTTCCTGTTTCCTGCCCTGCATCCATTTTCCCAAGTTATTTTCATCCAAAAGCGTAATAAATACGAACACACAGGCGCTGGCCATGTTTTGTGTTTCCAGCAGGCACTGTGTGTGTGTGTGTGTGTGTGTTAATGCCAGTAGAAAAACCAATAAAGTGAACTGAGAATTAGAGAATATTCACTGCATTGCATTTGGGAAAAGAAAGAGGTCAGTCAATAAGGTGCAGTTCTCAATGTTTCAGTGACCTCGTAATTATTTAAATTAAGAAATGCTGTATGGTTACAGACAGTTGTTTTAGAGATTAATTTGAGCATTGAGTATTTGAAAACAGACTAGAGTAGAGATTAGCCTGCAATATAAAGTTATGGTGCTGGCTTTGTGTGAGAGGATTTGAAAGTGCTTTTAAGGTTACGGTTAAGGTTATAACGTTATTCTAAGGGCAGTCATTATAGCTGCATATTAGAGTGAAGAAATGCCATCTTAAAAAGTGATTTAAAGTCAGTGGTACCTGCCTTGAGGAGATGCACATGAAGGAATGAATGAGCAGGTAAACATAGATCCCCTGGCTTAATAGAGCTTGTGACTAGTGTATTTCTAGATGACATTTAAAGGTCTCATTTCTGAATTGTTTTTACCAAATCCAAACTGGTTAAGACCCTGACATTTGAACTTCTGGACTAGACTTGGTCTTGCTACATTCTGGCATCAGGTATGACTTGCTCCTATTTAGTGAGATCTTAATGGCAAAATGACTTATTCCAAGTTTACTTAGTCCAGCGGAGTGGACTGTGTCAGCATTTACTGTTCATTGCAGTAAGAGACTGGGTAATGTGTCCCTAAAATTTCACTTACACCACCATAATGTTAGCTTTAGTAAATCTATTTCAGAAGGTGACAGTGAATGTTTCACAGCATATTCCAATGTAGGCACATGTTGAGAAATTTTTTAAACAGTCTGACAGAGTCCATTACTTATTTTCAGCTCCACTGAGTGTAATTGCTCAGAATCAGCAGTGGCATCCCGTCTCCTGGAGGCACACTCCACTCCCATTCAGTCTGCTCTGGCTTCATTATCGCCACAGCACAGACACACCGTGACTCCGCTCACTCACCTGGTCACTGCTACCGTCTGTCTGCTGGACCACTGGTCACATGTCCATCTGTGACTTATTAGTATTTTGGCTCAGCTTGATTCATTTCCCAGTCATATGGTCAAACTGCCCAAAACATGGTAGAACAGGCCTATAAAAAACATTATTTCTGAGATCACATAAATTATTTCTGAACATTGTTTCTGGAATAATGTACTGTCCCCTGAGCAGTGGTGAATGCAAACAGACTTTTGGTTAAACTTTCTGAACTTGTTTGACCGTTGAACATACTGTGTAAATTTGATATAAAATGTAGTAATATTCATGAAGGTTAATAGAGTATAAGTTCAACAACCACTACTTTTTCATGCCACACGTCTTGAAGACATTTACATTAATGATTAGAAAGAGAAAGGGTTATTTGGACATGTGGATGATTAAAAGTATCAGAGTTGAGTCATCAGAGACAAACGCAGCGTCAGCTGTTCCTCAAGCTTATAATGGACCTGAACATCTACAGCACATACTAATTATGAAAAGGTGATGCCATAGTTGATCTTTAAAATACCTGTGGGTTTATAAAAGAAACAGAAAGTCTAGTGTCAGTGAATGTAGACAGCAGACAGTGAAATATTACAAAGTAATCCTTCTCAAGCTCTTAATAGAAAATAAGGACTTCAGGAGTTCTTTAGTGTAGCCTAGTATAGTTCTCTAAAGGATGTCATTTTAGTCTACATTGCACTTCATAGTATTTGTGTTTTGTTTTCTTTTGTAATAACTCCATCTTTTTCAACAACTTTGATACAGAGGCTTTAAATAGTTTTAAAAGTGCAGTGGAAACAACATATTTTTCCTTTTCAGTGTGCGTGTTTTCTAAAAATAATGTCATGTTACTGTAGCTTTTTTTTTAGTATTTAAGAGCAGTTTCTCCCTGACACGGTGTGACCTCATCAGTCCTGACAAAAACACGACTCTTTCAATGCTTTGTACAAAGAAACATGGCCTTCTCCAGTTCTCTGTGTTTTCATATTGGTGATCAGTCCCACTTGAGTAAAGATAAGATCCATGTTGTGCATTTTGCAGCATTAACAAAATGAAAGCTCTGCTATTCACTTCATTTCATTTAACAATCTCTTTAGCCATTCATTGAATAAGTGCAGTGTAAAAATGTGTCTGCTCCACGAGGATGTATTGTAGAGATTATTAGCAACACGTTTGTTAGATCTTTAATCTGGTTTAACTTTACTGCACTCTAACAAAATGTTGATGGATGGTTCTTTAGTGATAAACAGTTCAGAGAAAGGATCAAAACCTACAATCATTACTTATAACATTACTAAGACACTTTTGGAAACAAAAGAGTGAACTTAGTGGAATAGTTTTGACAACTGTTTACTTTTACTTTAATCCAGCACTTTTACTAATAGTCATCCAAGAAATAATAATAATGCAAAATGATACCTATGTCATTTATGGTGATATTTAATAGTGGGCTGTCAGTGCTTAGTAAAACGCAGTGAATGGTGTTTGTGTCAGTTATTGGTTTATTGGTAATACACTGTGTGTGTTTGGATTAGGTTAAAGCCAACATAACGCCTCTCAGCTCAGTGCAGTCGTTTACAGTTTTGAACCTCTTGTTTGTTCTGAAAACGACTGTGTAATGTATTAAACAACAAATTTAATTTTTCAATTAATGCCAAGAGATCCTCCTGTTATATGCAGCCCTCAGGTATGTCCCATGACACTGTTTGTTTACTTCCTTTACTGGTACAGACTTATAATGTCTTACCTTTTCCATCAAAACAAAGAGGGCTTTCTTTCCGCCCACTCCTCTTTGTGCACAGATGCAGA
The DNA here is from genome assembly GCA_036850595.1 of Rhyacichthys aspro. Taxonomy (NCBI): domain Eukaryota; kingdom Metazoa; phylum Chordata; class Actinopteri; order Gobiiformes; family Rhyacichthyidae; genus Rhyacichthys; species Rhyacichthys aspro. Next base: position 15,370,257 of record CM072157.1, read on the forward strand.
GCGGGTCCTAAACTCTGACTGCTGAACACTTCGCAGTGCATTTACTCCGTAGCTCTCTTAAATCATCATCTCTCCAGGACTCGTTTGTTCCTCCTCGAGTTAAGTAGAGCAGCTCCAGATTGAAGCCCTCAGCAGCTGTCATCTCCCTCTTACCCTCTTCTCAATTTGCTGTTCATGCACCATTAAAACACTGCATCACATTATATTTAACCGGCAGAGACAAACCTATTGGAAGTAACTGTATATCATTTGCAGGGATTTGGGTGATGAATCCTCACAGCGTCTGCTGAACTTTAAATCAAATGGTGTCCACTGTTTATATATCCCCTCTCTCTATCTTTCATTTCAGTAAATAAAACAGATCCACACTAGCCTCTCATCATTACTGGCTTATTTTATAATATGTGATGAATCAGTGCAGGGGCAGGCTGTCATTAAAATCATATTAACCCCAAAAGAGGACTTTGATAGGGGTCATCAATCTCTTTGTGTTGCCATTTCAGTGTAGTCAGACAGGACAGTAATGCTGCACCTTTACATGATTCGATTTTTCTAAATATAAGCGCATTGGTGACAGGGAAGAAATAGAAGAAACAGATTTAAATGAGAGTCTGATGAAGCCAAGCATCAACTAAAGAAAGGCGACAGCGTTGCACAGAGTGACACTAACAATGCCCATCAGGTCGGATTTATCTAATGTACTCTGTTTTTTGTTATTTCTCACAGGGCAAACTCGTGATTGGATTGTGTGTTGAATCAGAACAATTTCCAAGTCCTTGCCTGTTTCATGAGCAAATGATGCACTTTGTGTGTTTTGATGCGCTGTATATTGCTTTGTTCCACATTTTCATAACATCTCAAGGCATTTGTTGTATTCATGCCTCTATCTAAACATTTGGCAGTGAGTGTAATCTTTGCTTTTGCATCAGTGTGTTCTCATACTGACGTTAAGTTCGCTCTTATCTCAGTATTTGCTACAGCTAAAGTATGTCCTTATGCTGCAGTGTTCGGGAGGAGGACACAGTAAAAACTTGTATGAATGAACAATGTCTTGACAGACAATTTTTTTCCAGTCTCACAGAATAACACAAAGAGGCGGGGCTTATGACACACTTTGCACGCGCACAGTTGTGACAATGGAAATGCTTTTAACTACGCCTGTTGTTTCAGTGTTTATGTAAAATAGGACATTTGAGTTTGATTTTGTGTTGCAGTCATGTTCCAACTGTAAGTCCTGAACAGATCATATATAGTGACAGGATTAGGCTTTCTCACTTCTCTTCTGGTGGAATGGCAAAAATCTTCTATATCTGAAAGCTTATTCATCTCAAGAATAATGCACCATCTGGCTGTGAAAAGACAGAGTGAAAGTGGTTTAGAGTATTAATTAGACGGATCTGTATTACAAGCACTCAAGCAAAGGTAGAGCACACTGGTGGGATTATTTACCGCGTCTTGGATTGACTTGGCCAAGAGCAAGCGCTGACTACAGGCATAAGTGGACGACCTCTGCTTAATCAGCTGTAAATAGCTGAAAAACAGTTCAGGCAGCAGTATGCAGAGAGACTGAAGCGAAGGAAAGTGTGCAAGAAGGTCAGAGGGAGTTTTGATGAGGAGGTTTACTCCTGGGTGAGCTGTAGCTGTGAGCAATAGCACTGATTGTCAAATGATTGCTTCCACCGTATCCTCTGCAGCTCGCTTTGATGTTTGAGGGCAGTAATGTTGCGACAGCACATGCTGACTTCACATCTGGGTCCTGTTCTTTATATGGAGGATGAACGAATTACACACCAGTCTGTTGACAGATTGGAGAGTGCCCAAGGTTTTATTTTCCCAGAAGCATTTTTTCTGTCACATTAGCAGTAAGAATCTTCAAGGTCAAAGGTTTAGTTAGGGCTCATCGTAAACATCTCTGGAAAAATACTAACTTTGATGCTTAGTAATGAGTAAATATTACTCTATATGTTTGCGGATGAAGACAGTAGATGAAGACAGCAGATTCCGGTTAGTGTGGGTTCTGTGGAATGAATGAATGAATAAATAAATAAATACACAGTTTTTGCCTCAGTATTTGACAATGAAATTGGTGGTACACAAGATTAGGAAGAATGATGTGAGCGACACAGAGCAAAGATTCAAGCTTAATTTAAAAATCAGGATGACTTGCCAATGCAGTATATGCTTTAACCACTTCTTTAAGAACAGACTTAACTTCATTGTTCCATTCTCCAAGAAATTTTGTTGGTATTTGACATGTCTATAAATTGTAGTTTAAACTGTGGAATAACAAACACTTATTTGTTAAATAAAAAAAATCTGTCTGTGTTTCGAAGCAGATGGTGAAAACTCAGGACCTTGTCACTGGAGATTGGAGTTAGCATCTTGACCATAATGGATCTAAAGCTGGATCTATGACTCATAAAGTGATTAAGTTCAGGCAACAAAATGTAGATTAGATTTTAATTTGTTCTGTTATTCATTTATGTTTCTCAAAATACCTGCTAAATTGCTCAACTCACACCAGGGGTTGTTCCTGTGGAAATATACTGTGAAAGCCATTTATAAAGCTTCTGAAATGGCACATATGTTCTTCATAAACTTTTGTATCAGTGGTCACCCAGATACTTTTTATTTATTGTACATGTAAAGGTCATTCAATAACAAACTTCTGTAATGATTGCTCATATTGATTTTTTTAATAAGAATTTTCAAATTAGTCTAGAATAATTTGCGTTTATGAGAAGCAGAACCTTTTCTCAGCTTGCTCTTATCTGTTTTAATTTCACTCCTTCCCACATCCCATTTTCTGGCAGCTTCAGGCAACAGTGATGGAGTGAGAGCGTGTGTCTTATTGTTTGTCATGAAAATGGGATTTCAGCAGATGGATGGAGGGATTCTGGAGTAGAGGTGTATAAATATAAAGGCGGCAGCACAAAATGGATGGACCATTGTTCTTACACACTTCGTGCAAAACCAGACGAGGCACCGAGAGCAGGACAGATCTCCAACTTTCAATTATATACAAAAGCATTATGGTTTTAAAGTTTTAGAGAAGTGCATTTTGCTTCTGCCTAAAGTCATGTACATCATGTAAGTCAAACGTCTGCTTAGCAAGTCTTATTGCTGGTGTAAAATCTGCAAATGGATCCTGTGAATTATTTATTTAGTGTATTAAAAAAACAAAAGGCTTAGCAAAATAAATCAAAAAGCAATAGAGAATTTTCACTGGGCACTCTTATTTACTCTTTGTTAACTCCAGTAATAATTTTAGTACTTCAATTTTTATTCTGCTTAAGTAATATTATTTATTATAATTATATTTTTTTAAAGTTCAGATTTACAAGCTACTGTTCCCACCACTGTTATCAATGAATGATAAAAAAGACAACTGAATATTTGGGGAAGGCTTTGTGGACTGTGCTGTGTGGATATTTATGTTTATCCAAGGGCTGGGCAACAAATCAAATGAATTTAACTTTTTAATTTTGGACAATGTCAAAAATAGCTGTATTGCTAAAGCAAATTTAAGGGAAAAAAAAGTTTATTTGAACCCTGCCCTGTACACTGTGTTGCGGCTAATGCTGCTGTTAGCTCTAGAGCACCTTCAGTCATTTCTGTGGTGACTCTGCAGATGCTACAGACACCAATAATCCTCAGAGAAAGCAGTGAGATTACTTCTGCATTGGTTTAGTAAAGTGACAGGAAATTGATAAACTAACAACATAATGTCTCTGCAGTGCACTGTGTACTTGTTGATTTATGGAAAATAGCCATGTGGTCGGAGCACTTTTTACATCTTTCAGCAAGGTTGTGTGTTCAGTGGAAAATCTATTAAACATGGTCTATGGAGACAGAAAGGGCTAAAACAGAAAGGTATCCAGCGTAAACTGCTCTATTTTAACTCTGATAGTAACGCACACTGGGACTGCTTTGCTTTTGGTTGGTTGTGTTGGCAAAAATCTATCAATCAATAAAAAATTGAATTACATTTTTAGATCAGTCAACACAAGACAAAAAGAGAGCTTGTCAGAATCAATGTTTAGTTAAACAGAGAAGTATCAGTTCAGACTATTATGATATGTACATTGATCAGCACACACAACACCTTCGTACTTCAAAGCAACTCATGATTTAAAGCCTCAATATACAATGGATTATATATGGATTGCGCTGAGAAAATTTACTGTTGTTGAGTCAAAGTGCCACAATATCAGTATTTTCAAAATGGTGATTCCAAATTGTCCATAAGGAATAAATGTGTGTGAATGGTCATCTGTCTCTCTCTTTAAAGGTGTGCACTAGTTGGAGTATACTTCTATTAGTCCAGACCAGAACAGAAAACAATCCACATAGTTCTGTTAACAAGTACAAAGTCCTGCCATCTAATATTCACAATAGCATTTTTAACTGCAGTCCCATCAGTTCTCACTCATACTTGCTTCACAGATTTTTTAAGCTCTTTGTAAAATCTACTTGACATTCATTACTTACTTTAGATTTAAAGACTTTCATTTTCTCAGTCGCACTTTCCTGAGATGGATGGGCAAGTGAAACCCTGATGAGACTCTTTCATCAGTTCTCTTAGTACCACTGCCTTGTTTGACGGTATTTTGACATCGTGCCATCAGGAAAGAATGATCACTGGTGTAAGTCAGTTTTGTGAACAAGACCAACTTTGAGTGAAACAGTATCTATTATTTTCAGGTATAAATATCTAATGTATTGTATTGTTGTGCTTTTTGTGTTTCATATTGAATGTACAGGGGGTAACTTTAAAAACAGCGCATAGTAATATGACAGTGAAGTATTTAAACTCTCTAAGACACGTGCTATGTGATGGAGTTTTCTACTTAATATATCGCACATTTATTGTTACTGCAATATGTAATTACTGTGATACAATCTGTAAGCAAGGCTCTGTCCTCCAATTTGTCACTTGGGCTGATACGAACTCATTAGACCATAAAAGACCTTCCCGTTTTGTAAGTTAATTTCATGTTAAAATGCAATCTGCAAAGGTGAGTGGTTCTGAATCCTTAAACTCAGCTCCTTCATCTGCACAAAGCAGCCAACGAAACTAGAAATTCACAAAGCAAAGTCAGCCACTGAATGGGATAAATCCCCTGACAAAATTAAATTTGTCCTTGCAACATTGTCTGACAGGCGCGCAGAGCTCACAGGAGGACGGATTATGTTCCTGTTCTCCACTCTTTTTTTCCTCTTTTTTGCATATACTCCTACAATGGAGTGTCTTTGAACCCATGTAATTAAACATTTGTCTCAACAGCGGCAGAGAAGAGAAGAGCTTGCATCATTTGGATGTCTGGTTGTGTACTTTGCACAAGATATGAGTTTAATACGTTATATCATTATTGTAGAAACCATGATGCATTATTTTAATCAATTTTTATTTCCTGAGCCTAGTATCACATAGAAGTTGCCCCAAAAGACTACATCTTTGCAAACAACACCATCCGTTATGAAGCCCCAAAAACAAGCAAGTAAAAACTCCCCACTAACCATCAAGAGAAAAGGGGAGTTTAAATGAGGGCTACAGATGATGGGTCCCCTTCGAGTGACTGCCAAGTGCAATTGGTGCTTTTAGCTTTTATATTTTAAAATAGAATGAGAATAAGCAAGTAAAATTATTGGCCAGCAGCAGGAGTAACCAACTAACATTGCTAGATAGCTTGACGTTGACATTACTCTAAATGAAATGTTTTTTCAACAGCAGAGCATTTTTGCATTTGCCCAACTGAAATAAGCTGGAAAGTAAATGAAATTAAAAATAAAATGGCATGTTTCTTTGAAATATCTATCACATCTGTGACATAAATCTCACACTGATGATCTTTCCTGTCTTCACGTTAGCTGTCACCTTCTCATCTTTGACATTGTTCTGTGGGAAACACAACAGCAGAGCAGCACATTAGCACCTGCTTAAAGTTAGAAACACAAACACATGACCTGACTCTGATCCGCTGCTTCATGTCCCCACTCCCTTTATGTGTCCTTTTGTCTTCATTGTACATAATGGCAGTTCCTTTATTAAGAGTAATCTGTCTGTAGATTTCACATTAGGTGTAGCTTCTGTTTCAGTGAGCACACGGCTGGTTTGCCTTTCGTTGGTCACAAGCATAACTTAGCATGTTTTCCATTGGCTCTGTCTGCCTAGCCTTGTCAGTCTCCAGGGACAAGGAGGAATACATCAACCAAAGCCTGAGGAAGCTAAAGCTGCCTGCACTAAACTCTGATAATTCTAAATGTTTACACTATCACTAAAAAATAGAAGAAATACATCAGATGTTCAAGAGATGTGCTGTTTTGAACATCACAAAGTAAATGAATGTGATGTCTACAGGTTTATAAATGTGTGTCAAAGGCAGAAGAACCATCCAGTTAATAAAACAACATAGAGATGCTTGTGTATTCTTACCTCGGCGTAAGTGTACTTTTGTCAGGGGAGAAATGTGGAGACTGCTGGGTTTTGTCTGCTGTGCCCCAGGAGTCGTGATCGATTTAAGACAACAGACATAAAAGACATGAGGATCGAGGGGGGGCAGAGGAGACAGGTGGAAGGAGAGGAAGAGAGAGACAGGAAATGAAAACAAGAGAAATGTTATTTCAAGCCATAAACCAGTTTCTCACAACTGACCTTCTAGTGATCGATAGCTTTAACTGTGAGAAGAATACAGCATCCTTTCACTGGGAGCTGCAGGGACCTGATGGTCAAAGAAGGATCAAAAACATCACATTTATTTGCTTATGCAAGTTGTCTTACAAATCATCTACAAATCATTACCTCACTGTGAAATAATGTTTTTCAGATAGCATACATGCAATAGTGATATTTTAGGAAACCTGAAACAGAGCACCAGCCAGATTTGAGTCCACAAGGTTGTGTTGGTTTGTATTTTTTGTCAGGTGTAAGGATGCCGTGCAATTACTTTAAATGAATTGATATAATTTCTGAAATCTTCGCGTGGATTTTCTTTCAATGAAGTGATGACAATCCCTACATCTCAGCAATGTAAAAATAATATTATAGTAATTTGAGTTAAATAAGGATGTCATGATACTTGAAACAGTACAAGTACTTATAATTGAGAACTACTTTCCAAAGTAAGTACTAGCCAGATCTTTTTTTTAGGTTTCTTGTATTAAAGGATGCAGTTGGGATGTATAAAAGTATCTTAGATAAGAATACAATAGGCACGGATCAAGGCAAGCACTGAGAGAAAGCCCTAGCATTCACAATACAGTGTGCAGGTAAACAGATGGCTTAACAGCACTGAGAATCATTCCTCAACAATTTAGGTCATGAATGTACTCAAGACTGACTCTACACTCAGAGTCGTCCCTTCAGCTCCACCCAAAGAGAGTCAAGTGCGTGTCAGTGGAGAGAAAGTGAGTATCAAAGGTTACAAGAGATGTATTTCAACACTTTAAGGCTGTTGAGGGAGTGATGGCAGAAATGAGAAAGGAGGCACTCAGAGCAACATTGGTCCATCAAAAGAGGAACAAGCCAGACAGACGGAGAGCTCAAGAGATACAGTGTAATAATCTAAGAGAAAGTTCGCTGGGTAAAGTGGAATAAACAGCCTCTATTGACCAGTGTATGACTGACAGTAAAATGGAGGGAAATCACATCTTTTGAGGCAACATTGGGAAAATAAAGGTTGATGGCTCATGTAAGAAAGGCTCATTTAAATAAGATGGATACAATAGATCGATGCTTGGGAATGGCAAGGTTGAAGGAACATGTAGTCAATAGAGACCAGTCGTAGTCCAGGGGGTTGTATTCTGAGGAGGGAGATTTGCTGCACATCTGCCTCTGATCGATATTTAGAGGTGAAAGCAGATGATTTTAATCTCGTGGTCAGTTTGTGCACCAATCTGATATTCAGTATAGTAAGTCAGAGTGCAGATTTCTGAAAACGTAGCCAAAACAAATCAGCCACACTCTATTCAGCATTAATTATAACTAAATACTTCATTATAAGTCTTTTCTCCTTCATTTTTTCTTTCATCCTTAGAGTGACACTACAAAGGACATTCTTTGCCGCTACACTGGGGCAAATTCCCATGCGACTGTTAAGACTTAAGATGTAACTGTATATCTCAAGATCTGTGAAGGGTTGATCTGTCAAGTTATGTGTTCTCATGGTGACATGCCCCGTCACCCAGGCTTACATCAATCACTGCGTGGTGAACTGGGAGCACACTACAGAGATAACAGTGTTTCTTTTTAATGAACCGTACAAATGTTTATTTTATACTTCATTATATAGTGTGGGTTTAAATATTATATTATCTTGATTCATAGCTTCGCTTAGAATGCTTTATTTTTTCAGATTCCTGGACATAAAAAAGAAAGAACTATGTTACAAAGCACTAATGAGCAGTTTCTCTCACCTGCTGTGCATCAAAAAGTACACTGTTGTACATTTGATCACAACACGGAGAATGTAGCTCTCTGTATGTGTTTTATGTCACTCTCCACTGTGTGACTCCAGTGCATGACAGCATGAGTGTTTACTCTTTTTCTCCTCAGTGTGTTTGCTCTTTGGAGACACCATTACACTTTCTATTCTCTCTGGAGCGTCTTATGTTCTCAAAGAATAATACGCTGTTCAGGTCTGCTACAATTCAGACAATATCATAGACTTACATGTGACATTTCAATCTAACTCCATCATGTGGGTCTTATATTTCTGCCTGCTTGTTCACAAATGGACGAACTCTGACAAAACTCATTCTCTTTGCTGTAAGCTGTAATAAAAACCAAGATAGAACCTAAGGAAACACTGGAAGGACATTCAGGCAACACACAGAAAGGCTGCTGGAGGCTTTCATGTTTTATGTTAAAAAAACATCAAAATGAATTGAAGGTTATAATTATGTTTTGAGCTAAAAAGTAAGTGTTGTTGTAATTTCAAATAACACCACAGGTAAAATGTGTGAAAGAATTAACAGTGAAGAGATGCAAACAAAGGATATGAACAGATACTCGATGACCACATGAATAGGCAAAATGATGAAAGAAAGATGAAATGTGCAATAGGTGTAAGTAATAAATCATAAAACACTGTCTTCTCCCTGTCGAAAATATCTGAGTGAGATCCAGAGGTCAGGGCAGCGTTTATCGGTGGGACACATCTGCAAATAGACACAGTGGGTTTCTGTCTCTTGATTGAAACTCTTGATTCTCGTGATTGTACAGTGCTCAGATTTCAGTGGAAACTGTCAGATGCCTTTTAACTTCAGTTACAGTATATATAGATATTATGATAAAAACGCTACCCACTAAAGTCATTCTCCCACAGTTCTGTGTGAAAAACATTTTCAATTAAAAATTTGAGGTACCTTTGAACTTCTCCATTGGCTGGCATTTGTATGGCTGTAATTCAGAGCTAACACTTTCATCTAGTTTCACTGCTGCCTTATTGTCTTCTCTTTGTCTATAATCTCATCTGCCAGTGGCGTGGGGCATACCAAACTGTGTAGCTATTAAAGCTGGTTGTCTGATTAGTTTGCCCTCCTAATGCCTCAAATCTCATTTCATAGAAGGAGAAATTGTACTGTATAATTTGTTTTCCCCTATGTGAGTGTGTGATGTTATTTCTTGTCTGCTGCTATTGTGTATCTGATAAAACAAATTGCTGGCTTTGACCTTTGAAAGCTAATAATAAAGAGGAAATAAGAGTGTTTAGCACATCTGTCTCCAAGCAAAAAGGACATGGGTTCAAGCCCCTGGCTGGCCAGTGACACCACCGTTGAAAAACAAGCATTTACAGATAAATAGGTGAATATAGGCCCATAATAAATAAATAAATATGAAACTAGCCCTGTGATTATTTCATGAAAGACCATCAGCTTAGTTCAAGTTGTTTTTTGGAAAGTTTCTTGCAGTTGGATCTAAAGGGTAATGATCTGATAAGAGAGTCAATAGCTTTCATAACAGTAAATATATATGTATGTGTAATATATGTAATCCATAAATTGGATTGTAGTTTTATTGAGCAGGTTGAAATCTCAGTCAAAAGCTTAGCCAAAAAAAGTCTAATTTCATTTTGCCTCAGCTGACTGCACTTGTAAAAGTTGCAATTAAATTTATCATCATCACCGGCAGAGGAGCCACTGGAATCGCGTGTGCCATTTTGAATGTGACCGCTCTCAGTAATTGGGTATGATAGCACAGGTGCCTCAGGCTGCTGTTACAGGCAAATATTAATGAGAACAGTGTAGTCTGAAGTTTGGGTTTTAGTATGTGATCGAGTTGCTGAAACTTGGATTCGTCTGCACATTTGGACGCACAGAGACTATATACATGCTCTTAGCCTGCTTCATGGCTTCCTCTAACTTGTACTTATAGCACTGGCTTTGTTTAACATTCAGTACTCTCTGTATCCACTGTGTTATCACATCAGCCCAGTTCATTATAGTGTGTTTTCTTTCACGAGGGACCTCCTTAATCCCTTCAGTTGCCTGTCAGCGTCCTTTGACCTCACTGTGCAAATGTCTGGAATAATACATTAGAACCACTCTGCAGTTAATTACTGTGAAAATGTATTCACCAAGGACTCGCTTTTAAGGAACCTATATTTAACACCTGCAAATGCATGTACAGAAGGAGTCCCTTTTCCTATGTGTGTGTACCACTCTATCTGCTTAGAATCAAAAGAGAAAAATGTATGCAATGTTCTGGCCTTTAGCAATATACAGAGACCTATAGACAGCTTTTTGTCACTGTCACTGCCTGGTGTGCAAGTTATCTTTCCTTCAAGGCTGTGTTACTACATGTTTTGAATAGTCTTTTGTTGCCTATATAATTACTGCCTGGCTACTTTCACAATTGTAAAATGTAGTAAAAGCAAACCACTCCATAACAGTGTAATACAAATGCATTTAGGTTAGGTAAAAACTTATTTATTCCTTTCGTTCTACCTCTGTGGGTGGGGCTTGAGCCTATCCCAGCTCCTTAGGGTGTGAGGAGGGTTACACTCACAATGGCCAGTTAATCACAGGGCTTCACCTGACAACCACTCAAACCTAATTATGAATTTCATTTCTTTATACTACAGTCACTTGTAGTGTGTGTCAGCTGGGTCAGTAAATCACCCCTAATGCCAATCCCTAAAAACCACAATATGTCGATCTGGAGTGGCAGATGATTTTTGTAACATAAAACTGTGTTGGTGCTTCAACCACACAGGAGTTGTGTCCCAAATAGACTTCAGTGTCTTCCTCCATTATCAGTGGCTTTGTCTGGAAAAGTAATACATGGCTGTTGTTGAACAAACATGACTTTTTTTTCCTGTGAAGTTGAAAAGCTGTTTTGTTGTCATTTTACTCTCAGTGTGTGGTTTACCTCAGCTGCCTCTGTCTCCAGCTCTTCCCCACAATAATACAAATGTCTGCTTTATCTATACAGGTTTGACAGTTATATAATATTTGAATTCAGTGGTGAATTTGTGGAATTGAAGTTTGCTGTTTTGAATGAAGCCTTGGCTGAGTGGCTTTTATAATCGCTCGTTTGACAGACATCTGACTTTGTATGACTTCTTGGATTTTGTCTAAGCTCAGCCTCGAGCAAGCTTATCCCTCTTGGACAGACACGCGCAGACGTTTTGTCCCTGTCTCTCCAGGCTTGTAAATCTTCAGTTGTTATTCCAATGATGTCCATGGACAGCAACAGCTTTTCTGTGCATCCATAGTATCGCTTTTCCACACTGCTCCCTAGTCCCCCATCTCCTCATCTAATCTCTCTTTTTTTTTCTTCACATTTTCACACTCTGGCTCCATGGTTTACAGATTGTTAATGCAATGTATCCATTACTAACTATTTCAGCACATTGTTCTCATCTGTGATCTTATCATTCCTTGCTCATTGTTCCAAAGTCAACTGAGGAAATATAAATCTATAAAAGAGATCAGCTACAAGTTAACACACTGTACACACATTTCTGTAGTGTCTATATGAGTTACAAATAGATTGAAAATCTCATAGTTCTACCATGACTTTGTGGATAATCTGGGCCTTATCTGGGCCTTATTTTTATTAAACTTGCAAACAAAACAGTTCAAGCTCTGATTTGCTGAATTTTCAATATAAACAAAGTAAATGCTCACATTGTGGACACCCCTCTTACTTACACCTTGCTGCACAGATGAGTGGATTTCCTCTCCCTGAATTTCACTGTTTAAATCCCATTGTGACATGTTGCCTGGTAGTTTTAGCATGAGCCTTGTGCAAAATCAACAAGTGAATAAAGCTTTGTTGATCTTTTACCTGCTGACAAACACCAAATGATATCAAAATAGCCTTCTTCCTCCTGTGGCGACTTTTTTACATTGGTGAGCGATGTCAATAGGAAAACAAAGCAACACAGAAAGGCTCTGTGTTCTGTGCATTGGCTATTTAGCAGAGTTAGCTAAATATGTTTTTCAGAAATCAATCTAGGATCAACAGCTGCCTGGATTGAGTGTTTTTGTAACATATAGCACAGGCCTTGTAATTGATGTGGACGTGCAGCAAATGGTAAATGATTATGTGGCTCTTTGAATTCAAGGGGGAAGAGGTAACTGTTCTTTGTACAGCTTTTCTTAATTTCTCGGTTTACATGTTGCAGATCTGGGACTGTTTTAATAGAAACATGATAAGAAAACACCCCTTAAGTCAGACCCGAGTGGAGATTACAACATCCTGACACTAGCAGCTCTAGCTCTGGGCAAAGGAGATAAACGCTGGAAAATATTAAATAGAGCGCTACTGGGAAAAGTATATTTTCATTGCTTTGTTGCATGTAAAACAACAAACTATAAGCAAGTTAAAACAGGGAGATCACAGAGGAGTTATTATTGTGTTGCTCCAACTTGCAGTGGCTGGAAGGAATAGTATCTATCACTTTGACGTGATGACTCAAAGGTCAGAAAGTGGAGCGGGTGGGAGGGGTCATAACTGTGAGCGTGCCCTCCAGCGGACATCTGGACAGTGGTTTGATTGATGGACAGCAGTGGCCTAGTGTTGCTCCAATGTGGCAGACTGATAAATGATTTATTTTGCCACAAGGACACACACAAGATGGATTTGTTTGCCAAATTGTGCAGGATTGTACTTTTCTTGCATGAGAGAGGGACAATATGTAAGCACTTGACATCATTTCCATCTGCAAATTCAAAGGGACATTAAGTTAAGTTTATTCTTACTGTGTCTAACCAAAAGTATACACAATAACAACACAATTAAGTCTCTCATCTATTAAGAGCTGCTAAGTCATTGTTGCGTGGAATAAGTCTTGCGTAAACAAACTCTCAATTCAAAGCCACACAATGTCCGTCTCCAGCAAAATGTGGTTGACTGTTAATTAAACTGAGAGGGAGGTGTGTTCTGTGTTTTGTGCCCTCGCTGCTCTCATCTTTTCATCCAAGGAGTTTTGGAGAGAAGTGCCCTGCTGCTCCTGTGAATGTAACTTCTCATTTCCTTTAAACAGTCAGACATTATTCATTCACTGTAAACCTTTTTCATAAACCAAATGCTCCCACAAAGGATGAACAGCCTTATTGTTTTTGTTTTGATTACAGATGATGTATTGTTTTTTACCTACATTTTCTTTGTGAATTTATTTAACTGACTATCCAGCAGAGAAATGCTCGGTGTGTCATGTGCCTATTTTAAAATCCATGAGTAGGTCCTGAACTTGGCTCCACTAAAGGTGCATATGGCTCCTCCACTCACCCACCTTCCTGCCATCAACAACAATGCTGCACTTAACCGGCTTAAACAGTAAATCCCTCAACTTCCAGCATTAGAGTTAGGGTGAGGTGGGACCTCAGGCTGTGAAAGAAGCAAAGCACCAGCACTCAGGTCCGTGAGTGTGTGTTTTCGTGTGTGTGCTGGCAGACGGTGCAGAGACTGATAAGCAGGGGAAAACCTATTAGCTCTTTGGCCTCGAGCCTGAGTGACACCGGTAATTTTTCAGAATCACAGTTATTGTTTTAGAGCCAGCTGAACATGGGGAGCTTTCCACGTCACACTTTCACCTGCGTTCGATGAAGAAGAAGCCAACTTTAGTGCATTATTTAAACATTTGTAAGAGATAGTAATGACCCTGAGCATATAACCATATTTCCAAGCACACACAGTATTAATATGTAGTCTAAAAGTTTATTGTCATTAAATCCCTGGGGCAGTAATAATAAAACTAACTCCTAAAATGAAGGTCAATTGTTCAGTTTTATATTTTAGCTAACTGAAAGAAAGCCCTATTATTATCTGAACAGTAAAGAGGGAAGTATTCTTAAAGGCACTATCATACTTTACTGATGGTTAAAACAATGTTTTGTATGTATACAGAGCATTGTTCTAACCATCAGTAAAGTATGAAATCATTCAAATAAGTACCCTCAAAGTCGTTTTGATGGTCCCTAAAAAGAGTCCCACTTTACTCTATGTGGAGTTGCTTTAAAATATGTTAAATAGACTCAAAGGAAAAAACACCCTTGATGTTGAAATAAATCATCTAAATTTAATCCTTCTCATTTATCTTTATTCAGTGTTTTTTTCCCCGAAATGTGAAGCAGATTGAACATAAACCATTTTTACCATAAAATGTTGCATGATAACATCTGACATTTGGCGGCTCTGATCCCAGTCAAAGCTCCACGTCGGGACTCTTCTTCCACTTCCAATCCCATTAAAGGGGAGACGCCGTGCGTGCAACTCTTTTGAAATGGAATCAAATGAAGAGTCGAGGATGTCAGAATGATCAGAGAGCAATGTCAGTGCCATACACCAGAAGAACTTTTATGTCACTGCATATGTCCCGGATTCTTCTCTGGAATAATAAAATGTCTTCCAGGTTTTGACAACAGCCAATAGCTTTGCCATTTTTCATATCCCTGACACTCCACTATATTTGGTTCTATCTCTGGTCTGATAGTCACACTCTTGTTGTTGGTAAGTCACAGTGACAGTGATATTTGCCTTTTTACCTTTGTCTCCTAGCAATCATGACTGTTTTTAACAAAAATACCACTTTAATATCAACATTTCTTTAGGCATTTGGCTTTTAATGTATGCAATTAACAGTTTCCGCTGAGACAGATTTGCTTCTTTGTTTTCAAGCCTCTGTTTTTTTTTGTTTTTGTTTAGATTGCCATCTCTGAGACATCTGCAGAGACAAATGGATTTGATTTAGTTTGTTTAGACTAAAACTGTAGTAATAACATGACTGGCCAGGCACTACACATCCAGCATTATCCATCTCAGCTACTAACAATTTAGTCAAGATATAATCCACTTTGTTCAGTGGGCGAGAAGCTGAGTATATTGAGTTTACATTCATCAGAGCAGTGCAAAATACTCCAGCTGCTGTTTTTTCTTGTTGCACCAACAGAGAATAGATGCGGTTGAGAGGAGCATTGATTTCCCTCCAGGAAATTCTTCACTTTTCATTTATTTGCAGTGTTTTAGTGTCATTAATATCTGCAGGAGAATGTGATTGTGTTTCCATTGACAACAGGGTGATGTGGTGATGCACTGACTCCAGATGATCACTAGTTTTACCCTGAATGCAATCAATACGTCCATTACTGCTGTACAGCTCTGCCCTGCAATCTGCCTGGAAATAATGTTGTTGGCTGCACACTCGTCTCTCTAGAAAACCTGTGCACTTGTTAATCTCGTGCTCTGCATATTTTACTGCCATTGTCATTACCTACTGCAGAGAGAAGAATGGAGAGGCACACAAAAGGACTGAGCAAGGCTGTACTTTGGGACAAAATGACAAAGATGTAATGTTGTGAATAGAAGCCAACGCTAGCTGCGGGACTGCTGTTAATCTCATGAATTGCAATGAAAAATGGCCCTATACATTTAAAATGGGTTCATACTGCTCTTCAGACGACAAAGTGTGCCCCACATAGTCTCATAGCAACACGTTAAAGCTACATCCATGGTAACACAGGATTCAAAGTTACTAAATGATGCACTGATAGCCTGTTAATACAATTGTAAAATGTTATAGGGTCAGTTTATAACATTCTACCTTCAACACTTGCAAAATACAGCCTCTTTGCAAACCCAGCAAATGAAGATTCACAGTAAGGTCAAGTAGAAGTCAAGTAAAACTCTACTCTTTTAATTTTTTTTTTCTGTGTGTGTGCGTAAAAGACACTCTAAAAATCAAATAACTTTTTAACAGAATTAAGGACAAAATGAAACATGTGCAAAACAAAGTATCCCTCACAGCTTTTACTTGGCATTGTTGCCTCCAAACACAGAAAATGTCTGAAAGTGGACTTTTTATCAGATGAACAGCCAAAAAATGTCCACCTCAGATTTTAAAAACAGATGTATTTTGATTGAGACTGTCACGAGAACCAAGCCTTATGTATTCAGTTCAACTCTTGCCAAAATTGTGTCCTTTAAATTGTCAATAATGAGCTACAAAAGAAGCTTGAAGCATGACATGCCTGTCTTTAGATATTTTGTACACATTTAGTGTTGGTGGGTTTTATGTCATGTTAATTTTAAAATCTCCAATCTTATCATTGTGTGAACCAGTCACTGTGAAATCCAGTCATCTGTCTGATCAAACCCATGCCATCTCATTTCCAAATCTAATCTGTCTAACTCCATTAAGGAAGTAAATGATCTACTGCCCAATGGCCTTTATCAGCCCATGGCTAATGGATACAAAGCAGTGAAATACTAGCAGTGTCCCCAGACACTGCGTCCAGCTGATGCAGCAGCTGCTCCCCAAAAGCAGAGGATGCATGTTATACCTGCAGCGACCCGGGACGGTGCCACTGGTGCCATCTGGATGTGTAAATCAGCAGTGGGGCTCACGTGATTGAAGCCCCCCTCTGGGATGGCACTGGGCACACTGTTCACCACACTCATCATGGCTTTAATGCCAGCTTTCTTTCCTAATGATTTTTACTTAGTTTTAAAAAGTAGGCAAATGTCTTTAAATACCATTCTCATTATTCACACAGCAGTCGAGAGCAGTTCACGCTCTAATTCACTCTGTTCATGCTTGTGTGACTTAATGATGATGTCTTTTATGACATCTCTGGTATTTAATTGGGTTTCTGCATTAGCTTGGCCTCATGGGACCAATGACAGGAGTACACAGCAATCACTTTCGTTAAAGTACTTTAATAGTACTTTGACACTTCATAAATGTCTTTTTTTCACTTGACCTCAGACATATTTACTGTTTATATTCTGCCACTTCCAATGCTTTATTTTGACTCTCATACATGATTGTTGTCAAGGCCTTTTTTCTTCAATCTGCATTAACAGAATAAACCTAGCTAATGATGTGTTTGATTCAGTAGAATGCAACGCAACTCTTTGAACGCCCCGGCTCTGTGTCACCATTTAATTACTTGATTGTTAATGACTTAAGCTGGTGAAAGCTTTGTCATACTGTAAACGCGTGTCTCTTTAATGAATTTCACCCTAATGCTTCCTAAATCCATTGTGTAATACCATCAATTACTTTTCCTAATAGTTTGCTCCTAAATAGCCACTTAATTGACAAATGCATCATGCTCTCATTGCTGCTGTTTCCATTTGGAGTGAGTTTTAGGCTGAGGGAGAAGACTGGGAAAAGGCAGAAATTGGACTGTTCACTTTACACGCAGTGTTTTTATAAACCACGTTGAACTGATTTCCATGGCTCTCTGGTCAGATTAAGCAGGTTTTATTGTGTCATTATGACAGTTTACAAATTTAAATTTTCTGGTTTCTACAATGTTGTAGTGCTGCAGAGAAACCCTTCACCTTCACAGATTGCATACCATTTATCTTGTGCAGACATATAATGGCCATATTAGTACAAAATACCTTCTGATATTGTGTTCATGTAATATCAACAGGTAAAAAAAATCTTGATGAAATCTTACTTTGAACTTTCTGCAAATGAAGGAAGCCATGGTCACTCTAAAAAGAAAAATAAATGGAGAATGGTAAAAGGGAACAGGGAATTTTTGTTAAAATACAGATTTAATCTCATGGTTCAAACTATTAATGTCTTAGGAGATCCATACAAACTGGTTTTATATTCTAAAAATTCTTTTATATAATATTGAAAGTATCAAAACTGTTGGAGAGTAAAAAAATAGTTGGTGAATGTACTTGCAGGTGTAAAGTGGGCAGTGAAAAGCCTAAATTGATGACCAACTGAGCTTTGTCTTGCTTTGTCGTAACTCCTTTGGCAAGATTTTTTCTTTTTTTTTTTCCTCTAGGTCAAGCCAACTGAGCCGTTTATGAGCACAGGGGGCTGAGCTGTTGTTAGAGATTTGAGTCCAGCTGTGGTTTTCCTTCTCCTAGCTTGTGGTCAGGAACAAAGAAATGGTACTTGACTTGGGGCCATTTGTCACCAGTGGTTGTTAGATTGACAAAGCAAGACAGTTATTTGTGAGTTCTCCAGCATTGTGGGATGTATTTTCAACAGTGAGTACAAAATAGCAGTTATATATATAAAAAAATGAGAGGTGGTACTCAACTTTTTAAATATTTTTGAATAAAAGCAAATGCACAATATGGTGGATGTGATCACCCCGAGCTCACATTAAAAGCGGTACTAAATAAAGTGATGTTTTGTTGGTGGGTAGCGATGGGAATACAGCGGTCTAATCAGTATTTAACTTCAAACATTTGCTTGGGTGGCTAATTGAGGATGACAGATGAAGGGGGCTCACATTCTCGTGGAAAGTAATTGGAGGGTAATTCTGTGTGATTTGTCTCTTCTCAATGGGACAGATCAGTGGTCTGGGGAGGGGAGATAATCAGGTGAACAAATCACTGTACATGTCTACTGAACTGCACGTCCTGATAAGCCAAGCTGATTTCAAAGAAACACAGCACAAATGCACACTGCATAATTTTCTTTGTAGATCTAAAGCTTTTTTGGTTTGACACATTGATGGAATGATTACACTCTGCGCTCCGTGTGGAATCCTCTGGGTCAGACCTGTGTGTTGATCTAATTTTAGTGGGATTTAAGGCTTCATGTTGTTTATTAGGGCATTACAAATAAAGGTTTAGGGAGAAAAAGTACGTCATGAAAACAGTTTTCTCCTTAGGCTTCCTAATTTTTTCCATCTGTTTAGCAGAACAAATTAATATCTGCAAACAAAGAAGCTGCGTGCATTGTGTAATGTTCCTGACATTCTTCCATTTTCACTGTCCCAATGATTTATGCATCAGGTCTAAGTCATGCACACACTTGACAGCACATATTTACTCACAGTCTTTGTCGTCTTCTCTCTGTGTACATTATGTGCTCCTCATGTTTTTGTTCCCTTGTGTTGCCTTTCACAATGACTACTTTAGATGCTGGGCTCCTGCCAACTTTCCAAATGAAACCAAGGAAAGACTTATTTTGTTTCAAATAATGCCTTTGGGGGTGCCTGTTCTGGGAAATAAATAAAAAGAAACAGCAATTATTACTGTTTTATTTTTATCTTACTGGATACTCACATTTTTTTTCCTGCATGATTTTTTAATCCATGTTCACATCTTAAAATACTATGGCCACTGGAAGTTTAGTGAGTGGTTACAGTCATGGGATTGACATGGGAATTCATAGAAATAAAGTAAATCATCACAGGCATGCCTTTTGTAAAGCCATAGGAATTTAAAGTTTGAGTTTGGGCCCTATGAGGCTTCTGTAGTTACCTTGTGATGGAATTGAGTTATAACTGAGGCAGAGAGGTGATATCTTCACATGAACCCAATGTAACAAAAAACTTGAGAAACTGCATGTTTTGTTAATTCTGTGATTGTTAATGATGAAATGCTGTCCTGAATTGTCAATCGGTAAGATGACTGTATTGAGCTACCCTGGCTCCAGATTAGTTTTTTGCACAGCGCTTCTCATGAAAAGGTGGCTTCAAGGTGATTTTATGGATGAGGCAGATGGTGAGATTATTTTTCATTTCTTTTGTGAAGCTCTGGCAGCAAAGAGAACATGTCAGTATTCACCTCAACATCAACTGCTGCAAGTGAGAGCAACAGGCAAATAAAAGGACATGAACAAAAGGCTAAATTACAGTAAAAGCACTTTTTGTGTAATTTAGATGAGACCTTTTTTACCGTTTTTATAATAGCTCTGTAGAGAGAATTACATTTGACAAAAACTATTGAATACACCAAGTCTGTAATGGAAAAAATAAAGAGACTTTATTCATGTTTTTGGGACAAAATGTGACCCTGCTTTAATTTTATGTATTAAACCAGGGTCACATTTTGTCTCAAAAACATGCCTTTTGTAAAGCCATAGCCATGTATTTTATGTCCATACTTGGATTTGTAGCATGCTAGATTCAACCCAAGACTCTTTGTAGAGTTCAGCATTCATCTTATAAAATGACACAGGTGTGTTTTAATAACAATGAACAATGAACAATCAAGTCACAATAAGAGAATTTAAAACACTTCCTAATCGTTTGGTTTACTTCAATCTACAATTTTCAGTCTTGAAGCAGAAGTTGTACCATCAAGGCTTCTTAAGGAACAGGCTTCAGAGAAAATGCAGTTGCTGCTGTTTTTTTGTAAGTTAAGTCAAGGCAGAACTGTGGCGACTTCTGCCTGATGCATGCTTTTCAATGCAACTTTAACCATCTGTCCAGTTATTTGCCTCAGTCTTACAATTGACATCAGAGCAAAAATAGAAATGTTGCCAAAAGAGTTTGACTCAAAATGTTGTTTTTTTCCAGTTGAGACTTTCACATGCATTTGCATAGATTTTACTTTATTTACAATGTGCTCTGCTAATTAATACATTTTAATTATTTTAATGTGCAGCTGTTTAGACGTTCTCCATCTAATTGACAGAACACCAGATCATTAACAGAGCAGCTGGGACTATTTGGAGTGAGGTGCATGTTTATTTTTTTTTACCAACTTTTTCAGTTTATATTTTCCTGTTACTTTATGGTTTACACAGAATTATCTTTTTTTTTTTTAGTACAGAACTAATTCAGCGCTGCATTGTCATAGAAGTTGTTGTATTTTAATGGAGCATAGAAGGTGTTTTGATACTTAAAATATAACATGAAAGTCAGGAGTCCACACAGAGGCAAGGCAGTCCCTGGCTTTGGCCCCAACCCCATACAGGGTCGACAAGAGCTGACAAAAGGTCAAAATAAATTTTTAGTTTATAACAAATTTTCGCCCTGCTATTTGTAGGTTAATGATGTTGACTTGGACAAGGAGTATTTTTTGAATGGCTCTTGTCTTGTCGTGTTTCCCTTCCATCTTGTTTTCTTTCCTCTGTCATGTTGTGATGTTCCTTTCCAGTTCTGACCTTTTGATTGGCCTCTACCTTTGCACTCCCATCATGCTTCATCATCAAGGATATATCTTGTCATATTCCTGAAAAATGATTACTTTCATGTTGGCAGCTGCAGTGCTCTTTGCTGAACAGGGGTTTTGCAAGTGTTTCACATTAATTTCATTTTTTTCACACTTTCAAATCCCATTTTGGAATTGGTGCTCTGACATGAGCTTTTTGTGTCTAAAGTCAAACTGAAATAAAAAATGTGATGCTTGTCATGTGACCGCACTGTGAAATGCAGTATTAATCACATGGGAAATAGCAGCCTTCTAATATTGGTTGATTTTTCTCTTCATTTATGGAGTGTAGCTTTGACATATTTCATTGCAAGGTGTGGACATAGAAAAATATAACTTTCGCATTTCAACATGTGTTTGTCAGACTGCAGCGGGCTTTTCTATAGCTCTGCTTTTTATGAAACACATGAATGTATTACTTTGCATTACTTTGTATTACTTTTTTAAAGGAAGGAGATGGGATTTCTAATGCCAGCAGGTCATGTTGTTATCTCAGGATTTATTTATTTAATTTATGATGGAAGGTTATGTAAGGAAATATGAAAACGTGTGCACCATAGGCTCAGCTTTTGCAACTCCTTGGGCCTAAAAGGGTACAAAACAACTATAATTATACAATAAAATTAGTGGCTAACTTATTTTTGGGACCAGCGGTAACACCACATAAATGTAGTATCCTAAATGGCAGGCTAAAATACCTTGTGCTCCTAGGTTATCTTGGTACCTGCTGTAAAGTTAGCGTGTTGTAAACTTGGTGCATTATGTGTAAAACTTATTATATATATTATATATTATATAATGTTGTTCAAATGTAGCTAAAATCTGGGTTAGAGGCTTTGAACATTTAATCAATAAGCAGTTATGGAAGGATGGCTATAATGCACCAAACGTACACACATCTGCACTCAAACACATCATTAGTTGTTATAGCTCTCTGCCTCCCAGGTGTGAGTGACTGCAGCAATCTCAGTTTGGAGCCCCTGCCTTGTAGCCATTTAAATGTCAGCCGTGTTTTGACATTTACTTCATTTCCTATTTACAAGGAAGTAGAAAACAAGCACATTCACAAAACATCCTACACCCTATCATTTCAAGGAGTCATAGTTTTACTGTGTGCATGGCCAACTCCTAATGGCATTTTGTCTTGTTAGTTCACTCCCAAAACCACACATTTTCTGGGTTAAATGTTCTACCTTCTGGTCAACACTGCAGACTTTTGAAGTGAAGTTCTGTTTGTCTTTTATTTGCTTTCATCATGTTCATGTTTCCACACTCCATCCCAGGAGCATTATTTGGAGCAGTGCCTTTAAGCCTGAGCACATAGACAGAGAGACAAGAACAGCAGAGGAAGAGTCCTTGGGAGCAGATAAGAGCCAAACTGTCAGAAAGGAAATTTCATCCTGCGTTCTTGTATATCGGCATGCCCAACAGATTTGAGAGGTTGTGATTGTAATGCATTATCAGCTGGAAGCAGTCTGTGGGAAGATTACAAATGGCAGTAGTGTCCCATTGTCACTCCCAGTCCAGCAGAGCACATGGGAGTCAAACTGGCACTGACACTTAACCAGAGGACATTTGTACACAAAACACAGATCTGACTTATCTCTTCTCTACAGTTTCTATTTGATTAATGCAAAATATGATGTTCGAGTTTAACAAGAGAGCCACACAGTTTGTATTTGGTTCAGTTGCTGATGTGTTAAAGTGTTTTGTATCTTAAATTTCATAATAATTTTGGAGTTAACCTGAAGCCTTTCACTTTCTGTGGAGAAAATAAAAAACATGGCCTGCAGCCAGAAGGCCTTTTTCTGTCAGTCACACTGCAGTGCCTTAATTAACATAGGGCTAAGAGGAAGCATGGAGTCTAACAGTGTTAAACTCCAGTTGCAAAAAAAGAATTACATCTGTGCCAAAGAATCAATTCTTTGACCCACTGGCGTCCCGTTTCTCTGCTCCCGATGAGATAAACTGCAGGCTACAGTTGAGAAATGCAGCATATGCAGAAGGAAGTGTTTACAGCAAATGTTTAAGTCATCAATTTCAGCAAAGGTGCTAATTGAATGCTATTTTAACCACTGGCACTGTCTTAGCAGTCAAGCAGAACTGTAATTAATTGTATTGAAAGGGCACAATATGACAATATACCACAGGGTAATCCAGTCATGTGTTTACACTGTACATGAAACAAAGCAGAAGTGGTTATCACTGAATCACTGTCAGTGCTTCTTCCTATGATATTATAACCAAAAATGAGTTGTCTTTCATGATGGATGAGGATTTATTGTTGTATTGCATCTGAATTGCTAGGTTTGCCTTGAAGCTGTAAAGTCCTCATGACAGTTCACTGTCAGTCATTTGTATTCTGACATTGAGTTTTATTGTCTTTGAACTTTCTTTTAAAGTAAACTGTCTTGTCTATCTACTGGGAGATGTTTCTTTCTGAAGTCAAGTCACCTTTTCTGTATGAAATCAAAGCTAGCTTCAATAACATACATGAATGGAGCAGAGCACATTGCAAGCTGACTTATGTGATCTTTTAAATCAGCAATCTAAGCTCCAGTACAGCCTTGACTGATCCTGCCTAACCAAACACGGCCTGTTTTTACAGATTAGCACAAATACTGAGCAGTGCTGTAATACTGTAATAAGGATGTCATGTGTCCTTCTTTCCAACCTTGTGTTCTTATAATACACACAGTTTTTCTGCTGAAGATTCACAAACACTAATATTGTGAATCTATTAAGAAGAAAGAGCTGAAAGAGATAATTAATAGTTAATATTCTTTGTCAAAAGTGTGAATGGCTGCATGTAATTGGGGGAAACCCTTGACTATTGGAAGTATAATATTGGTTTGTACAAGATTAATTATAATAGGTCTGAATCAATCAATATAGTAGTAGAATATTTATGTCATAAATAACACAGGTTGCCCTTAAAAATGTTTATTTGTTGTTTGTTTACTAGCAACATTGTGATTACCCATGACGAGCATGTACAAAATGTCTAATTTATTCAGTTATGTTTTAAAGAAGACAAGATCACACAACGTCATTGGTTTAAACATGAACTTCTCCTTTCCTTGTGTCTAGTAAAAGATGCAAGATCAAAACTTGTTTACTCACTATAGAATTTAAAACAAAAATAATGCTTTATCTAATCACTTTGTATGACTAACCAAAGAATAAACTTACTTCAGGCCTCAACTGGGAAGGAAAGTTCACTTAGCAGACCTCTTGTGAGATAAAATCCAGACCCCTTATGTAGTTACAATATGTACAGTATGTGCTTTTCCCAAAAGGAAATTCTGCCTTGTTTACACATTGACATTTTGAATATGTTGTGTTCAGTTAATTATTTGTGGATATAAAATTCTGCCTGTGTCTTTGTCTTCCCAGAGGCCTATTTTGTGCTGTAATCCCTCCAACATTCTCGTGTGTCATCTATCGATCTAGTCCCTCTCTGGAGGAACATTCAGCAGCACAGAGAAGAAAATTTGATCTCCTCCTGATCGGTTTGTCTTTCTGTGTTTATCGCTGCAGCTTAGGTTTTCTGTTGTTCTCCCACGATAAAAGACTAGAAACACAATTCTCAATTTACTCAATTCCTTCATAGTCTTCATTTATGTTATAATTAAGAATCTATGCTGTACATTTTAAGCCCATTTATAAATGATAAAATGGAAGGCGTATATAATTATTCGGCATCTTAACTTTTTGTAAGCTCCAAAGCTAACATCTAAATATTGTCTACACACGCTAAGGATACCGTAAATGCGCTGGCACTAAAAAGTTACAGTAACACAAGAGAACAAGTCAGAGACACAGTAAAAACTGCACACTGACCCAGATCAGTCATTAATTAGTGTCCAACTTCTTCTTCCTGTTGGCAAAGTGGCCTGTTCTTAGACTCCAACTATCTTTATTTTCCAATCAGTGCTGGCCTCCATCCAGCATTAGAGGACACAGAAAGAGTGCTTTATCTTATCGCTCTGCTCTTAACTTTTTCTTAAGGAGTTGCTTTAAGTTAGCAGTTTTTTAGAAAGAAACTACTCTGCTTACACACTCTCTCACACCTTGTAATTAGATTTTGGGCTTTGTCTGTCAGAATATGTATCCTTTAATTAATATCAAATTGGATTTCTCTGAACCATTTGGTTATTTTACTGATTCTTGACCAACACAAACATAGTACAAACATAATGAAATAAAAGTTGCAGTGTGTAGGATGTAAGGAAATGCAAATTGAAAATTTTTTTTTCTGTATATTAAAGCAAAGGTATTATTGCCTCACTGCCACTGTCTGCAGTCACAACTAATTCATTAAATCAAAGTCAGAGCTCCTGTAATCCTCAAACACATTTCCCAGTTGCAGTTTGTAGCGCCTAATGTAGTGAAAGTTACTTAATGCCCACTTGAAGTAAGGGATGTAAATGAATCAGTCTTAATTGGGTAAATATAAGCCAAGCAAAATACAGAGAGGTGTTTACAGTCATGAGATAAGACTGTGTGTAAATTATGAATGTTTTTAATTACCCACAAGTCAAATAAATATAGTGAAATAAAAATAAAAATAAACAGAAAGCTGGTAGTCCACAAAGCCTAGTATACTTCAACACTAAACCAATGAAATCCCTACATTTTCTCAAAATGAATTTTCTTTTAGTTTTTAAACAGCTACATGTATATTTCAGGTGTTCTGCTGTGAGTAAATGTACAAACACAGATGCTAACCTTTCTCAGAACCCAGTACCAAGTATTCCCAAATCCACAAATGGCACTCAACAATTTACATTTTTTTTTCCTAAATTGTACTATTTTATTCATGGCATTATAACCACGAGCAGCGTTTGTCACCTCATTAGCAAGAGCAACCTGTTTTCTTTCTTTTCAGGGAGCACAGTGTGTACACAGTGGCCGGACTATGGTGCAGAGACCCCCGCATTACCATTGATTG
This sequence comes from Rhyacichthys aspro, assembly GCA_036850595.1. Taxonomy (NCBI): domain Eukaryota; kingdom Metazoa; phylum Chordata; class Actinopteri; order Gobiiformes; family Rhyacichthyidae; genus Rhyacichthys; species Rhyacichthys aspro. The sequence continues at coordinate 15,396,581 of CM072157.1, forward strand.
GACAGTTAATGCGTCTGCGATGCTCACTCGAGGTTAAGTGGATCAACACCTCCCTCCCACCACATCTTTCTCTTACTTATCATTCACAGTGACACTTCTTTCATCCTCAGCCTTCTGTGGACTCTCCTGACCTTCCCTGTCATTTCCAGCTCTTCTTATCACTGTCACTTATTCTGCTTCTGTCTTTTTTTATTGAGTATTTTACAAGGCATTGCTTTCCTTTTATCCCCTCTCATCACACTACGCTTTGTCCAAGGTAGTATTTTGCCTCACTCTATAATACATGGTGATATTTCTGTTAAACAGACCCTATGCCTCTATAACAAAGCTTGTCCGTGCCTCAGTCAAACAGGTTCACTTGAGCTCTGAGCAAGGGCAGCCTTAAATTAATGGAACAAATCGCTTTAAGGAGAGTTGACGTGCCACTTTGCCACATTCTTTAAAAAATACAGTTGTTTGTGTGAGGTTTCCAGCCTTCACGTCCTACTCAGTCTGTCACCTAAATCGAAGAAGTGACCCCAGTGCTTTCCCAGCGGATCAGTTTCTTTGATTGTACATAAATAAGCTTTGACACTTTTATTGCGCGTGTGTGACTCTCATTTTCCGTCTGTCACTTACAAGTGCTTTTTCCATCTTTATTCCAAAAAAGTAATACAGTTTTAAAGTCTCTAAGTAAAGCCCAAGACAGAGCAACCAGAAATAGGTGTTACTATCAAAGTAATGTAGAGCTGTACTGGCGAAAGAGTATGCGTGAAGGACCTTGCTGACTAAAAAATGATGTTGTGATAGAGCAATGTGGCTTATTTATTGGTGTTGTTTAACAGGTTCAGTTGCTTGTAAACAGCATTGAAGAGGGTGAGTAGGTCAGGTGCCACAACAACACATTAGTTCTGAAAGAGACCGCTTCACCCTGATCAAGTTTGGAGCATCGTTTGGCATTTCTCCAACTTCTGTATTGCGTTCTCTTCTAGCTGTCACATGATTTGTTACTGCCCTTCAGATTCATTTATATTTACATAATGACATAGTGTTTGGAGTCAATGAGCTCTGGAGCTAGGAGCACACTGTCGCAGCAACAACATCAGCATGGAGACTGATGCAGAGGAAAATGGGGTTGATGCCCTGAAAAGGGTCCTAATGTATTCCAGCATATTGCAATTACATGGGACATTTGTATTCATATTCAGTCTCTGCATGCCATTCATTTGACTTCTGTCAGATATTGGAAGCACACATTTTTTCATGCCTCTTGAAGATCTAGCAACAATTACAAACTCTCCTGGTGCAAGCTCACCATTGTCCTTATTTTTTTTTAAGTTTTTTATTTTATTTTATCTAATTTGTGTCACACAAGGTTTGAGTCAGGAGCTTTTAAAGTTGTCAATTTGAATATGGGTATTGAATGACATTGCAGCAAGCAGCCTTGGGCTGTTTCTGCCCCCTGGTGGCTTTAGAAAAAAACATGTTACTGTAGAGGATTTGTGTGTTTCAGAATTGTAATTAAAAACAAAAAAAATCGTAATTTTAGTTTCTCTGGACCTCTTTCAGGTAAATGAGACTCCATTTGGGTCACTTTTTATACAAACAGCAGTGCCAATAGTGTTTGTTTTTGCATTCATTATTATTAATACAGAACTTACATGCAAACATTATTTTTCTTCTGTATCGTTTCTAAGTGTGATAAATATTTTACTACATCCTTAAAAGTGATGATGATGATGATGATGATGATCAATTTAATTGTTTTTTGTATGAGGTTGTGGGAGCCCATTTATCTTAGTGCTCTCTCTTCTGTCAATAAATTTTATTAGGGTAGAATGAGTATGAGAGAAGAAGATACCGACAAGACATAAATCATGGTTGAGTTTGTTTTTATTGCAGGTTTTAGAAGCAGAATTTACAAGCCCCCTCTCAGTTTGCATTATTCATTATTATCAATTTTTATTAACATTTTTTTTTCCTTCACTTAGTCTGGCTCCAGTCAGATTGATGCAGTTAAATTACAGGCTCAAATAGTCCATCTTATTTGCATGACATTGGGTCTGTAGTGCTGTGTTGTGTCATTTCTTTACATGATTTGTCTTAACACACTATCGGCTCAAACTGTTCCCTTGAAACTTTACCATGTCACAAAGCTTATCATACTCTTGAGTACTGTATACAGTATGTTTACAGTATAGTATAAGGTAAATTCACCATCCCTTGCAGGTGGCTCTTAGACAACTGTCCATATGAGGATGGTATGCGAAAACTACAACAGTTAATGTATATATTAACAAACCAACAAACAAAGAAGGATTTTATTTGGTCTTATGGGTAAAGAGGTCATGTATGTTGCTGTATTACTCTTTGAAACCATTACTTTCCCACAGCATTGTGTACAATCTTAACTTGTTTCTTAAATGTTTTTTGTATCTGTGGTGCTGTACAATAATTTATTTATTTATTTTTTATATTTCTTTTTATTTTTTATCATGTCTTTCATTGTTTATTAGTAAATGACTCCATTACTTTAACTGTTTTTGCTTGGAACATGAAGCGTTGGATACAAACTAATCATCTAAGAGCTTATTGTATTGAAGGTACAAGTGTAGAGGCGGTCCTCGTGTGCAAAAGTAACTAAAGTTGTTGCATTTTTCTTGCTTTTCCATTGTACATTATTTGATGTTTCTTTTTTTGTCTTTGTGTCTCTGACCCCATAGTGGCACTAGAAAAAAGCATTAATGGGAAGGTTTGCCACTGTGTAATTTGTGCCTTTTTATGTGCATATCTCCCAGTGTGTATTTCTTTCTGATTCCTTTCAGAGCTGATCCTTCTTAAAGCCATTTGGGTCACTACAAGTGCAAAAGAAAAGAGGGTTCTTTCAGACTCATTGTGTGCTAGAGTGCAGTAGCTATAAAATCACTGCACCCCAGAATCAAAACAGCAGTGATTAAAAAGCCAGAAAACATATGGGTCATCTTTAACCTATCTTTTGCTATTTTTATAGTAAAAATATGAAACAACTTAAGTAGAAAATGTAAAATAAACCCAGTTGAATGAAAGGTGTTAGATTAGATGGACTTTCTTTTTTATAGTGATGTTTCTGGTGGAGATTGTTCTACTAATATGAAAGAGCAAGTAAGTACCCCTTTATACCCTTTGTTACCAGTAAGTACCCCTTGTTACCGGTAAGTACCCCTTGTTACCCGTTGTTACTGATGAGTACCCCTTGTTACCAGTAAATGTTACCCCTCTATTTTCTTTAAACATCTCAGAAAGTACTTTTCACAACTATTTGCCATATCATAGACCATTATTGACAGAGCTGAAAGAAGATAGTCCCTGTGGCATTTTAGAGGAGGAAGCTTGTTATTTCCAACTATTTGTTTTTGCCTGTCCACAATGTCCCACTGCAGGTAGTTTTCAATCAGCTTTATAGTGCTGGAAATAGTGATTGTATCATTTTGAAGGGTACCATGGGAGACAAAACAAACAGAGATGAAGCTGCATTAACCCAGTCCCTTGAGTGCTGATTTTAAATTTATTGGGTACATCAGCATGTTCCTTCTCTCCACTGAGGAATCTCTTTTGTTCATTCCATCTAAATCTTTATACAGCTCATACATTTGTACCTTCTTCAGTTTAAGAATTTCTTAGACTCCATCAATCAACATTCTGCAGAAACATTTTCTTATTATTTCTTTTCCATTCTTTCACAGATTAATTGGGTTTGCCAAGTACTACCATGGATAATAAATGAGTCAAAGACTTAAAGAACCTTACTCAAGAAAACAACATATCTTACATCTTATATTAGGTTCAAGTACACACTATTGCTCTGATTCTGTTCACATTCATTCTGTTTCTGGTTGTTGTAAATGCTTACATCTGCAGTGCAACAGTGCCACCTATAACATATCAAGAAGCAATAGGTGGCAGTCAGACTTCATTAGCTTGACATGCTAACTAAAAAACTACACAATCCTCCAAGCTAATAGTGACAGGTTCCCTTATAAATGTGTTCTCTTTTAAGTTTTATGCTTGAAAAAAGTTTTGTGTCAAAGAGCATTACACACTGAAGAGTCCACGTTTCCCTGCGTAAAAGGTGGCCGGTCAGTCAGTGGCGTAAAAATGTGTTGCTGGTTCATATTATCTCTTTAACCCCTTTACAGTGCATCACTAACTGTGTCATGGCCTCACGTTTGAGTTTATCGTTTATAATCTACTATGCTGATGAACCTGTGAATGTCTATATGAACTTGAAACAAGTCTTTCCCTATGCCTTAAAAAGACAAATTCACATTTATTACCTTGTTCTCCAATTCATGATTAATCCAGTTAATACTGGTACACAGATTCATAAATCTCCTGTGTGCCTCTTTGAGAGAGTCAGAGATGTGACAAGAATGTCAATTTTAGGATTTTGAAAAACACTGATGCTCCCACAGACAGCTCTTCTACAACAGCCCCAACTCACTGTCCTTGTCCCAGAGCCACAGTCATGCATAGAGGCTAAGCAGATGGCTAGCAGACATCCAGAGTCGTGTATTTTCATTCCCATACAGCAAGAAGATTGGTGTAAGTCATGTTGCTCACTCATATTAGTTGAGACCTGCAACACACGTGTTGAAAAGTTCATGTAAGTTTATGGATGTAATTAACAAAGCTTTAATGTGACATGAAAAAAAAGTAATGGAAATGAGTTGAAACTGTGTCTCACTATATGATCGCAACACTGTGTCTGCGCACTGAAAATGTCATTAAATTCTTCAAAGACAGAAAGTTTGTTCCAGTTTTGTACTACTCTTTTGCTTAAGCAGATGGTCACAGATGAGAGAATAGAGCCTTGGGAACCTCTTTGCATCTCCTTTGGGTTCTGCTCTTATTACTTTCCCACATGTATTCTTTCATTCGCAATCATGCACCTCACATCTATGGCCTGTCCACTTCTTTATAGACAGAAGTTTTGATGACTACTCCAATCTATAATCTTTTGCTCTAACATTATAATCCTCATGTGGTTTAGGGTCACTCTCAGAACAAAAACTACACAACAAATATGGTGAAAATCCAGAAAAGTTGTATTAGTCTGATAGTGTATTTCACAAATCAGTCCTTTCCATCATTTTAGTGAATCTGTCTAACAAGGTGAAATGAGCAACAACAACTGAATTTCCCCTTTGGGGATTAATAAAGTTAGGAATTTTAACTGAATTTGAATCATTTGAAGAGCTCCCATCTTTCGCACAGCAAGTGCTATAAACTGACAGATCCCTCTTAGTAAGCAGATGGTGATGAAGTGGCCCTGACACTGTTGCTAGACAGTTTTACAGGTGGCAAGGGGAACTAACTGATCTAGCACTGTTTCTCAGTGATATAGCTGTCATGAGCATAATAAATAGTGACTAACCTACATAGGAACTCCACCAATAGTTGAGCAAAAATTCTTAACACCATAGGGAAAATGCTTGTACAGTTCTTTTTGATACATGAGCAGATGTTCAATGTTCAATCACGTTAACAAATTCATTGTAAGATCTGACAGAGAAACACTAAAAGAATCTGCAGTTGTCAACAGGATATAGGATAGCGCTATAGATTCCTTCCATATGTTCATTAACCAATGCTGCCACCTAGTGTTGTACATACATATAGACAGCATTAATTAGGCTCCTGATGCTTCTCTTCTATTTTGTAATCCATAGCTATTTCATTGTATAATTAAATTATATGATTCATCGCTTAATTAATGTGGTGTAATCTAGTATAAAGGTTGAACCATTTCATAAAGTGAATGTTAGCAATTTTGCTTGAATCTTTGCCATTTTTATAACAGTTATATGGAAACTATTAACAAAACATGCATTTTGCTGCAGCAGTATGGTAGATCATAGCACACTCTAATACACAGGGCACAGTTTTCAGTTCCCAGTGCAGGCACAGAGGGTCTAGCGTGTAATTGCTATGTAGCAGTGCCCAGTAAACCACATTAGAGCCACTCTATACTTTTACTTTCATCACACTGCAATCTTGGGCATAGGCACAGCAAAGTCCTGCAACACACCCATTCATTTGCATGAGCAACATAAACCTCAACAACAAGAGCTAATTACATTACACAGTCACCCTGCTGAAACCAACCTGCTGCTTCTTCTGTGTTCTTTTTTTCCCCAAAACTGTAATGTTACTGCAACACCAGTCATACTAATTAGACAGCTGGCCTTTCTCTTGGTTGAAACACCCCACTCAGCATTTTGAAAGCCACATTGTTCACCACTCACTAACAAAAGGGTTGACTATGTGCTTTACTCAGGCATGCTGGGGCAAAAAAAAAAAACCTCAGGTTTTTGGTTTTTTTGAAGACACCTGTGTTTTCTGAAAATAGTTGTATTTGTAAAGTGTAGCATGTAAATGCAAATAAATTGTACCAATACTGTTCACCTTAGATGACACACTTAGTAGGCAATTTATTAAGGAAATCTGTGTGAATTTTTCAAGCCTGCAACACAAACATAATACAAACATCTAAACAGCAAGGGTCACATTGTAATGCAGAAGGCCAGATTTGCATGTTTAAATTCATGATAGGAAATTATAAAAACCTTATGTTTAATAAGATTGCAGGTGTATTTGAGTTATTAGACTGTTTGAAGACCTTATGTGGTATGCAACAGAAGATTATTTTTCACACAAATACAATCAATATATTTTAAAAATCACACGAGGATGACTAATTTGAGTTATCTTGCAGGACAGTGCTTATGTGTTCAAGCCCCATAAACTATACTAACAAGAGCCCGCCCAGTCTCAACGGGGTCATTGCCCTCGTCCAATCACAGTTTAGATTACCAAGATTGACTGTCCCGTCGGAAGATTGTTATTGGTTTCTATGTGGTTTCCAGGAAGCAAACGCTAGCAAAGGCTAACCACCTCCCACATGTGAGCCCCGTCGAAAGCACCACGCGCAGTGTGGAGGAGAGAGAACCGGTCGGGAAGGCAACGTCATTCCTCGGACCACCGACTCGACACAGCAGTGAGCGGAGTGGCGTGGCGTTGTCCGAGGCAGGTACCGTGGGATTTTCAATTATTTTAACTTAGATCAAACATCGATATAACTAAGAGCCTGCTTCATGCCTTCTTCGGGGGAATTTGGGGTGAAACTAGGTCGTATTAGATAAGAACAGGGTGGACGCTAGGGCCTTGCAGACAGTAGGCCCGTTTTTCTCCCCGCGCTGTACTGATAGAGGCTGGCCGCGAGTGGTCTTTTCCTCACGGTCAGTGTAGCCGCCTGTACTGCTTAGGTGCCTTACCAGACACTCTTCCACTAGTTAGAAGAGGTATTTAGTCCGACAAACTGTGAATTATTACTTGTCAGTCATGTCAAATCTTATCATCTACTGTGACATCCATAGCCACCAAACTCAGTAACATATATTGCTCTCATTTTCGTTCTTTTCAGGTGCTGAAGCTATTACAGCAGAAAGATGGCGGACGACCCTAGCGCGGCGGACAGAAACGTGGAGATATGGAAAATCAAGAAGCTCATCAAAAGTTTGGAAGCAGCCCGTGGGTAAGTAAACTATCGATTGATACGGTGTCTAGGCTACTTAACTTCAAATTTGTGTAGTTTGACAATGATCAGTAATGTGCCGCCGCAACAGCTGGAGATCGGATAAGCGGGGCCGATTTTGGGAGTGGTAGCTTCACGGCTAAGCTAAGTTAGCTGTGCTAGGAAGCCCCCGGCTCTTAGCCTCTGTCGCATTTACCCTGTTTATTACCAATCATTCAGTTATATTTGTGTGTGCGAGTGACAATATTGGCTTGTGTAGTGTCACCATTCTTCAGTACCATTGTCTCACGGATGTTCTTAACCTGTAAGAGCTATGTTAGCTGCGTGGCTAAAGAGACGCGCTAACAGACGTCATCTCTAGAGAGGCCGCCATGGGTGCCTTTATTAAGAAAGCACGTTGGTGCATATCGAAGGCCGGCTAGCTACAGTAGTTACAGTTGGCTAACGTGCATCGAAAATATAATCTAACCAAACCACCATATGTGCCCTCCCCTAAAGTAAATTAGTTATCCGACCTTCTGTGTTATAACTAGATAATATTTGGCTTGCTGCTGTTAGACTTGAGCACGTCCAAAATTGCCAGCTAAACAATCTCTAACCATGCCTTTACCGGCTTGGAGTAAACGGTAGTGGCCTGGTTAAAGAAGTTGTCTTATTATGGGTGTTGTCGCTCATAGATTCTCTGCGTCAGCTTGACGTCCAGTTTTGCGCAGACTTTGCTGTCCTTTGCTGAGCGTCTGCGAATGTCACTACTGTTGACCATTTGCCCTATATTCAACGAAAAGCTGCTATATAAGTGCTTGTTCAGTAATCTTCTAGTGGGTACGCAAAACGGAGACAGATAGAAACCAACACTAGCACTGTTGTAAGTTCTTGTCTTCAAGGACAAATTGTAAACTGAATGCTCACCCTTTTGTCCCTCACATTTGGTGAAGGTGATATTTTCCCAGTAACTGTTGGTCTTTATTTAATGTAATATGGCAAATAAATTGCATTGTTTAATTTGTGGTTTTCATTTTTAACATACTTGTCATAATACTTGGTTTGCATACACTGGCGTGCCATTCTTTTAGTTTTATAGGAACACTGTTTTAAATTTGTCAATTATTCTATTTAAGTTTTGTTTTTTTAGTAATGGCACCAGTATGATCTCATTGATCATCCCTCCAAAGGACCAGATATCCAGAGTAGCCAAGATGTTGGCTGATGAGTTTGGCACTGCATCAAACATCAAGAGCAGGGTCAACAGGCTTTCTGTGCTCGGGGCCATCACCTCTGTACAGCAAAGACTAAAACTGTACAACAAGGGTATGTGTTATCGTCCAAAATACAAAGCAAGTCTTTGGAATTTTAGTTGTTTTAATTCAGGACATATGTGTTTAGTATAGCTCAGACTGCTGGGTATGTAGATGCGCTGTAATTTTAAATGTATGATGAACTATTAAATTATAAATAATTAATGCGTAATTGGTTAACCATGAACACTCGGTACATAATTTTCGCTACTTAGATCTTTACTATATTTTTATACTATATAATTATATATTATGTTTTAAGTAGTTTGTTTCCAAAATTAAGCATTTTTATGTTGTGTGTGTTTTTTTATTTTCTTTCTTTTTTCAACTTCTTAATAGTGCCACCAAATGGTTTGGTTGTTTACTGTGGCACCATTGTCACAGAGGAAGGTAAAGAGAAGAAAGTTAATATAGACTTTGAACCTTTTAAGCCAATCAACACCTCTTTGTACCTCTGTGACAACAAGTTTCATACTGAGGTGAGTATGAACTGTAAGTGTTTTTTGTGTTCATTTGTGTAACATTTATTCATGCCCTGTTTACTTTTAAAACAGGCATTGACAGCCCTACTCTCAGATGACAGCAAGTTTGGCTTCATTGTAATTGACGGTAGTGGTGCACTGTTTGGTACACTGCAGGGCAACACCCGGGAGGTGCTGCACAAGTTCACTGTGGATCTACCCAAAAAGCATGGTACTTAAAACTCTGGTTGTTGACATTTTTTTCCCCCCATTTTCTTGTAATGACAATTTAGAAACATTGTGTTTCTCTCTCAGGTAGAGGAGGACAGTCTGCTTTACGTTTTGCTCGTCTAAGAATGGAGAAGAGACACAACTATGTGAGGAAAGTGGCTGAGACAGCTGTCCAGCTCTTTGTTTCCAATGACAAAGTTAATGTAGCAGGAATGGTCCTGGCTGGGTCTGCTGACTTCAAAACCGAGCTCAGCCAGTCTGACATGTTTGATCCAGTAAGTTTTTGTAATTAAATGCAACATGAGCCTGCATCAACTTTGTTCATGTATTCTCTAAAATGTTTAAAAAATATATATGGATTCATATACAATCTGCAAATTGGAATAATCTATAGTGTGGGAACTGTTGTTAGTTGCTTTTTATTACACTGACTGCATTATCCTACTAGGTCACTATACCTCAGTAAATATGTTTACATGTTGTCTAAAGGTTAACTTGCTAAATTATGTAACTATATTGCATTATTTGTCCCATATTACTTAAACAGAGGTTACAAGCTAAGGTGCTGAAGTTAGTAGATATCTCCTATGGAGGAGAGAATGGATTCAATCAAGCAATAGAGCTGTCAGCAGAAGTCCTCTCAAATGTCAAGTTCATCCAAGAGAAAAAGCTCATAGGTATGTGATGTTAACACATTAACAACTTAAACATATTTTGTCATTCATCTAACATTGTTTCTGTGTTTGTCTTGACTCTCCAGGGCGGTACTTTGATGAAATCAGTCAGGACACGGGGAAGTACTGTTTTGGGGTGGAGGATACACTCAAAGCCTTGGAGATGGGAGCAGTCGAGATCCTTATAGTCTATGAGAACTTAGACACCATGCGTTACATTCTACGTGTGCATGGGGCAGAGAGCAACGGGGCAGAAAATGGTAAACATGCAACACCAGTCACACTACGGACAGGCAGTGTAATATTTTAAGATGCTAAAATGTTTTGTTTTTTGTTAGATGAGAAGACTTTATACTTAACGCCAGAACAGGAGAAAGACAAGTCTCACTTCACAGACAAAGAGGTATGTAGTGCACAGTTGACACTGCCATGATTTGTGACATGTTCATGAGTGTAAGCTTTTGTGCTCCTTTTTCTTCACATTTTAGACGGGGCAGGAACATGAGCTGATCGAGAGCATGCCACTGTTGGAGTGGTTTGCTAACAATTATAAGAAATTTGGAGCAACGCTGGAGATAGTCACAGACAAGAGCCAAGAAGGTTCCCAGTTTGTCAAGGGCTTTGGAGGCATTGGGGGTGAGCATTGTTTATTGCAGTGGGGTCTATGACTTTAGATTTGTACATTTTAAATCCCAGAGGAAAAAGGCATGCAGACAATTAAATTGACCTGATCTGGGTGTTCTGTTACTAGAACACTACTTGATTTGAAAACATTTGTTATCTTTATGGTTTTGTTTCTAACAAAACTGATATTTTACATAAAGGTTAGTTCTTGGATGTGATAATGGTTTCACTTAATTTTTTTTAACTAACTTATTAATAATTAGATGACACTGAGTGCAAATTGTAATTACATTTTTTCCCCCTAATTTCCTTTAAACTTAGATATTTATAGTAGATAAGAGCAACATGCCATCTTGCAGATTTGCAAATAATTTCTTAAAACAGCTGCAAACAATTATAACACATTGTCACCAACCCCATGTCTCTGTTCTTTAGGTATCTTACGGTACAGAGTGGATTTCCAGGGCATGGAGTACCAAGGAGAGGACGATGAGTTCTTTGATTTGGATGACTACTAGGTAGTCGGGGACTGATATTGGGAGAAAAACATGAAAAGGAATGAATGAAGAAATAAGGAAAGAAAAATGCCACCTCTCTTGCAGCAAGTGAGAGGCGCATCTGTGTTGACCATATATGATAGACACAATTTCCAAATTTCCTGTTGCATACACACATGTGCGCATACAATTCAAGTGTACACCTGACAAAATACTTCACACAGGCTGAAGAGGAGTGTGATTTTCTTTCATCCAGAGAGGGAGAAAGCCCTTCCTGAATAAATCCCTGCCTTAGAGTGCTGGTTCCTTCCCCTAGTTGGATTGGACTTGACTCATTTTTCTTATTTCTTTCTCCTCCCCTCCATTTTGAATGAACACAACAGCAAGTTCCCAGATTCTCTGCTGCCCCCAACCCGGTCTAAAGATGAACTTTGGGCTCAGTCCTCACAGATAGAAAATATATTTTCCTTCATTGCCTCATTATGTCCTTCCTCTTCTCTTCTATGCTTTCTCTATATTTTGCATTTCATTTTTTTACTGGTAACTGCTGCTGTTGTATTTTATGAGAGTGGGGGATTTTTTTTACCTGGGTTTCTGTAGAGAAAGGGGGACAAAGTATTAAATTTAAACTGCTGAAAACCATTGCTACCTCTTCATCTGCTGTGGTCTCTTATAGTGTCTGTCCATGAACAGCTTACCATCTGTGCTTGTCCCTTCAAATGAACTTTCACTAAAATTCTGTGTGAATGACAAGGATGAATGGTTAGTTTGGCAATTACAATTGTATAATTAAATCTTCAGGACTTACTCAACTTTAAATTATTTATGTAATCTCAAATGCTACTTATGAGGTCTGGTGTTACTATAATTTATATAAGCAGTTACTTCATATTGTTTTAGGACTTGCCTTGTGCCTGCAGATCAAGTAACAGTTGATTGCACACAAAAAAACAACCTTCCTCAGGAAGTCTTAATTGGATAAAAATATTTTGTGGAATGTAAAAAAGACAAACCTAAACCAAAGTATTTGTCTTTGCTGATTTGATAAAACTATTACTTATCCCAACTGGATGTATACAGAATGTATACTGTGCATGAACAGAAGATGGATGTTTTTAGGTTTGAAATGGTTTTCTTCCAAACTATTTTGAATTCAGCTAGACCTTCATTATATGCCTAAGAACTGTTTAAATTAATATCGGCACAAGGTACTTGAAGCCAAGCTACCATAAGCACAAAACAGCTGGCATTGGTTGGTCTGTAATAAGGATCATGAGCTGACACAGTCAAATACACCCTGCAGCATCTTATAGCAAAAACTATGCGGATGATTGATTTTTCCTTAGTGTATTCTTTAGGATAGCAACAGCATCTTCATCCATTTGCCCTTTTGTTTGGGGGAGTCACCGGGGATGCCTTGGTAGCACAGCAAGCCAATCAATAAAAGGCAAAGCTATGAAGCCCCTCCTCTTTTGGCAAAATCTATCCAATCAGGGCGATTTTCATTTCATGGGCGTTCCCATCCCCCACCCACCCTTTTGACACTGCCCTACCAATGCTGTGTGCTTGAGCGGAGTGAATGACGTCTCTGCTTTTGCGGGCCGCCGACGCAGGGCTGGGTTTCCATTTTCAGAGCGAGTTTCGGGGGGGATCGTCAACATGGAGCCGGAGATGGAGGACAAAACGCTAGAGCTGATGGTAAGTTTAATGTGAATATGGCAGCCTAACCTCTTGTAGTGTTCATTTTCACTCCCGTATTGGGAAAAACGCCAAGGCTCAGCCCGATGTCAGGAATGGGCTGAAGCGGTGGAGATGTGGAGGAGAAAGGAGGGGGGGGACCAGAAATCAGAGAGAGGGCCTGAAATTATCAATACATTCAGCCAAAGAGGTTTGCGTATATCAATCGGATTTATAATCGGGACCTGAATATAGATAGACAGTCAATCAATCCAGTTCGATTTTTTAATATGATTTAATAAACAATCGATCAATTTAATGTAAGTCGCCGGACGAAGACGAGCCTGGATTCTCGGGGAGCGTTCACTGCGGTGACGCTGCGCCACTTTAACAGGGCCCTGTCTGCATTTTAGCCTACAGCTAACACTCAGCAGACGCTGATGAACCTCGTAAATTTTCGGCTATGTTTTTCTTTCTTTATAATTGTAGCAAATGGTACAATGTGACAAATAACTAAAATAGTACAGTCTGTTTTTCAACACAGTAATAACTGTTAAAATCACCCAGGTGATGTTAGTCTGTTTATATCTGTGAAGTGCGTAGAAGGAAGTATGTTGCCTTTTCATTCACGATTAGCAATGTAGCAATTAGCCTAATGGCTAACTTGCTAAAATGATATTGCTGTGTATGCTTGACAGCCATTTCTTTAATTTTCCAATTGGCCACCTGAACAGACGTGTGTTGCTACAACCTGCCTAATATCTTGTCAATGTTCGGCTAACCCAACACTTAAATTAGGCTAGGAAAATATTGGTCAGGTGGCTAGCCAGATGGCTAACGTTAGCATCTTAATCGGTAAAATAATCACAAGGGTCAAAGTGGTCGTATGGAATTAACACGACCATGATACTTAGTTCAGCTTAGTTGTACTTATTTATCAAAATAACACTCAGCTACAGTTTCCTAATGCCTCGACATCTCAGGTTAAAATACCGCTTAGCACATTTTAAAATAAACATGAACAATTTAATCAACATTAGTTTCTGTACGTAGGGTTCTCAATAAGTTTAACGCGACTTTTTATGGCTTTTTGGTTTTCGTCTTTGATGTTTTAACCACATTGTTATTTCTCTTGTCTATAAGTTACATGGGCTAAAATTATCAATCTATAAACTAAAATACATATACAGTATGACGAATTCATTGTGTAAGATGGTAACATGACAAGTGAATTGGGAACATGTCATACTTGTTTTAAAGTATGTAACGCAACATCTAATGGAAATGAACGTAGGGACAAGAGCTAAAATACTCTATACTCTACAGTAGCTGGCAGTAATTCTTTTAATTTTATTCATGTTTGTCCCTGTGTTCTTCACTAACAATTCATAAGTGGGGATGGAAGAACAGGGGGTGGAGTTTTTATGAGACTGATCTAAACTGCAGATAAAATCCATTGCCCCCCTCTCCTCTACCTATCCCCACTAAGTTCATGTCTAATTATGCTTCTGTGTGTATGTTTATCGGTCTGTACGTTGTGTGTGAATGAGTGTTCTTGCGCTCACTGTGCCAATGTGTGTGTAGCTCTAATACTGGTTTTTCCCCCTCACTATTCCTCCCACCTCCTCCCCTGTTCCTCTTTACTCATCTTCAATGGTTACCACCTCCACATTGTTTATTTACTTATTTTTCATTATTTCCTTCCTACGATTTCTTGACTTCTCTACCTGTCTTGGGCCTCTTCTTCTTCTTCTTCTTCACCACCTCACCCATTGGTCCATTCATTGATCCATTCACACACTTCCTTTGGTTTCTGGTTTGCTCCCACTGACCCTCCATCACTCCCTTGCCTCCACCTCGTCCTCCTCCTCCCTTCCTCCCTACCTCTCTCTCTTTCACACAGTGCTCTGTGCCTCGCTCTCTCTGGCTGGGCTGCTCCTCGGTGGCTGAGAGTTTGTGTGCACTCAGGTGCCTGCAGAGCATCCCCTCCACCCGGGCTCACAACCAGGTTCTGCCTCTCTCCTCTTAATTCTGCTGCTCCCCCCCCTCCCCTTCTTCTCCTGACCATTGCCCTACCCATCACGGTGCCCAATTCACTAAATTCCTCATGCCACCTTGGTGCAGACAGTGCATACTCATACCCCCCTCATCCTCCCACAGCCTCACCTCTTGCTGTCCTTTCCACCCTGTTGAAAGCATACTGTTCACAAGTTCTTTTCTGGTATTTTCTGAAACCACTACTCCTCCTTTATAATATCCTGTAAAATGGCTCAGCCCAAAAGGTTATTATTGTTTCTAAGTAAATCTTAGAGACACAATTTGCATTGATATTTAGAATGTGGCGTTTTAGTGGAGTAGAAAACAACCAGAGAATAACTTGCAATGAGGAGTAACTTTCACTCCCCTTCTACCTGGAGGTGTGAGGGCTGAGGTGAGGGGGTCCTTCAAGCTCTGAGAGGCTATATGCTTGCCTGCCTGGCTACATCCAAACATTCCTTTCCTTCCTCCTTTCTTCCTTCTCTTTTGTTGCTCTGCATGGTCATCAACACTAGCAAGCCCATTCCGCCCTGTGTCTTGTCTGCCCTCATCTTTTAGTACTTTTTATCTGTTAATAACCTTGTTTGTGGCATTACTGCTGTGTTCCCTGTTGATTTTTTTTTTGTCAAAAGGATTGGACTATTTCCCAAATGGATGAAAAATACTTTAAACAGGACATTTTCACATATTCCCAAAATTATCAGCAAAAAGAGAATTTGCAGTGTAAAACAAACTCCATTAGGCCATAGCCAAAACATAGGAGTATACATTGTGTTAATTATGCTTTGACAAAATTGTTCCTGCTTTCCTTTAAATGTTATTTGAGAAAATAAATTCTGAGTTTGTTTGTATGTTATAAGACCAAATTTTTTTTTTACCTGCACAATAATTAATTTTTTTCATGGTCCTGAAGTTATAATTTTGTAACCTTTTCTTGGGAATCAGGGATGACAGTCCAGGTTGTTTGCAGAGCACAACCCAACATTTCTTATATTCGCACATTACCGTAAGGCCACTATCAGATTTAGATTTATTACAATTGCTGCTCCCAGTGACAAACCCAAGATTTCCTGTCCAGACAAACCCGGCTGAAAGTTTCCTTTTGTTGCAGACCTATGATTTTATTTTCACTCCATATCTGTGTGTATACACTTGTGTTTGTGCGTGCACGCCTCAGAAGCCATGATGGCTACCTTTCTTTAGCTGTGTTTTTGTGGCACATTTGTGTCCTACTGTATTGATTACTGACAAACATATGCTCTGTTTTTGTTTTTCACAGACCACATCAGGTATGGAGTCACAAAACCTTGTGGATGATCTATCACCAAAGAAGACCACAGTACTCAAAGTATGTGTTTACATATACTAATACATATTCTAGGAAAAGGATAGATATATTTTTTGAATCATGGACTTGAATTATGATATCAGATGTCACAACTTTTGTATTTGGATTGAGCACACTCATTCTCAGCTGTAGCTTGCTCTAATGACTTTAGACAGTGATACTCACAAAATGTACCTGGACAGATGTTATTTTCTATAAAATCACATCCCTTCTTACAGAGGTTTTACATATTAACTAATGTTGTGGCTTTACTCCTTGCAGCTTAGTAATGGTCCTGTTGTGTCCCGCAAGCGTCCATCAGAGGGGAACTATGAAAAGGAAAAGGAACACTGCATTGCTTTGTTTGACCAGTGGTCAGAGGCTGATCAGGTGGAGTTTGTAGAGCGCCTGATCTCCCGTATGTGCCACTACCAGCATGGCCACATAAACTCCTACCTCAAACCCATGCTACAGAGGGACTTCATCACTGCGCTGCCAGGTACAACTACAGATGTAAAGGTGTTCAGTAGGAACTACAGCGTGCCTTCTGATTTAAATGTCAGTTAAATGTCAAAATTATATCCTGTTATTTGCCAGCTAATTTTTTTTGTTGGTATTCTGGTGCATTTTAGCCCAAGGCTTGGACCACATAGCAGAGAACATCCTTTCTTTTCTGGATGCGCGCTCGCTGTGCTCAGCAGAACTGGTTTGTAAGGAGTGGCAGAGGGTCATCTCTGAAGGAATGCTCTGGAAGAAGCTCATTGAACGCATGGTGCGCACTGATCCCCTCTGGAAAGGCTTGTCAGAAAGACACCAGTGGTAAGAACAAAACAGAATATACAGTGTATAATGCCTTCGAGTCTTATGATGGTCTTTGTTCGAACAAGTTATTTTATTTTCTTTGCCCAGGGAGAAATATTTGTTCAAGAATCGTACGGCAGAAGTACCACCCAACTCGTACTATCACTCCCTTTATCCCAAGATCATCCAAGACATAGAGGTAACAGACTGTTACACTCCCAACTATTGTCTGTTTACATGTTTTGTGACTACCCTTGCTTGCAATTCACACGCAAGGTGCTATCTTCAGATTGTACCTTGCTACCTCCATCTCTTTTTTTCTGTACACTTTTAATTTTTGCATTAATGTGACTTCCTATTCCACTGCAAATCTTATTTAGCATTAGTTACTCATTTATCTTCAGTTAAAGCCCACATAGAGTAAAATATTTCAGAACATTTGTTAGTGCAAATTATCCACATTATGCTGCATTTGCTTTCTTTACCTGTCGGTCATGTTGTTCTCATTGTGTCTTTTTTTTTTTTTTTTTACAGACTATTGAGGCTAATTGGAGGTGTGGCAGACATAACTTGCAGAGGATTCAATGCCGTTCAGAAAATAGTAAAGGGGTTTATTGTCTCCAGTACGATGATGAAAAAATCATTAGTGGCCTTAGAGACAATTCCATAAAGGTATGTGTATAAAGCATTTTGGACAAGCTAAACTTTGCTCATCACTGTCTTAAAAGGTTTTGCAATGAATTATTATATTCATGTATCCCCTACTTGAGTGTTTTGTATTTACAATTTAAAGGGGAATGGTTAAATTTCCTCAGGGCACATTTTCATTGAGTGGTATGGTATGGTTTGGCTCAGTTTAGCACTGTTTACATATAGGTATACCCCTTGAGGCTTTCCACTGCAGTTGCTGTTTGAAGAATAGTGTGTCCATTATATAAATAGTCACATCACACAAATGACACATAAGTGTAAATGTAAAATGTATGAAGATATGTAAATTGTTTGTCAGTTATAATTATTATTTTAGGAACTCACAATTGATGTAATGTAGATAGCAAATTCAGTGTTTGATTCCATGAAACAAGTAACAAGGGAAGATGCTGACTTTGCATATTAACCAGGACAAGAGGGCCAGCTCCGGGTTTGTTGTGTACCCTACCTGTGTCTAGCCTAGGGGGCAATTAGAAGCCTTGACTTATCTTATTGTCTACACTCTTCTTTTCTTGTCTATATATTTAATTTTGTCTATATATTTACCCTCAGATTTGGGATAAACAAACTCTGGAGTGTCTGAAGATACTGACCGGTCACACAGGTTCAGTGTTATGTCTGCAGTATGACGAAAGGGTCATCGTCACCGGGTCGTCTGACTCAACTGTCAGGTATGAAGATCAAAATCACCTGCTCAGTAGGATACTGAGACTCAAGATTAAAACCTAGAACAAAGACATACCTCAGCATTATTAACCTTTACCTTCACTGATTCCAAGTGTCCTCATTTACTAATCTGTTTCCTAATACAGTAGGATAACTCCTATGGAAATTTGAGTAGTAAGTGGTAAATGTATTTAATGTGTAAGCTTATTTTTATGTAGTTTTTTTTAGAGGGCACTTGAATCCGTCATTGTGCTGGTAATAACAAATGTGCTTAAATTACAACAGCTCATTATGTTCAGTAAAACCAATAACAACGTTTCTCTGAGCTATAACCCTTATCAACCCAATATATCCATGTATCCTCAGGACAATATCAAACTTTATACTAGGTCTGTTCCCATAATGCAGGCCTGTCAGCTCTTTCTCTCAGAAAGGGAAATTTTGGTGTGTCCTGTACCTGTCTAAAAATGCCAGAGCATTGCTCCAAAACAAAGAACTCGCGCTGTCTGCTTGGGCCTAGCAGTGTTCCACTTTCAGTGGTTAAGTGTTAATTGTGGCGCGCTCCCAACCAGAAGAAGAGTGATATCACTCTAAATCCCAACAGTAAAAGCTGTGGATGACACTCATATTCATTTGGCCAAACTATGTGTTATAACACAGCGGACAGTTTGGTGCTGAGCTCAAACCCAATGAACTGAGGAGGATCCCAATAAAAATTTTTTTAAAAACTGTGCGTTTGGCTGCTGTATAAGTTTTTATGCATAGACATTGCCAAAACATAGATTCACAAAGGAAAAAAAAGAAAATTCACATCCAAATGAGCGTTACTATAATTTCCTAAAACTAAAAGCTAATGCTTTGCTAGACTATCACCCACACCCGCCTCTCAAAACTGTGCAATAAATGTCTTTATATTAAGTGGTTAATGTAAAATTATTTCTTAGTCAGGTTTACTACTACTACCAGAGATAAATGTGTTTGTTCTAGTGCTAGCATTTAAATGGCTGGCTTTTGGGTGTGTTGACACTTGGTTGGCTACTGCACACAGAAGCTCAACATTAATTCTCTTATTACTTCACACTTCAGCCCTACTCATTGGGCAATATCCAAGGAAAATGTGACTTCACTTCCTTAGCAACAGTTTGACATGCACTTTGTTTATTGGTTTGGTGTCAGCTTTTCCAGACTGTTTTGCACTTGATTCTGAGTGCCCAGCGGTGCAGCTCCAAACCATGTTCTGCACTCACTGCACATGTGTGAAACCTGACTTGCTCTACAATCTAAAACTAATAAACACAATTCTCTCATGTCTCCATTGTTTTTTCTTTGGTCCCATTACATTGCTTTTCCATTCTTCATTTTCAAATTCATCTCACTCCAACCTCCCCCTTCCCCCCCCTCTTCCTGCTATCTTTTCCTCTTTTCCCACCTCTTTGCAATTTCCAGGTTGATTGTACTCTTTGATTTTATTCTTCCATTTAATTGTTTCCTGTTTCTCATTCTTGCCCTGATTATTTTTTTCCTATTTCTATGCAGGGTTTGGGAAGTGACAACAGGTGAGGTGCTCAATACACTGATTCACCACAATGAGGCAGTGCTTCACCTGCGTTTTGCCAACGGCCTGATGGTCACTTGCTCCAAAGACCGTTCGATTGCAGTATGGGACATGGCTTCTCCGACAGACATCAGCCTACGACGTGTACTGGTAGGACATCGGGCTGCGGTCAATGTGGTCGACTTTGATGACAAATACATTGTGTCCGCCTCAGGGGACCGCACCATCAAGGTAGTAATCCAGAAAGGTTTCCAGCATCCCAGATGAACTAAGTGTTTAAAGTTTTGAAATAATAATTCTAAACCATAACCCGCAGGTATGGAGCACTAGCACGTGTGAGTTTGTACGCACTCTCAATGGTCATAAGCGGGGCATTGCATGTCTACAGTATCGAGATCGCCTGGTGGTCAGTGGTTCATCAGATAACACAATTCGGTATGTGAGAAAATTTCCACCATGTATAAGCTGTATACATTTATTTAACTAGACTTAATAAATGGTAGAGATATTGTGAGTGTATTGTAATGAACTTTAAGCTGATATGTCTGTTTTTGGATCATTGGTTCTTTTTGCGCAGGTTATGGGACATAGAGTGTGGGGCATGTTTGCGAGTTCTGGAAGGTCACGAGGAGTTGGTGCGCTGCATTCGCTTCGACAATAAGAGGATTGTTAGTGGTGCATATGACGGGTGAGTGTTGTTAATGTACTCTTTTATCGAATCAGAATCATCTAAAGGCTCAGGGCTGTGAAAGAAATTTTGAAGTGACCGTATTAGTGCGAGTGAATGGCACATGATCTTTAGATTCAGTGTTGTATGGCAGAACAGTTTGGGTGTCTCATAGGTTCCTAAAAGTAATGGGACACATGCTCAATGCGCAGGAATTCAGTTATTAATGTGACGCCTGCAAATGTAACTTGCAGCACTAAGACTGTAATTGTTTTGTTTTAGGGGTCACGTGACACAATATGAATAATGTGCATTGCCTCTACACAATGATTCATTGTGCTATATCTGCATTGTGCCCTCCCAAGAGGGTATGAGTAGCATAGTATGCATAGTACATTTTCAAGTTTGTGAACAAGCACGTTTCACAACAAACGCATATGTGTGCTCTAACAGAGTGTATATCTGCAGCCTGATTGATGATGCAATATTTAAAAACAATTAAAAGGCATAAAAAAGAAACGGAAATATACAAAGTTTTTAGGATTCAAATATTTTATTAAAGACAAATCACTAATGGGTTAGTCTTGAGCCTTGCATTTTGATGTTTGTGACACTGTATTTCTGTTTCTCTTTGCAGTAAGATCAAAGTATGGGACCTACAGGCAGCACTCGACCCCCGAGCTCCTGCCAGCACGTTATGTCTACGCACTCTAGTGGTAAGAATGAGTCTATTTATACCATTTACATAATCTCTGCTAGTACATTTACTTTGACTATATTGAACTTAATACGTTAATTACATTAATACAATGTTAAATAGTCTTTCTGATTTAACTTCACTGAGGTTTGTATATGTGGACAGGTAATGGTTTAATTGCATTCATGTCATTTCAGGAGCACTCTGGCCGTGTTTTCCGTCTTCAGTTTGATGAGTTCCAAATCATCAGCAGTTCTCATGACGACACTATTCTGATCTGGGACTTCTTGAACGTCTCGACCAACGGCCAGTCAGAGGGTCGGTCCCCTTCCCGCACCTACACCTACATTTCAAGATAGCAGGTAAAAACACACAATTTTTTGAAACTTAACCTCATTTTATACCTATAGGGCTATCATCCCTCTGGCAATATTAGTTTGTAACAGTTTTTGGTCTTTTCTCCAGGTGGCGCCATCCACCGTACCTTTTCTTGGAGGAGCCCAGGGCTGATTGGCTGATGATGGGTGAAACCATCGTGGAAAGGAGTCCTTGTTTTCTCCTTCCTTCTCGTCATCTCTCTGTCCATCTCCCACCCTGCCCCCTACACCTTTTTGACCTTTCTGAAAGACTGTTAAGCTTGTGCCCATTGCCTGCCAGTACGTGACATGTACACACAGACACACACACAGATCTACACTGATGAAGACCTACTACACAACCAATGCAACTCTCCCAAGAAATTTACCTTCTCCTACTAATTTATGTTTGTAAAGTACACTACTGACAGTATTAACATTGACCTTATAGAAGTCACAAGCTCCCTTTTACCCCCCCTTTTAAAAGCAGCTTCTGCTCCTCAGTTTTCAAGCCCTGCCAAAAGAGGTTTCCATAGAAATGGAATCACTTATAGATATATATTAATATATATATTATACAAATGTACACACAATGGCACAGTTGGGCAGAGGATGACTGGAGCTGTACTGTGGGAGACAGAGACTCTTTACTCAGCTCTAGGAAACAAGGGAAGGATAGGAGACGGAGGGAGTGAATGCTCCTTTTTCTCCTGGTGCCCCTCTCCATGCGCCCCTCCCTGCCCCCTCCTCGCCCCCTCCTCCAGCCCCCAGAGATGCACACGCGCTTGGAAGACGGGGAGCACACACTTGAGTTTGTGTGTTTGTGTATGTGGACTTGAAGCGGCAGAACAGAGCAGAAGCGTCAAACAGACATGCATGTGTGAGGTTGTCATGGATACTGCATCCTTGTACACCTCTGCTTTTGTTTCTCTTAACTCTTACTTTCTTACTGTTTTTTATTACTGTTATTTTCTAATTTTATTTGAGTATTTTGGTTCTTCGTACAAAATCATATTAAGCGCAGTCCCTATTGTCGTTCTTCTTCTTCTTCCTGTCTTTTCCTTATTCTTTCTTCTAACTTCACCCTAGCTCATCTGTCCCTCTCACTCCATCTTTCCCATCTACTACGTGCTTGCTTTGGTTATGAGAGAAGCTGGAACTCAAGAGCTCAAATTTAGCTGTAAACGGAGTTGTCTTGTCAAAATTGTGTTGTATATTAAAAATGATTTTTTAAAGAAGAGAAATGACCTTATTGTGAATAAAGTACTTGACAGTGGTGGAGTGTTGAGCAAACTGGAACATGAATGAATGTCTAATTGTCTGTTGTCGTCTGTGTGGGTGGGTGGACTGTGTCCCAGGGATTTTTGTTGAGTTGTTTTTTAGTACACAAACCATGAACTCAAAGTGAATCTTAATATTCATTAGAAGAAAGGGCAGGAATGCTTTTCCACTAGTTAAATGATATCATATGGACTTGACAATATAGTTTGATAAAGATGGTTCTAAATTGCTTTTTTTTTTTTTTTAAACACGATTTGAAAAAATGTACCTAGCCTATATTAACTTATGAACTTTGAATCAAAGATATAATGTGCCGAATTTCAGATAAACATTTAATTAGCTGAGTGGACAATTTTAAGTCACTTTCGAATGATGCAGAGCTGAATTTATCTGTAAACCCACTTCCCTCTGCATTTTACCATGTTTCTTGTTTTCACATGGCAGATATAATTTGACGTGGATCCTGAAGAAAATACAGCTAAACTATAACACAAGTTAATTAAAATAACCTGGGTTAAACTTTTACTAACTGACGAGCACCAAAAGGGAGAATGGGGCACAGGCCATGTTAATTTTTAAACACACTGCTGAAAATCCTGCAGATGATGCGTTCAAATGTTGATAAAGATGCGTATGTTCCGCTGTGGCTCTGTCCAGAATGGCCACTAGGTGGGGCAAGGAACTCACCTATCACCCACAGTTAACCTTGTTTATGAGATTTGAGCTCTGGATTTTAGAAGCCAAGCTAGAAGTCTAAACAACCTGTTGAAGTAAATTACATACAGTCTTGAAAATACTATATCTTAGGGAGTTGTGTGTGTTGGAAATCCAAAGAGGACATTTTTATTGCAAATCCAAGGCTAATAAGGCAGTGGTCTGCAATATCTATCTGGTTATTGTACATTTGAGGAGGAGAAGGAGGGGAGTCTGTCTGCTGTGGGGATTGATTTGCTACATTTCTGGGTTTAGTTCACTATAGTAGAATGTTTCAAATTCTGGGAATAAGTTATGTGGGATGGATTTGTGCTTGGTGGAGCACCATTAGTATATGATGTGTGTATGTGTTGGATATGGGTGTGTGTTCTTCCTCTGGGTCTGTGGGATTTTGGCCCATAATTCCTGCAGCTCTCAGGTCACAGCTCCGTTCTCACGCACATATTTGGCATTCCTTCCCCGACATGATTACCATACACCTTCCACTCTTGGGTTTGGCTACGCAGAATATTTCCATCATTCCCGAGTGGAACTGGAGTAACGTTCCAGAAATGAACAGCTCACCCCGCCACCGCCATCCCCTAATGCTCTTCTCCAGCCCACACCCCCCTTCTCTCTGACCCCACTGTCTCCTCCTTATACCAACCCCCTCTGGTGCAGATTTCTGCTTCCTTGGAAAAGGAATCCTTTGGACCAACCCTTTTTCCCCCTGAGTCAGCTGTTTGTGTCTGCCGGCATGATTGGGTCATTTGGCAGCGACATCTCTTCAGTGACCTCCTGCTAGGTTAGGGAAGGAAGCACAGGAATGGGAGCTGAGATCAGGACAGATGAGCAGCAGTGAAACTCTGACTACTTTGTCTTCCCTTCTGCTGCCTTGTCATCCAAAATGTATATTCACAGAAAACACATGCAAAACACAAACCTTCTCACAGCAGTTAATCCTCAGCTGCACTGTGCAAGTTCAAAGAGTTCCCGGGTGAGTCTGGACCATCTTATATTTGTATTTTTCATGGAATTTAATATCTGAGATTAGATTTTGGGGGTTCTGGCAAGAATTATGAACACTGGAGAATCTGTTTTGCTTTGGCCTTCAAATGCCTACACACTGGCTCTATTACAAATGGGCTTGTTTAAAAGGCTGTAAAGGTCACATAGCTTTGCCTGTTTGTAAAAAACAGAGTTGTGGGAAATGCAGTTTGTTTTGCACTAACTGTGATATGTTGTAGAAAGAGGGTGACATCAGTTGGCTCTGGCTTCTAGAGCTCAGAGAACTATTTCCATTTTCCAGCAGTGTCATAAATAAAATATCTATGTCAAAAACATTGTATTTTGCTACAAATACCACAGTGAAGTCAATAATTTGTCAAAATAATAAGTTAAGAATGTGACAATATAAAAAAAGTATGTGATTTCAAAGCAATATAACTGAACAAGGCTTATTTAAAATTCATTTCCTGTACCCTGTCCTCTCATCACAGCCGGTCTTCTTCGATGACCTTACTGCTTGAGCCTGAGATAATCATGTTAAATATAAAGATGAAAAAATAAACACTGAAAGAAAAGGTAAAAAGTATAAAGACACAGGTAGTGTTTCTGTAAGGTTTACTGAGTCGAGAAAGACTGCTGCACACAGAGATGAAATAAATAAATGAAATAATTTTATCGTAATAATTACAGTAACCATCATAGTAAGTTTGCTTATTTAGGGTTTCTGTCTTCTTTCATATATATAATATATATAATTAATTTTCAATAAATTGTTCCCTTTAATTTTCTTTCTCCTGTGTGTATACATGACACTTTGGTTTGTTCCACTGAATGTCCTGGTAGCAGCACTCTGTATCCAAGGTTTTGCACAGGAGCATCATCCCCTGGGTCATTTCTATAGCGATGCTCGTAGAGAAGGCACTCTCCTCACTATCGCCATGCCCCCACTGCTCTGGGCTGGTAGCCAATGGCGTGTGTCCACGGGGGGTAGGAGAGGAGTCACGCAGAAGTCTCCAGTTGTCTTTGGTTGCTGGTCTTGTTTGGTTTTATTTGATTGGATGGTTGTTTTTATTTGGTGCAGCTTGGTTTTATACATTCCAGTTCTTAAAGCTTCAGTCCCTGCAGTGAGTTCAAGCAGTGACTGTTTGGTCCCTTTCCCAAAGTCCCTTTTGATCCAGCTTCACATGTAGTTCTTGGTGCACACGCTCATACACAAACATCCGTCACATACAATGTCTTGTCGTCTTCTTTTATAAACATTTATTCAGAAACACATTCATTTCATCATCTTCTCATTCATCAATTTATCATCCACACAACACTCACTAATTTAGCAGTGAGACAAATAAGTGCGTCACATGTCAAGAGTCAATTATTGGTCAACTGGATCATTTCAGATCCTTCTATCCCGTCTGTGTTTTGATTTCCCCTCCGTCTTTACGTAAAGGCTTCGTACACACTGTTCAGTCAGGCTTTTGCAGTCTTGATCTGCCTTTATGGTCCAGTTATAATCCCATACTTTTCATTGTCCAGCTCATCCAGAACAGGAGACCTGAAGGCCAGGGTTGAGTATAAAGGCCATGAGTCTGAGACTTTCGCCTTATAAAAAGAGGCAAAGCAGGTCCATTCAGCTTCCAGAGGCAAACCCAGAGGTTTGTTTGTCCAGAAAGGGAATTCAAACCGAAAGGTGTGTTAACTATCTAACAGGTTGTAGTGGCAAAATAGTAGGTGTAACGCTAAACCCCATGAATGATTCAAACCAATTTCTGGTCAATGTTTGTCCCCAAAGGAGGTGTTCAGTCAGGTACAACAGAAGAGATGACCATATGAGCCTCAGGGCAAGGCTTTGGCAGGACAGTGGGGTGCTGGCGTTACCTGCAGCTAACGTGGCCCGGTAGCGCGGACCCTCTTACTGCGCTTGCTGACTGTGGTGAAGCGGAACGGGGTGGTCAGGTCGGGCTGCTCTCCAGGAGGGAAGCGCTTCATGAAGTGGACCTCCTGCTGGTTGGGGAGCGTGTGATTGCCGTGGCGAGGCCGGCCCCGTTTTGTGAAGCCCACGTACCAGCCTGTGTAGCGCGCTGACATCAGAGCTGTATAGTGGTTTTCAAGCACTTTTTCCACAAAGACGCAGTCAGCGCTTCGATTACTGGCCTTCTAAGAGAGCACATCAAAACACAACCACACACACACATTCATTCAAAGAGAAAACCAAAGACACTGGTCAGTAATCTATAAATTAATTAAATTCTTTCTCTTTAAATCAGAATCAGACTCACCTTTCCAACCAGCTTGCCACGTCGGTTCATACACAGGTAAAAGTTGGTCTCTTTACCCCTGATTCTCACCTGGCTCCCAAAGGTATCAGCCTCCACTACGAGCTGGGCTTGTGAAGGGACATACAGAGGTGAAGAAAAACATTAGAGTCACAAGGAGAGCACAATTGCTCTGACTAAAAATCGTAATTAAATCAAAATGAGACTCTGAACTTAATATGGCATCTCATTGAATCAGAGTTTCAGGATTTGCTGTTAAACTGCATCAATAAATCACAGGCAAATGTAAATGTCTCTGGCCGGACAGATGGTTGTCAGATAAGCGAGGTCGCACACATGGATGTGAGGCAGTGAAACACAAATGGGCCTCGTAAAAAAGATAAGAGCCAAAAGAGTAGATGGACAACAGCAGCGGGTGGATCTTTCAGACTCACTGTCTACTCTTGTGTTACAGCGTGCCCCATTCTTACCGGCTAAAAGACTTCACTTACACATCCTCCTAGGGCTCTCTTCTGTGGCTGTTTAAAAATAAATCCCGAAAATGGTTCCAAGATGACCTTAGTCAACAAAGAGGTCAAAGAAATCAATACTGCCCCTCTTGCCTTCTTCCCCAACTCTCCTCTCATCTCCCTTTTGTCTGTTCACTTCATATTTATACCTTCTCCCACCCCATCCTTTATTTTCTAACTCTGTGTTTAAAGGCTCCCAGGTGTGATACCTTGTCACCATAACCAGTTTGTTAAATGAATAGATGTCTATGGTATTAGTTGGCCTATCACATGTTTGTCAGGGCTGTCACTGTGCAGTGTGTGCTACAGCACACATAAATATTAGCCGCTGATTTTTGCCCTGGCCTTTTCTCCTCATTGATCCTGTGCGTTGTTTAAGAATGGGCTGGACAATGAAAGGCTAGAGAAGAAGGTACTGAAGAGGAGGCAGTGGGGGATGGACAGAGGGGTGTGAAAGGATGCAAAGAGGGAGGGAAAGAGGAAGCTTGCTGTTTTAAATCCACAGGAGACAACAGGGAGGATGAGAAATCAATGCACGGATCAATGATGGAGATGAGTTTCTAACACTCTACCTGCCACAGGCTTCTCCCTTGAACTCACACTTTTTTTTGCTACACTTTTTCTCATCCTCTCTTCCATTCTTCCTCTGTCTCTTTCTTTGGCTCTCTTGCGAATCATTGAGTCAGCAGCTAGTCGATGAGGTCTTTGTACTCGCAAGACAGGCTCCACTGCCTCTCTCTCAAAGCCTGCAGAGGCCAGTCTGTGTGTGCTTTTGTCAATGCTCCTGCACAGTTGCATTCTGTATCCATTCATGCATGCACTTGTTCAACCTTCAAGTCTTTGTACTCTCTGATATGAGACAGTGGAAGCATGCAAGTTAGTTTATATCAAAGTATTTTGTCTGTCCCTCTGCCTTCTAGCACACATGTTTGTGTGTGTCTTACCATATTTATCCCCATCCTCTCCTCGGGCGCTGATTCTGCGTCCAAGAACTTGGACATGTTTGCCGCTGGTGCGGCTGTAGAGCTGGTATACTCTGTGGTGTCTGCGACTCATGGTGTCTCGCACTTGGGTCTGGTTTTCCACATGCACACTGAAGTTCACTCCATCCACACCAAGTACCTGCTAAAAGTGCAAACATACAATATAACTAACAGACAAAGGTCCTCATCAAATCTGAAGGGACTGTAATCTAGCTCAGAAATGGAAAAATATAGAGGTTCCATTTAAATAAATATTTTTTATACAAGCTTTTAGGGCAATGTTGTCTTTAGCAGACACTGACAGCCTACAGACAGGGAACATGGGAAAAAAGGACAAAGATGAAATGAAAAGGAGCAAAGGCCCAACCCGAGAATTCAATCCAGGTTGCTGTGTATGTATGGCATTCACATGATTTGTCCAAAGACTAGTCAAGTAAAAGTGAAAAGTAAAGGTAAAAAGCTTGTTACAAAATGACATGTTCTCTCTATTGGAGCGAAGAGGCTAAGATATTTTTAACAGCCCATTTACTCAAAGGGAACCTAATAATTTTACATATAGCAGGAGTCTGTATGACAACTGTACAACTTGTCTTTATTTTACTGTACACTCATTGACTCTCACCTGTAAAGGATTGCACATCACCAGCAACATCTGGATACATCTGGAAAAAGTAGAAACATATGGCTTCAGAAATATGTAAGCAGAATTGGATGCTGGAAGAGTCATTTGTAACACAGTCATGTCCAACTCTTTCTTCTCTGCTGTTCTTTCAGTCCAACATCCTTTTGCTTATTAGTCACTGCTGGGTGTGCAGCTGGCACAGCAACTTGACAGACAGACAGCAGTCCAGAGATCAGCAGACAGACAACACCCAGTACACTGTTTGGAGTAACGCTACCATTCTTCTCTTCTGACCCATCTGTGACTTTCATCAAAATCTGGCCTCCAAATGACCTGCTTGGACCAGGGCAAAATGGCAAACATGCCGAGACAACTAGACCATGTTTTGGTTTGGAGATCTAAGAAGCTTATTTGGCTGTGCTGTGACTACAGGTGCACGCTCCGCTGTGATGTGGCTTTGGAGAGCAGTGGACTGTGGTTACATTTAGAGATGCTATGAATAAGTGAGAACACGAGCTACCAAATATGTGGAAAAATGATTTGTGGTGGAATTAACTGGTAGAGGCTAAAAACAGTCATGCAGGATTAATGGACATGTCTATACGGAACGCTGTGCGCTATTGTTATTCCCAAATCCTAACCTTTAGTGACCTTTAGGGTTGAAACAGGTGGTTACAGTTACAGCTATAATTATTTTCACTTTTGTGTTACCTAATTGAAGTTTAGACCTTGACCTTGGATGTATCATGTGTTATTTACAGCTTTAGCAAGGGAGTGATACGTGTTATGCAAAATCTACTTTGGCAGTCCTTGAACTGCTGTGAATTAGCGACTGAACACTTAATGAAGTTCAGAACAAAGTGTGTGGGCTGTAAAACATTTCTACGAGTCTTTCCCCACCTCATCTGGCTATCACTCTGCATGCCTCTTCTGTCTCTTCCTCTGACTTGTTGTCCTCTCTCTTCTCTAGCTTATCTCTCCTTCTCTGTCTTCTTGTCTTTTCTCCCCTGCCTCCAATCTTTCTTTCTGTTTGGAGTTCGAGGGGTGACTCCTCCACACTGTCATGGGCATGCACACAGATGTGCAGATGTGTACGCACAGGAGCAGGCAGCTGACAGCTGGCCTAAAGCAAATGCATATGCTCTGCTGAGAGAAGGAGATAGGGAGGACACTGAGATGCCGAGCGAGAGGTACACAAAGGGAGAGGAAGAAGACGGGACGGAGCAAGGTGATGTAAACAGAGGATAGACAAAGAGAGGCCTGACACAGGCTAAAGGAGATCAGATCAGGAGCACTGGGAAGGAGTAGAGAGGTCAAAAACAAAACAGGCCTTCATCTCAGTGAGGAGAAATGAAGGGGCTAAATGAGAGACAGTAGTGTAACCACAGAGTGCGGTCTGGCGTGAGAAGTAGACAAAAAGATAAATAATGGGAAGAAAGAGGAAAGGGTTTAACTCATGCACATCATAACACATGCCACTGCAACCTGACTCACACACACTTCTAGCATTTCAAGCTTGCTTTCTCCTACTTCTATCTTTTGGTTCCCATTGCTTGTGAGTAGCACTAATAGATGCAGACGTCCTGGGCAATGCACTAGTGTGCTGGCGCTTACTTCTTGCCTGCGCAGCCCAAAAAATCTAAACGCCTTAGCATTGTGAGAACTCTCAGCTGTTAAAACACAACCGCTGTACGGCCGCCGAGGACACTGCAGAAAAGTGCCTCGGCACTGGATTCCCTTCTCCCACAAAAACCACAGACACTCCATATTATGCCAGCCGCAGAGAGAAGGAGAGTGGGGAGAAGGAGACAGGATTGGGGCAAGTGGGGGAGGGATGAGAAAGGGACAGAAAAAGAGAGTAAAGACAGAAGAAGGTATAGAGAGGGAAAGCCCGGTGCGCTTTGGACGCCTGCCAAAACAAGCAAAAGTCTGACATCATAAACCTGCGTCCCAGCAGATCCAGCATAGGAGGCTGTGGTTAGACTCGCAGGCCTTAGGACTGGGCACCAGAGCCCAGCAGAGTGCTTGGCTCAGTTTGGGCTGTGTGTAGCGGCGGTTAGCGTGGTAGGCCAACAGAACAGCAGTGGGCTTGTGCACAATGCGAGACGTTCACGTGTTGAGAAGCAGCGGTTAGTCTAGCGGCCGCAGGAGTGGGATCAGTTGTGGGCCTTTTGGTAACAGCAGTGGTGAGCCAACAAGGAGCTGCAGCTTCACAAGAAGAGCAGGAACAGGTTGCTGTGACATTGTGACCTCACTTGTCCCACTGTAAAGAAGCATCTATTTAAGCAAAACTGAAAATAAACAGACGTTTGCGTCTCGAAACTCCAAGACTAAACCGGAACTGCTCCTTCATGAATACAGCCAGGAGCACCATCATTCATCAGTTATTAATTCATACTCTTTATCTAAGCTCATATCCATGGAAAAAATGAGAAATAGGCAAGACAGGAAGACAGATGCAGACAGTTAGGAGGGTAAGTGGAGAGAAAGTGAGACAGACACCAGGAGCAGCAGCAGCACACACCCTGTCCAGGTTGTGTAAGGAATGAGAAGTATCTAGAGATGACTGCCATCTGGGAGACGTACAGCCGACACAAAGAAAGAAAAATAAATCCTTTGGTTTTTAACAAGGCACACCTCAAACGGGCAAAGTCATCCCCCCAACCTGGGTCCTCCTCCCTCACATTTGCACTTGGAACTTTATCATTTTCCCATCCCACAAGATAAAACCAGTGCTATTTGAGACTGAAATATTTGGAAAGAGGAGCATTATTGGCAGATGGGAAAATGACCCTCTACGAGCAGCAGCCCCGAAGTGAGTGCAGATGGTGATAGAGATGTTTATGGTAGATTTTATGAGTTACACAGCCCTGACTCTGACCTAGTGACCCTGAACTGTCAGCCAATCAAACAGGGCCTTCCACTGACTGTTTTCTATGGGGACTGATGAGAGGTGATGTAATCATTAGACAGTGGAGGCTCTCCTCTCCATCATCTTCATCCTCGGGTACTTTTGGACTGAAGACACATACTACATACAAAACACCTGTGAAATAATTGCATTGAGATGGAAGCAGTAAAAGTAACTTACAAGACGGTCAGCGTGGAAAGAAGGGACCACATTGCTTCCCCCCTCCACTATGGACTTTGGTCCAGAGAGAGTCTCCTCGCTCGGCTTGAGCCAGTCCGACAGTCCGTGCCTGGAATCCGCAGAGTCAAAGAGTCACTAGACTCTCCCGTGGGCATCGGCGGCAACGTGTCCCGGTTTACCCGGCTTGGTTATACGGCGTAGGTCCTGTTTAAGGCCGGCCGGGGTGAACGCGTGCCACCGTGACCGACAGGCAACCTCTAACAGCTGTCCAGAGCAGAGCAGGAGAGACGGATGGGAGGGGGAGCAAAGGGGGAAGGTTAGGGCTTTTAAAAACTGCGCGTTCCCGACTAGGAGAGGAACAGGTGAAAGCGCGCTCACGTCTCATATAACCAACTCCAGTCGATCTGGTTGACCCTCACGATGATGCTCAGAACTGCAAACACATACGGTCCGTGGGTAAACTGGTGCGTAATCCAATGTTTGAAGCAGCAAGTGGTGTCCCAAATGAAGGAGGAAGTTTAGTCCAGACGGAGCTCGCTTAGTGGAAAGTGTGATATCAAGGCTGACTGATGAACGAACCCGCGAGCGCAAGACGGGGGCTCTGAAGGCGCGGGGTCCCCGGTCATGACTGCACCTCCACGCTGGCTCTAGGGATGTGTTCGTCAGGTGACACCTACAGTGGGACAGAGGAGCCTTTTTGGTCCCGCAGCGGTCCAGCTCCAGCGTTCTCAAAAAGAATGGGAGGGGAGAATAAAGGGCAGAGAAAGCCCAGGAAAAGAGGGAGGGGTGGCTGGAGAGGATGGTAACAGCTGTGACTGGGTGGCGGACTCAGCCACCCGCGACACAGCGAGGAAATGACAGCCGCACTTTGCACCTGATTTTCCGGACTTCCCCCACTCGCCTCAGCCGATGGTTCGCGCCCGGCTGCAGCGTTCCTCCTCGCGCCCTCTCGACACAACACCAGCCAAAACACAGCACGATGACATCACCTCCGAAATGTTTGAAGGGGGAAAATGCAATCCGATCTTTTTATTTATTTATTTTAAACAGAGAATGTTTAAGCAGTTTTTGTCAAAAGGGAAAAAGTGTCTCCGCTCCGAGGGGGAAAAAAACTCGAACATGAGAAGAGTCGAAGTTGAGGAATTAAAAGTTGTGCGCGCTGTAAAAGTGTCAACCTCAAATCACTCACAGATCGGTCCGCGGTGTAAAACCTGCACGTCTCTTCTGAAATTTATTTCTTTCAGAGGAAAGAAAAAGCACACAAAAAAGAAGCCAACAGCGCGCCCTTTATCCAATTCACTGTGTTATGCAGATCCTTTCTCCTTTCCAACAATTCCAAGGTTTCCTTCCATAAAAAGCTCCTCTTGAAGGGGGCTGCACAAGGAGAGGCGCGTCGGCAGGCACAGACCTCACTCCAAGAAAAAACAGAACAAGATTTTAACAGACGCGGATCAATCCTCCCTCCCTCCCTCCCTCCGCTCTCCCTCCCACCTCTCGCTCTCCCTCGCTCAGCCTTTGACACGCACGCACACGCACACTTATTGGATCAAAATGGGATTAGTCAGTCGCTATGCGATGCCGACCAAACTTAGACTGTAAAATATCCATTTAGTGCTGCTTTCCATATGTGAACAAATCTGCTAATGATGTGAGATAATGTCACCTACAAATCACCATGGGAAACCTGGGCGTAAAGGAAATGTTGTTTAAACCCTAACTTTCTGGAAAAGTATGGATAAAATAGGCTGAATGGAAAAATGATAGTAGCCCGATAACAATAAATGACAACACGAAATAAAGACAGTTTAATACAGTAAACGAACGCATAAACCTGTTTACTTAAGAGCTTTACAGACACCTGCCTCAGTCAAGTGGACATTAGACAAAGGTCAGTGTCTCCCAGCTGGACCTCGCGCTGCAGCTTCAGTGGCTTTGCGCTCGGAATGAAGGGCGGAGGGCTCTCTCGTATGTGCTGTTCTTTCAAGTGATGTATTTTGACTCCGCATTTCATAACTTTTAAGTTAAACCTTAAGAGGGAAAAATGAAACAGAGAATGAGAGACAGTCGGGAGGGCGGTATGTAAGCCCGAATCCGGATCCAAAACGAACATTTCTCAGGGATCTCGGCAGAAACACCCTCTCTGCGCTCCCAAAAAACTCCCTCTCACCGCCGCACAACCGCAGACGGTCAGCCAAGCCAACAAAACACTCCTGCCATACCTTTCCACACACATGTATACAGAGAGAGAAGGGGGACGAGAAGAAGAATAAAGAGGAAAAGTTTGGATAAAGGTGGGAGGGACCGTTACCTTGGATAGTCAGGCTTTTCTTTTCATTGTATTTTCAAATCGCACACACGCTCTCACTCTCTCACACACAGACTGAGCCGGGCCGGGCAGGGGTATTGTGGTTGAATGCCTTTCCAGTCATGCTCCATAGACAAGCCTTTGGCCTTCGTTCCAACTACTGGCTCTGTCAGTCTTTGCACCTGCGAGCACAGACCTTCACTGCTCACCGCACTGCTGCAAGGGACAAGAGTGTAAATGTTGTGGAGAGGGATTTGAACCGCATTTTGTGATGAGGAATGGGCTTGTCTGCTACTCCTAAGCCCAGATGGAGGGGTTCAAAACGGGGACTACACCACATCTTTGTTCAATGTGGTGGATGAGTAAAAACAAGAGGCCAATTCAGCTCACAAATTGCAGCAGGTCTTGAAGATATAAAGTTCATGTCAGTGGTGGATAACTTTGCTCCATGATGTACTTGAAGTTGATAAATGATTTTTTTTTAGAGTCATTGTTAATGCAAATATACACAGCGAAACACCAAACAAAAACAAGAGGTGTGAGTATCTACACATTTCTGGACTAAACCTATTCCAAATCCATGTATTATAAGGCCTTCATTGTGCTTCCCAAAGGGCTGAAATATTGTTCATGGTTCCACACTGCTTTACAGGCCTAATGTAGGTAAAAGGGAATAAATGGTTGATGGATTAACTCTTGTTTTATCTAAACCTATTACTTACTGTGTTTGCTCTTTAATATTTATTTGTTTGCTCTTTAATATTTCATTTGAATTCAAAGAATCCGTTGAGCTACCCAGAAGAAATGCTCAGAGAAAAAGTCTATGCCAAAAAGTTGTTGTAAAAGTCACCATTACAAATTACCAAGGCATTTCAATTCTCCTTCTTTGTTTGTCACATCACTCTTTCTCTTTTTCATTGTCTCTTCTAGTATCTGCCTCTTTAATCTTGCCAGCTGTTTTTTATCTTCTCACTCAGTCCCTCCCTCTGTTTGCAACCCACATATTGATTGCCTATGTCTTTGCCTCTGCAGATTCTACCTATTGATCCTTGCTAAGACACACATTCACTAGCCCGGCTGCACGGACATGGATGTCCCCTTACTGTCACTATACCTGCATTCAAACTTGATTCTTCCATGGGTGCACAACACACACATAGTCAATCAGAGATGCACTGGGGCAGATTTTTGCATACAGGCTTTTTTGTGCTGAATAGACTTGGTATTGATGGACTATCTGCCTTTGTGCTTGTCTCCTGAGTCATTAAAGAGAATAAGAGGTATGTGTCTGTCTGGGGCTTTGGAGCTGCCATAGGTGAGGGTCTGGAGTCTGCTTTTTCTACGTTGCTCTTTCTTGCTTTGACCGGGCCTGCAGGCTTCTTCATCCAGGGAGCTTGGTCAATATGGCCATTCTGTCTAGCAATTAACATCGATCAGCCCTCGTCAATACCGTCAACACCCAGACAAAGACCCAGGGTGCATTGGATGTGCTTGCCCTTTCTCTATCACAGCCCAACAAATCCCCAAACAGCACTCTCATTATTTAAGGGCATTCTGGCCTGACCCCAAGGTCATTGTGGAGGAGAGCCATGGTGTGCTGGGCTCTCATGTTATGGGTGACTGGACTGGAACCTATTGCACGACTCTCACGGTTCAGAACCACAGGCCAGCACTTGAGTCGTTATGACAGTCTGGTGTGTGTGTGCGTGCCAGTAAGAAGTCAAGTTAAGATACGCTTAGCTTGGACACATTCAAACACAAGTTGGCAGACAAGTAATATTGTCCCCCTGCTGTGCACTCTGAAGTGTGAGACACTTTGAAAACTTTGAACACTACAAATGCAATCCATCATCTAGTGACATGCGGTAGATTTGGAGTTTTCAGATGTGTCAAGTGCAGTGGATTGGGTCCAATTAGTTAGTATATAAAGCATGTGCTGAACATGTTTGTGTGTGTAAAGGATAGGCAGCCTTGTGGTTTTGATTAATACCTGCAGACATGGACCCTAAACTTCACTTCACATGTTGAGATGTCAGCCAAACATTGGTTTCTGAGATAGATAACTCTACTCTGTTAATCATGGGCCAAGTTTAAACTGATCCCCAATGTGTACATGTAAAAGAGACTTAATAAACTTAATAAAGCTTCTTTGATGACAGGAGGCCCATGTGAAGTCAAGGAATGTGTACAGTGTGGCGGGCATTGAAATGAGAACCTGTTTGCCACTTGTCTGCATCTGGAAGATGAGAGAATTGACAGCTGCAACTAAGTAAAAGCAGGAATTAATTAGCAGAGGGATGTTTGATTGTGAGCTCCAGATGAAGAGAAAAGCGAAATATTGTTTTTATTAGCAGCGATGTTGGTGGTGCACAGCCCCCTTTTTAAACGTAGCTACATTAATCCAGTGATAATGCATGGATACTCTTCTCTCCATCCTGAATCCACTGCAGCTGTTGTCTCCATGTTTAGGCCAGAACAAATGTGGAATAACTAAAAGATTTGGAGCGTTTAATGGTGCATTGGTCAAAGTTATGATTTGTGCAATCTTGTTTGTTGACACCTGCAGCTTTAGCAATAAACATGACCTTATTTGACATATAATAAAAATCTTAAACAACAACAACATGTGCAAAAACTGCACTGTTTCATCATCATACATCTGTGTCATCTGGAAACAGCACTTGTTGAATCTTGATACTTACGTGGATGTAAATAATACACAAACCTGGATCATATATCAGCATCATCTAAAAGTCATGACGGGCCGTCCTGCACAGGAAAGATGAAATTAGATGGTAAACAGGAGATTTCTTTTCAGCAATCACCAGGTTTTATGTGATGAAGAAAATGAGCCGTGAGGTTCTGTTCTGAAGGAGTGACATGGCAGGGTGTGTGTCTGTCCATCAGTCTGTGATTGGCAGGGTCTGCTCCACACTCTCACTGAGTATGTACATGTTAATTGCTTTTGACCAGTGAGGTTGTACATAAAATTGCTGCGTTCACTGACTGGGTGGATGTTTGTTTAATTATGGTACTTGTGGTTGTGTGAGTTTGGTTGAGTGAGTGTGTCATGACCCTCAGTGATAGACTATATGCAGCTGAGAGTTGTGTGTGGTTTGTGGCTCTGGTGCAAATGCTTATGAGTATGCAAAGACTGTGTCAACAAGGTGTTGCTTCACAGCTGAATATTTGTGTGTTTTTTGCTGGACTGTAGGGATGTGAATTGCAGCTGTGGTTTATGTTGGATGCTGATCTGGAGTTTTTTTTTTCTTTCTGTTTCATGTTCAGGCATTCAGCAATGGATTCCATGAGCATGGTAACCTTCACTCCTGTCATCTTTTCTGTTCATCTCTTCCACACTCCTCCCTTCCCTTTTCTCTCCTTCATTGCCCTTTACAATTTCATCCTCTTTTGCTGCTCCATCTCCCAGTGTCTCCCTCTGTGATTTTTCCCCCCTCTTCTTGCACCTTTAGCCTTGCCACCGGGCAAAGGAGGAACTGTAATGTTTATGAAACCCTTTAATGTGCTATGTAATTACCCTGGCAACACCTCCCATCATTACTCATGCCAATAAAGCACCTTCAAATTGACATGTCACACTGGAGCAGAGTGAGAGGAAAGGAGAAAAGTGGCAAAACACACAGACTTTCCATCGTACAAGCTGGTCTATCTCTCTACTTATTCAAGGTAAGTCATATTGAAGAGTTTAAAGAGCCACATGGGTCTTCTGCTCCTGTCTTTCCTCAGTGTCCATTTGTTCATCTGTGTTTGTTGTTTCTTTTATTCTTTCCTTCACTGCTCCTTCCTCTCTTTATGCATCCAACACCCTCCTGCTTGCTGTGACTTCTGCCAGATGCCCAGGTGGTGGTCAATTACAGCATAACTCCTTTTGGAATAACAAAAGCATTCTTCAGCTCGTCCACTGGGCCTGTTTTAGTAAGACTTTGTCGAATGTTGGAAACTAGGTGAATGGGTAAAACCAAGGGAGGGGGAAATATTGTAACTCACGGAAAGGGTGTAAACAAGGATCAGTAAAACAGTTTGGCAGCAGGAGCCTCTAATAAGACCAGGAGAAGCCGGAATGGCATTTTAAAACTAATTGTTATGAGTAATGCTCAAGTGTTTGTTTATGCTAAAAACTTCCATATGCAATTAACACATACTCCAGGCCCCTTAGTCCTTCCCTTTAAAACACATACGCCCATGCTAGTTGCTCGGTCAATATACCTCCCACTTGGAAGCGCTTATGTTATGTCCCCTTGTTTTTGTGAACGTTTACTGCTAATGTTCAGACTTTCATCTTCATTTTGGATTTTGGTACTTTACTACCTATTGCCCACCCTCTGCTTACAAGGGGCTATAGTGTCTTATTCTTTCTCTTTCCTGACAAAATCCTAATTTGTAAGACAAATATTATAACAAATTAAGCAGCAAAACAATGGGTGGGTGTCTGCCTGACGTCAGTCTGCATTTCATTAGCAATCGCTAGGCTAACGTGTTCCATATGGAGGCGCCTGCAGGGTAGCCCCCTGCTGCCCATCCCAGCCCAGCATGGCCTAACTCGACTCGGTTGCCATGGCCTGCCCCCACCCTCACTTTCATTCAGTCCCCAGTTCGGACCCCATCCGGGCCCCTACCATTATGTCATCTTTAATTTGGACTTGTCACACATCACCTGACACCTACCCCCGTCATGCTGTAACCTTTTGTCCCGCTGGAGCAAAAAAGCACTCTCCCTCTCCTTCTCTCTCCCACTTTGCCTGTTGTTTTACTCTCCTTTTTCCTCTCATTCTTTCTCCGTCTCTCACGCTCTTTCCCCTCGATCACACTCTGTTGGTTTCTTTTCTCAGTTCTCTCCATCTAAACCCACCTGCTTATCTTTCAGTCCTTTGTCAATTAAACTTTGGTGATATCTATAAAGGTATATTGCAGAAGCAAAAGAAAGACCAGAGAACATAGAAAATAGAATCCAAGGCTTCTGACAGATGAACCAAGTGACAATGAGATATGGGGAATGACAGTCTTAAAGAAAGTCCAGCATTCTGAAAAAAAAAACTAAATTAAAGCCTTTGACAGAAATCTGGACAGAGAGACCAGTGTTGGACTGAACTGTGGACTCCTGGAAAGTGGCGAGGCTGTGGTGTTGTCTCCTGTGATGGAAGTCTGGAATGTGACGGATTTGAAGAATTTGATAAAAGAAGAAGGACAGACAGAGAAAAAGATGAGAGGAAACAAGCAGATAACAAAGGATTTATGATAACAAGAAAGGGCTTTAGTGTCCATGAGCACTGCAGGTGGGATTACTTACATGTGCAGGTACTTGTCAGAGGCATGTGCATGGATTTGGGATCGCCTTTTCCAGCTCGGGTATCTGTGTATGTCATCATGTTTTATACGGCCCACATGTGTGTGTGCGTTGCTGTGCACACCCATGTGAGTTGCTGGGTGTCTCTGGTAGTTGTCCCTCATCACTGCTGTGTTCCCCAAGGTCTCCCTGTTGGCTCCAGTCTCCTTTGCCATTCTGCTGCCCTGCCATAAGCACTCTTTCTATCTCTGCTCTATTCACTAGATTCACGTCATTAAGATATTGATAAGAACTTTTTGCAGGTCTCTCAAGAACTCGAAAATACAGTTTGCAGTCAAGATTTGAGAATTTTTGCATGTATATCACTACTTTGTTTGGCTTCTGCATCTGAAAGGACTGCTGACACTTTAACATGCAATAGAGGCCAGTTTCAATGGCAGAATTATTTAAAAGGCATTATCTATACTGCAGTGTGTCCCATTGCAAAAACAAACATAAATCCCAGTTGAGTTACACTGAAGAAAAAACACTAACTAATGCCTTACACAAAAACCTCAATATATCATTGATAATAGCTGTCATAAGTCTTGGAAAATGCCTCAGAGTAGGCACACTGTCACTGCTCCCTACTCTTTATATTCTCCTTTTTCTCAACCATTAATGGTCATTATGAGTGTTTTACTCTCAGCCAGGCTAAACTCCGGATGGTAGTGCCCTGAGAAATATGAGGTTGGCTAATAATGATAGTGGTGAGGCGGTAAATACCAGAGTGACAACATCAGACATTTGTTTACTGAATTCAGAGTCTCTAGTTGCAGGGAATGTTCAGTAGCACTATGTTTGGAGTGACTATGGCGTGTGCTGTGTGTCTGAATAAATGCTTTCTTCATTTGTCAGTTTGTCTGTTTAGAGTGTGTTTGCCCTGTGTTGAACCATGTCAAATAACTTGTGCATCTACCAGTGTTTGTTGGCTCTCTGTGGGGTTGTCGGTTGCTCATGCTGGTTGGAAGTTTATGATCAGTATTTTCCGGCTTGCATGACTTAGTGTGTGAAAACCATTCACACCCAACACAAACACACACACACATACACAGTAAAACTGTGGATGTTGATGGCCGTCCATGATGTGTCCTTTACTGTGTGGTAGTCTTGGTAGCTGTACAGTCTGTTTGTGAGTGCAGCTGCATGTCGGTGTGCGTGGAATGAGTGTAAAAGACATCAGACACCATCGTTAATCGGCTTAATCAATGACAGATGAAATTCCTGTTGTTTTTTTTTTTCACTGTAGCGATGTCTGCTCCAATAGAAACAAGGCACAGAATGTGCAAAGAACCTGCTGGAGACGACTGAGGTTGGAAATCTCACTTATGTTCTCAGTCACCATACACACACACACACACACACACACACACACAAAGTCTCATAAACATTTGAAAGAAAAGGTTCAACGTTGGCATGGTCTGTTCACATTTTGCTTTGCCACAGCGTTTACGAATCACATGAAATATGCATATTCCAAATAAACTATGGATACACCGGCCTTTGACTCGGTTACACACATATGTCCACACTCACTCACACCCTTGCCAAAGTCCTTTCTGTGCTCCAGCTGGGGACCCAGCTGCAGTGATGTCATTGCTTGCTGCCACTTTGCTGATTGTGACTCTTATTGAAAGCAGAGCACTTTGATTCAGCTTCAAGAGTGGCCACAGTGCACAGATGTGAGCACACATTCACAACACACAAACAATAAAATAGATTGCGTACATTATGCATGAATGCACACATACAGCTTATGCTATCAGCATATTTTGGGCATACAAACAAAGCAATTTAAGCTTGGATCATAGTGGCTACATCAGTTATCCAAATTAGACTAACAGATTGCATACCCTGAAGAGATGGAGAGCAGGCGGAGAAGAGAGAAAAGCAAAAGGTTTGTGCCCCTAAAGGCTTGATCTATGGGTAAAAAAAGAGGAGAAGGACAGACAGAGTGAGAGGTGGGAACACAGCTTTGACGGTTTACTTTGAGAGTGGAGATAAGAGAGA
Organism: Rhyacichthys aspro; assembly: GCA_036850595.1. Classification (NCBI taxonomy): domain Eukaryota; kingdom Metazoa; phylum Chordata; class Actinopteri; order Gobiiformes; family Rhyacichthyidae; genus Rhyacichthys; species Rhyacichthys aspro. The sequence goes on from CM072157.1 coordinate 15,438,528, forward strand.
TGAAGTTACGCAATGAGGGAATGTCTTTTAACTCTCCCAGCTATTCCCAATTACATTTCACATGTCCATTTATCCTCACATACACACACCTACCGCAGTGCAGCCTGGCAACACTTTTCACTCTGCACAATGGGCACAGACACGCACTGTTTAGATCTGATAGAAAGGATTGTTCTCCTCTTAACCTCCCAAACAGATACACATGCACACAGACAAAATCAGTTACAAGACTACAAAACAGTCATGCCAATGTAAAAACAGACTAGAACAGTTTCTCCATGTTATGTTCCATCTGGTTCAGTCCCAGCTCTCCCTCCCTTTATTTCTTGGTTGGACTTGGCTTAATGTCCTCACTTCCAGTGTCACCCAGCATCACCTCCGTGACTGCCCTTTAAAGACCTTCATACCCATTCATGCCACTATGAACCTTTTTGCGGTGCCCCCCTTACAGTTCCCCCATCTCTTACCCCCCTCTGCGACTTCTCCCCCTTGTATACACTCGTCTGTTGGCATGTCCTTTGTCTTTCCAGCCTTTGAAGGCTTTTCAGGCAGCTAATAAAAGACAGGTCCCCACCACAACAAAAGGGCTCAGCGCTGCCTTTGAATAAACAGTTTATTTCACTTTTTATTTTTTTCTCTTCACCATACACCCCCACCCTGCTCCCCAATACACCCCACCTCTGCGTGTTTTTTTTCATTCCTGGCTAAGGGGGAAATATGTGCACTTGCTATGCTTTTTCCATGTGATCACAATGCTCTGGAAAAGATTAAGACGAAGGAGGGAGAAGAAAGGATGAAAAAGAACGAGGAACAGAAAGACAGGGCAGATAAGTGTGGCAACCTTGACCTTTGGAGTAAACAGACGCTGTGTGTGTGATATGTCAGTCTGTCACTCACACAGACTGTCTCTGTACAAAGTCGGACCATATTGTTCAGTGCTTGTGGGACACAAGCTCTCCTCCTGTTTCAATATCTTATCTTATAAACACTCACTACCTTTAAATGCACAACTAAGTCGACCTGTAGATGCTCATTGCTGGATTAGGCTGCTGTCCTTGTCTTTATATGCAAGTGCACAGGAAGGATCAGTCTAGTATTGAGTAATCAGTATTTACTCCACACTGATGATGTAACTTTTCCCCTTTCACTTTTTACATCAGATAAAAAAATGACACGAACAAACAAAGAACAGCCAGTGGCAAAGTAAAAACTGTATATTTTAATGACTCAAAAGTGATGCATTTTCTTCGTAACCTTTATCCACCTTTGACCTTGTCTCATTTGCACTCCACCAGAACTTTGCTGGAAACTACAATCACAGCAGCCGCAGACTGCTTTCTCCAGTTCCCAGTTTCTACTGTTGATACTATTAATATTTGCAATATCTTGGCTTAACAAACAGAAATTGAAATTACAGTGATTTCAGTAAAATGTTTATGTGCATTTTACAAGTCCAGTTTGAGTCAGACTAAAGCAATCATTTGAATTTCTCTAGTGTTATGTAAACGTAGTGACTGATACTCCTATGAGCACCTGTACTTTGCACTGCGAAGGTAAACTCTCTAAACCACATTGGGCCTGTGTACACTGGCAACACCTGGCTTTTCCCGAGGGGTTTCAAATAAACATCTTGTTGAAGAGAGACCTGTTTTATTGGATCAACTGGAACAACCTGGCTTTGAATCTGAGCATAATCCACCACATCCAGTGGAATCACGTCAAAGTCAAGTTGACAATTTGTCCTGTTTACATGCGTAGAAATATTTCTTTGGCTTCAAATGACTTGTAAGGCTTTGAAAAGGCACATTTTGTCCCAAATGTAAATAAGGTGTCGGTTTGTTGGAGCTGGACTCAGAGTGGCCCAGGGGTTGGAAAGACACTCCACCAGTGAAGCAGCCAGGAGCAGCTTGGACAGGGCCAACTGATCCCTCCAGCGGACATAGGTAAACATAAATATGGCTCAGCACATCTCAAATACATGAGATGAAATTAATTCACCTCTTCAGACTCTTAAACAGCCTCGAAAATGAGAAGATTAGTTTATTAGGCACTTGTAACGTGTGCTTTCAGGCAAGTTTCTTGCCTTCCCGCTCACTTCAGCCCAACCCACAAGCCACAGGCAGACTGTAACACAACTGAACAAAACCACAGCATGCTACTTCACATCGACTGACAAACTATCCCAGTCTCTTTTAACCCATATTTCACTTTTTACCATAGTGCTCTGCTGTTGATGTTATATTTTTCCCCTTTTATTTTCCCTGCATTTACCTTGTCCTTGCATACTATGAAAACTATGTGCACAAGAAGGAATTGATGAATTGTTTTCCCCAAAATGCATAGGTCTAGCTCTGGTTCTTGCCATCTTCATCTTTGTTGTTTGTTTGTCATGTTTGTGTGAGTTTGTACAGTATGTTTATAGTGCAGTAGCTCAACAGACAGTGTTAGCTCAACTATCGAAACATTTTCCGTATGAGTTCAGTTAGATGTTTACATGGATCTTTAAAAAATCAAGTTTATTCTGAAAAACACAATAAGTTGATTTTCTTTAGTGCTATGTGTGTCACAGCAACTCTTTGAAAGTAAAAGTAAATAAATGGACATTTTCCTGCGTCTATCTCTTGAGAGTAACATCTGTATGAGGCTGGTGTTAACTGCATCAGTGTACATATTTGTGTATACATGCAAGAGTTTGTGGTCATGTGTGTATGAGGCAGCAAACCACAGGCTTATTGGAGATATTAGAGAGCTGGCTGAACAGTGCAGCATAGCAGCACCATATGGGCAACTAGAAGCAGACAAAGGGTAGATGCACAGCACACACCGACACATAATACACACATAAAAAACACATGGTGCACATTAATACTGACAGACAGTCTCTGGGATATTGATAAATGCAACACACACACTTGTGCATAAACAGACTTTGAAAGGGATGAAAACAATCTGATTACACACACGTAAACTAAACTGTGCAGCTGCCTCACACTGGGCCGTCCTGCAGTGTTCGTGATGAATGATGGACAGAGTAAGGGTAGGACGGGTGATACCGCAGAGCTCCCCTTCATCTCTGTCATTCGACTAATCCCTCTCGCCTCTCATCTATTACATCATTCTGCGTCTTGCCAGGCACCCTCAACACTTGTCCCGCTCTGTGCGTCACACATTTACTCTTTCCTTTCTCATGTTGCCGACTTTCCTCTATTGGATCCATCTCCTTTTTCACTTTTCTCCACTTGGGACTGTTTCTGCAGAATTTGAAGAAACAATTTCTTGTGAAGCTTGGTTAGTCATGCACTAATAAATATAAAGTTCTGTCAGGATCATAGTTAAAAATAACTTATTCAGTAGCCTAAGTTACACATGTTTATAAAATTAAATTTATATTATGGAACATCTCTGCTCTTGCATATAATAAAACCAAGGAGGGGGAAAGCAGTGGACGCGACCCTTCAGTAGGAACACATCAGAGCAAGACTAAGACAATGATGGATTTGGTTTAAATTGACTGTTTAACATTTCCAAGTACATACTTTCAGAAATACAACACACAGCAGAAATTGCACATATAATTTCTTTACTGGGAGGTAACAGACCAATGTGAGTTACTCCTTTAGTGTTGTTGGCCAGTGTTGCCCCTGATGTTCTCCATTTGTCATCCATCAGACCCAGTGAATATAGTGGAATGTTGCAGCTCTCCTTCCTGTGGCGTGGATGCGGCCAGCAGGCACGTTCTTGGGGTTGCAGTTAAACAAGCGTCTAATGACACCCCCAGTAACCACAGCAAAGGGGGGGCACGCGTCACCACCACTAACCCAGGAAATGCTTTGGTTGGCCACAGGGTAATTGGGACTGTCCCATGTAATTTGGGCAGAGAGGCAGTCAAGTTTGGCCGGCACTTGTGCACTTGTCTCTCCCTGGCTGTTGGTCAACCACACCGCACCACAAAAACGACAAAGGCATAGAGGATGAGTGTGGATGGAGAAGATAGTGCACTGAGAAATGATAAGTCAGTAGTGGAGGGAATTTTAAAATCAAAAGCAGACACAAAACTATACAGCTACATGGAAAGAAAAAAGTAAGAGAAACTCTAGAGATTGACGGAGTGGATTAGCAGTGAGTATGTGAGAGAAAAATTGAAGAGCGGTGTGTGTATGGTGGGCATTATTTTTCCCCACACAGGTTCTTCTGCGCTGAGGCAGATGGAAAATAGGAAAGGGGAGCAGGGGGGAAATTCAGCTTAGTCAGGTCTTCTGCTCCAGCAGCGTACTCATCGCTGTGTTTGTATGCGTGTGTTTTCTCTGTCTGTCAGGTCCTCCTCACCAGCAGTGCTCAGTTTAACTGAGACAGACAGCTTGAAGACTAAAGAGTTCTCTGACTTTGGGCCCAAAACCACATGTGTGTGTGTTTGTGAGTGTGCACTTGTATCTGCCATGCAGGTGTTTTTAAATGTTTTCTTTTGGGTACTACTTTCCAGTATGTTACACTCACAAAGGGTTTATAGATGGTTTATAATAACATTACTCACTGGTAATTATTAAGTGTTGATCAGGTGACCTGTTGCTTGCCAAAAGGATTTCCACGATTACAGATTTTTGCATTTAGTTTCATATTTTGAAGGTTACTAAGATTTATTTTTACTGTAGCATCACTATTTTTGTAAAGCAGCAGAGTATATATTTTCAATTTTTTTGGAGTGTTGGAGAAGCTCATCAGTGAATGAAATAATATAGTAATAATAGTTAATAACATCACTATACACTATATAAATGCTATCCTCTTTTGTTATAAGTGGTGCACATTGTATTTGGAGAAACATATTGTCAGCCTATTCAGGTATATGTCTCCTTGGATCATTTCCAGGGTTAAACCTGCTTTCTTTTGCCTGATCTGTGGACATGTAGACATATACTGTCTATGTGTGTGTAGTTGTGCTGTATCATACCTGTCTGTCTCTACAGATTTCAGCGCATTAGTGGCATTAGACGGCTTGTTCCGCATGTTGTCTGCCTGTGTGTGTTCTGTCTGCCTATCTGTCTCTATTTTCCTGGCTCACTTAGTGTGTATTTGTGTTCACAAGCAGAAATATGTTGGCATTTTCCCTTCTGCAGTTTCTGTGTGAGTGTGCATATAGAAACATCCAAGAATGTCTGTGGATGTGTGTTGCAGGCGATGGGGTCACTGGCAGGTCCTCATCCCTTCAGACCAGACCAGACGATGAGGAGGGGAATGCTCTGGTGCTGTTCAGAGAGCAGTGGAGTGCTGTGCAGCAGTCTCCAATCTGGGACATAGCCTTGGGCTGCGACTAAATGAAAAATGAACAGCGCAGCAGCCGGACCTTAAATGTTTGTAAATCGGAGACTGACTAAACCATGCTAAACACAAAAACACACACAGAGCAGACTCCAAACATATCTCCCGCAGAACAGCACCCCTGACCTGCTTTTCTGCTCTGATTCTGGCCTGTGTCCAAACCTTCAAGTACACATGTACTTTCTTCACCAATCTGTCATGAGTTTATTTTCCTTTGATAGTACCTTCATGATAAATCAGCATAAAGGCTTATCCAGCATGGTCCGTGACCACAATTGAATGCATTTTTAACTTCAATAAACAAAATATTTAGCTGGTGTTCCTTGCATAACTGTAATATGTTTAACAAAGCCCAGATGCTGTATCAGCCTAGAGACATGGGTCTGAGTAACAAAGGAGCACAGACAAATTTCAGCAAAATGTCCCTAACTGTGGTTCATACAGTTGTCCTCAATTGTATGAACCAGGGCAAGGCCCACAGTGACCTCTCTTTAGACAATGCCAACCTCATAAGTTGGTTTCATGTTTTCATAGTGACATTTAGGCCCTGTTCTCAACAGCAGGCTTGTGGGGGGATTTGGGGTAATGCTTGAATAATCTTCAGTAAAAACACAGGGGAGGTTTGGACGAGAGTGTAAAATGTGATGAACATGAGATGAGGAGAGACAAAATGGGAGAGTGAGAGACAAAATGTATAGGTCTGAGGGGTCCTGCCACAAATGGAGGAAGTACAACTCACACTTTGGATTGGAGTCCAATAGAATTTTAAGCCTTTTGTGCAACCATTGAGGTTAAGAGTTTTTTCAATTCAGAAAGACCTCTTAAGCCAAAACCGTTTGAGTATCCCTGAACCACTGCAACTGACAATGCCAAAAGAGCACAGCTGGGAAAGTCCAATCTGACTCATTTGTGGAAGCTATTCAAAGTCTGTGCATCTACAGATGAATTGAGACTACTAATGCACCATAAATATACATATATAAGACCTATACAGTCTTCTTATGTATTTTGAACCCACTCCAATAGTAACTGGTGAATGATGTTCTTTATTCATTCATGTAATAGTTTTTGGAGGAGACTATCAACAGGTAAGTAGAAAACAACACCAACAAAGACACAACAAGTGCTTAACACGACACATTTCACCCTTGTTTGTTCTCTGTCATAAAAGCTTGCACTGCACTCCTGTTTGCATTCTCATCCCTCCCTTCTGCCCCTCGTTCTATGTCCTCCTGCTCTTTCATCGTGGGCCAGACATGCCCAACTGTAGCCAATTAGCATTTTCTCCCTCTCCATTTCTTTTTTCCCTCCCTTTTTTTTCTTCTTCTCTCCCCTCTGTGTTTGTTGTGTAAATTAGATTTGGGAGCTCTAGACAGATTTCGTACTCTTTGAGCTCTGTCTTTCTTCTGCTCTCTCTGTTTAACATGAATAAACCTGGTGGCAATTAAACATTTATGGAACTGGCATGCCCCCATTTAGCCCATCTTGCTGTGTCGTTCCTCTCTCCATTCACCTCCAACCGGCTTTTATCCCACTGTCACTCTGTCTAGCTTCTCACGTTTGCACTCTGACACCCACATTGTCTCCTGCCTCTTCACCCTTCATCACCTGCTAAACAGCTTGTCCAGAGCCTGCACTTGTCTGTCCCCATCCTGATTCCCCCCTCTTCTTTCTCTCTTTTTGTTGGAGGAATAGGGGAATGATTAGTGAGAATGCATTCACATTTTCCTTCCATGTGTCGTGCCCGCTGGAGTGGGAGCGATGTGCCAGGGAAGTAGTGGTGTTTGAAAATGTTTGTATGTAAAAGACGGGAGACAGCAGCACTTTTGTAACATAAATTGGGACCGTGTAAGCGGCGGTGTGTTCCACTTGTAAAGGACATCCTTGCTGCCTACATTGAGTGTGCTTGTTAAGGTGTGTGCACAGTGCTTGATGTGTGTACTGTGTGTTTTCAGTCGTGGGAACTCTAATTCTGCTGCTTGCAACCCAGATGTGCTGCACAGTGCTGTGAAACCTGACCCCCCCTTACCAACTATAGCAGCCCCCTCTCCTCCCTTGTCCTCCAAACCCGCCCAGAACTCTACGTTAAGGCACATGTGGAAACAATTCAGTCAATGCCCTGAGCAGGGTAGCCCTCACACACACAAACAGACGTATACACACTCATTTCACACTCAAGTTTGTTATATACTATGCGCAGACATATTCTCATCTGTCCCCTGTTGAGGTGCTCATTGCATGGCATTTGACAGTGTGTTAACTCTACTCTGATCCTAAACTGCTATCAGGTTGTCTACACTCCATCAGTAAGCCATGTGTAACCCCAGGATAGCAACAAGTTTATGTAGGAGGTGAACAGCGGGCTACGCTCCAGAACAATATGTGCAGAAGACGAAGAGTGTGTTGACGCAGCCTCATGTCGGAGCACACAAACGCCGTCTGACAACCTTATTAAATGGTCATGTGTCTAGTGTTTATTAATGGACTCTGTATTCATATCAGATATTTCTGATGCTGAAGTTAATGCCTGTGAATTTATCAGTGGACATTCATATACATATGACTTACATCATCATATTCTTACATCAATGGGGAATGTGGACAGAGGCAGTTGTTCAGTAAGTTTTTGTAATATTGACTGTAGAGATTTTTGGACTATGCTACTGTAATATTACACATGTATATTAAGACATTTTGTCCTAGCTGTCAAAGCCTTAGTACCATTGGAAAAAAAATCCACACTTTTCATATAAATAAATAAATAGGATGGATCCATGTTGTGTTCCGTCTCACGCTCAAAGTGACCTATGATTGCATAAGTGGTAGAACATGCATAGAAAAGGACATTGATCCGCTACCACAACTAAAACTGAACATTTACATTAATCTGATCAGCAATTTAACAACTATATATATATATATATATATATATATATATATATATTTATATATATAATTGACTGTGTCAGTGACACATCTATTGCACGGCCTGTCTGTCCTGGGAGTGGATCCCTCCTTCTGTGGTTCTCCTTGAGGTTTCTCTTTTTCCCGGCTGGGTTTTTTGAGTTTTTCCTTACCCTGATGGAGGGTCTAAGGACAGGGGATGTTGTCTTGCTCTGCCTGTTGTGCATTTACTGTCTTATGTGTTCATTTACTGTGAAGCCCTTTGAGGCAATTGTCATTGTGATACTGGGCTATACAAATAAAATTGATTTTTATTATTTATTTTATTTGAGTAAAACAAGGCCATAAGACATTGTCTACGCTTTATTATCAATAGTTTATATTATTATTATATCAATATTCAGCACAAAACAGAAACTTTAGCCAATCACATTCTTTTTCCTGAACAAGGGATACTCCCATTGATCTACACCAAGTTCAACAAAGAAGTAATGGCTACCGATAATATACACTGGTAACCCATTCATGCAATGTTGAAAGAGGTGGAGATACTGTAATCGCTGGATCGCTCAAAGCTAGAAGTTTAAGGTAAGTTCTAAACTTCGCTTTGACACAGTCTCAAATTGGTCCAGAAAGGTCCCTTCTTGGTTGTTAAGGGGTGAGGTGTTTGGATGACCATGCTTTTACATCACAGCATGGCACAGCATGTGCCAGCTAAAGTCTGCTGCAGCAAGACCCAGTGGTGGGCCTTCTCTGCTGGCCTAAACATGCTCAGAAAAGTACATTTATTTTATTATATTTTCATAAATATGTAAACAAAATTATTCTCTGTTCTCTTTATGTCACATTATATCCACTTAGTCAAGTGGCTTCCAATGTTGTTTATTATGGTAGAGATTTTTTCCAATTATATTTCAGCTAGCTTGTGTTGTCAGAGACCTTCAGAACAAACAGAGCAGGCCCCTGTGCACTGTAAGTGAACGGACACAGTCAGTTACAATAGCCAATCAGATCTTGATTCTGCAGACCAAGGCCAGCTAGAAGGTTTTACGTTAAACTGGACATGTACGCGTCCTGTGATTGGATAAGCATTGCCTGAAAGGCGGCAATTTGCAGAATATCGAACTAAACCTGGAGATCCAACAGCTATTGCTGTATTTTTAACCAATAATGGCCGAAGGAGGAGAAGAGATTGATCTGGTTGCCATTTTCAAGACGGGCCTTTCACGGAAAGCTGGATATTGTGAGAAGAGGGGGGCCAACCCCTGTGCTAGCTAACCTGTCCCAGCAGGAAAAGGGTTTGTCTGTCATTTCCAGATGAGCAACTATGAACGGTACCCGTGGCTCACAGCTACTGAGAAACGCTGCAAATTGGTGGCATTTTGTTTGGCATCTTTAAATCGCCTTTTTATTTTTAATTTTTGACAGTATCTGTGAACTTAGTGTCCTACTCTTAATTGTGAACGCATGCTTATCGGTTTTAAATGCTCCTGAATTAAGTGTTGCTTGACTAGCCTATATTGAGGTGATGTTGTAATGTGTAAGTGGGACGTCACTGAAGGCCTAAGCCACTGGCAAGACCACTTTACAAATACTAACAACATTAAAATATTTGCCTAAGAAGCCTCCCTGCAGATGCTGAGCTACACTTTGCTGTTTCACCTGTGCTTATTATGGGGCTAAGGTGTGAGTGTGTTTCAAGGGAGAGTGGCAAGTTAAGTTGTTTTGGATATAAGTGCAGAAATAAGCCAATTTCAGTAATTTAATATTTCGGTGCTTTCACATCTGGTGCTGTATGTAAAAATGGAAAATAGAGGGGTGGGATATAAGGCTGACATGGAGAGAGGGAGAAAGAAAGTGGGGAGAAAAATACATGTTTGTAGCTTACACTCCACCATACTCACATTCACTGTAACACAGGATGCATACTTGCTCCATGCACATGTACATCTTGTCTTTCATTTTCTTTCTCACTCTCAATCAGTCTCCTGCCTTTTCTGGGGCCAGTCACATAGTTACACAGTGCTCTGGAGTGACTGGTGTTGTAAGTTGGCGTGAGCGTGTAGGTGATCTGGGTGTGATTACTGCTTGGCTCTCCGACAGCTCTGATGATGACATTCAGTGCTTTGAGCTCCTCTGGCCTGGGTCTGCTCCAAACACAACCAAGCAGTACACTATTTCTCTACCTCGCAACCAGCATACATACAGCCTAGATACGGCAACACACTGCGTCTTTGTACATTTTGCCCAAAATGTACGCCTTTTTGAGTTTTATCTTAGTGTGAAAACCACAGTATCATCATGCTCTGACTTTGTCAGTGTTGTTTACAACATTTCCTCTCTGACGCCTTTTAAAATTTAAATACATTTAAAAAAAAATTATTGGTTTGGGAAGAACTACACATCCCATTTAAAAAGTATTTATTGTATTTATTTATTTCAGAATACATTCGAGTAAAAAAATTATTAAGATTCATTGAGTGCAAACTGTTCCTAACTTTGTTGATTGTGCTCCAATGGTTTCTATCTGTCTGTATTCCTTCCATTGCTCCAAGTGTCTGTTTGCTTCATTTAAATGCCAAGCTCAGAGAGCAGCTGTGTGTAATCCTCTCTGTCCTCCACACATTTCTCTACACCCATCAACGTCAACGCCGCTTTGATGAAGACACACACGCACACACACTCACACATGCACGCGCGCGCGCGCACACACACACACACACACACAAACACACGCACGCACGCACACACACATACACACACGTGCCCGCGCACACACACATACAAACACACACACACGCACACACACATACAAACACACACACACACACTCTTACTACTCTCCATCATTATCATTGTTTCAGCTGGAGAAGAGTCAGCGCTTTTGTTTGTAATTACAGGGGTTTGAAGTAAAAGGGAAGATTTTTTTAAGAAGAGAGACAAGGATGGATGGAAAAAGAAATAAGAAAAAGAGTGAGTCCGAAAAAAACACTGCAGCATGTCTGTGACATATTAGTCACATTTTACCGTAATTGTTGTTCGACCCCATCCCACACTTGTAAAAGAAAAAAAATCGTTTAGAAATAGTTTGGGAATGTGTTTTTCAGTGGAGTGCTTCCAAGGTTTTGTCTGGTGTGCACTGTACAAAGGGCATGCAGAGCTTTATGGCTGGCTGGTATGGCTTTAAAAACATTACCGCTATGGGCCGAGGCCTGTTCCGCTTCCTAAGCCTGGGGCTTCACTTAGGATTGACCCTATCAAAGGAGAGAAGATTGTGCCATTTGTAGAGGTACTATGGAATCAAGCTGAATCCCTGAGTGCAAAACCTAAGATAAAACACACCCAACATAAATACCTTCATCTGTACATGCAGTGATAAGAAAACCATAGACAGTAAATCCATTTGATTAATGGACAAATTGATTTGCTGTTCACAGATCAATTGATCATGCATCAAAAGCAAGTTCTCAGTTGAAGACATAAGCTTGTTTGACTGAGTCACAACCATTCAAAAACAGATAAATGATGCACGCAGAAATATCCACACATCCATGAGTTTCCCCTGGGTTCATGGCTCATGCCTGAACAGTGACACAGAGGGCTTGTAGAAGAGGCTTAGTGTACTGATTAATACTTGCATACACAACACCTTGTGTTGTGGGCATTTATTATGTCTGCATTGCTAAGCATCTTATCAAGTAAACACTAACTTTATGTTTAGGTCTAAGACATGTAAATCAAGTCTTATTTGTTGTTTACAGGTGGTCACAATATATTACAACAAACAACTTAGGACTAAAACATTTGCAAAAAGTACACAAACATGCACATACACAACTTTCCATATGGGAGATATGTGACCCATGTACGTCCTCTCCTGACTCCCAGTGTTGCCCAACAGGGAGTGTTTGTGTGGTATCCAAGGGCAACGGTTAGAGAGGGTGGGGGAGGCTGATGCAGAGAGACAGGGCTGCAGCAGCGCTGGTTTGTTTGTGTGTCTGATTGCTCTACGTATGTACGCATGCAGGTGGGCTCATGCACCATGTCACTGTTTGTATATGTGTCTTTGTGCATGTGTACGTTTGCACAACAGTGTGTGGAAAGTGTTGTTGTCTACAGCCTAACTGTTACTGACAAGCACACACTGACTACTGGAGTCAAAAAGTTAAATGCACTCTGTGCTCTTTTCACTCCCTTAAGGCTCCCTCGTTCTCCCTAACTTTCTCTCCTCCCAGTTTTATTTTCTATATTTTTCTCTCTGTCATACTCTCCTGCTTTTTCTCTCTCCCTGACGAGTTCTTTCTTTGGCTCCTTCCTCCTCCCCCTTCATCTCTGATGATTTTAGCAGAGGTGTGACTCATTGGGCATGAAGCCACCATGTCAGGTAGTGCAAAGAGTGCTGGAATAGTGGAGAAAGAGGAAAAGAGAATGAGAGAGAGAGTAGAAGTTGTTTTATAAACCTGATGAAGTATGGTCTGTGTGTTTGGGGGGTGGGGGGTAGAGATATGCAAAACAGACTGGAATGTGCAAGAGGAAAGAGTGAGAGTGACTGAAGAGAGGGAGGGGTGTACAGTGAGCACAAGGAAAACATAAAAAAGGAGGGAAATGAATTATTTCTGCAAACGGTTTCCGTCAAAATTGAGGTTTTTCCTCTTTGCATGTTCTCTTGATCGCTGGTCTTGTTTTGGCACACTCCCTTAGGTCACACTGTGACCAGTGTGTTTATGAGAAAACCTGTTCATCAGCAGGTCTGCTTTCATGAAGGAGGAGGAAATATTTTTACATCATAGGAGCAAGGGTTATAAGACACATTTCAAATGAGATTCAAAGACTCACATGAACACACTATCTCAAAGCCTACATTCAAATTAAGACAAAGCCTAAATCCCATATGTTTTGCTCTTAAGACATTATGTTCAATATTGAACTTTAAAAAAGCTTCTGGACATTGTGAGGTGGACAGAGGAAGGTATCAGGGACATTAGACCACAGGCGGTTTGATCATGAGTGTTTAGTAAGGGAAGATAACACATGCACGTTCACGTTCATGTGGTCTGTCAGTCAACTATCTTTGAGGCCTGAGGCAGGGATTCTCCAGACTCATCTCAAACTTGGCACATAGTGTTTTTATGTGTTTAGGGTAAATTAAACTGACTTTAAATTCATTTCCTGACTCTCCTTAACTACAACGTGCCAACATTAAAACCAACCCTTGATGACTGTGTGATGGAGTGTCCACATAAAAAAAATCTAATAAAGTGACCACAGATATCTCTTCCCACAACCTAATAACACACCCATGGCCTTGGCTGCCACTGAGGACATTTGGATATTTTTCCTAGTGATGAGACATTGTTTTATTCAGTTTAATATGCCCTAAGGTTCAGGTCAACGTGCAGACACAAAATGACATGTGTGCACATGCACACACATACGAACAACCACACACTTGAGCTTTGACTTGTGTCCTCAGCAGACACTAGTCTCATGCCAGATCTGCATCTCTGTCTCCTCTCTGGCTCTCTTTGCTCTTCCTTTTTTACTTCCTAATGTTTTTCTTACCTCCCACAAGTCACAGAACACTTAGTCAAAGACTAGGAAAGAATTATTTGCTGTAAAAAAAAAACTTCAAAGATTATGATGTGGTTTTATTTCAGTTTCAAAGATTTAAAACAGTTAATTGCCCTTGTATCTCTAGCCATCAAAGTTTGAAATGCAATGTCTTAGTAATTAATGAATTTTCAATTAGCCTTAGTTTAGATACAATTATTGTTCTTTCTTACATATATACTTACCTCAACATGCTCATTCTGACTTTTGACCATAATTCAGACCAGGGGCCAGACTATGGACATGTCTGACCTGGTGCACATTTCAAAATGATCAGGCCTGCAATGTTTTGGACAAAGCTGACTTTGTAACTTCCTCAAATCACTTTAAACACTGCCCCCTTCAGATCATTTCACTTCAGCTGAGCAGATGCACTCACATGCCTGCTTTACCTTAGATTTACACTCTTTTATGGATAAAAGGCAAAAAAGCACAGATACAATTGCATTTTAATGTAACCTGATGTGCCCTTACAGGATTTTTATGAGTATTGTTCATGGCGCAGTGACTCCATCTTGGCGAGCATGTTCACATTATGATTAATGTGAGCAGCCTGATCCATCCAGTGAATTTGAGCTGTGGTGACTGAAGCACGGGGAAGATCAAAGTCATCCTGATAGATTGCTATCGTCACTCCCACCTGTTCCCTCTGGAATTTCCTCAGTGCTCGTCAGCATGTGTGCATGCGCGTGCACGTCTGTTATGTCTATCACTCTGTTTGTGTTTCTGCATGTGTGCCTGAGTTTGCATCTGTTACCAGGTGCTCGTGGACCTATGTGTGTGTAGTCTGTTTCAACACGCCTGCAACTTGCGGGAATCTTATAATCTGAAACTGGAATATGTGCTCATGTCTATGTCTGTCTAGCCCCACTCCACCTCTCTCTGCATCGTCTTTCTCTTTTCTTCCACTCTTTCCTCTCACTCTTTGACAGCTGTAATAAGTTTAGTAGATCAGGTTACACCCCTTAATACATGGCTTTGCTTTTTTCTGTTCTTTCTCTAATTTGGTCGCCTTGCTTTCTATAAATGCTATACGTCTCACCGACAGACAGTTTCTCAGAAGCAGCAGACACAGTACATGCATGCTCTGTCTCTGCAGGCCTCTCAGGTTGCTGACATTTTCCATCTTTGCGCATATAAAGTAATAATAATAATATTAATGGGTGTGACTGAGCAAAGGTGCATTCACTGCCACTGCCAGCCTCCTATAAATATCCCCCGTCTTTGGGGGAATCCGAGAAGCAGCAGAGACCTTCAGTTTACACAGCTGAGGAGCATGTGGACGAAACCCTCCATTCTCTATTTTTCCTCCCTCTTCTCTCCTCTGCCCTAACTCTTCATTTTCCTATCAGTCTGCTACTGTGTATGTACCCTTAGTGTTTTCTGTTTACTTGTCTCTTATCTCTCCTCACCTGCTTCTCCTGATGCTTTATCTCTTAGAGTGTGACTTCCCACTTTTTTTTTTTAATCTTACATTACTTATCCACAGATTATTGTAGTTTGACAGACTTCCAATTTCCCTTTTGCTGCCAAAAAACTTATTTGCCCTCTTATTTCATGTCATTTTTAAAATGTGTTCAGTGAAATGATGAGTTATATAGGCCTATAACCACCTCAGGGCCCATTAAAGAAAACTCTTGCACAGAGCCTTTTAGCAACCACTTAAAAACTATAACAGCTTTAATATTCATAGGAACTGTGTGATAATGTTATAATATGTGCCTGAGGACAGAGATTTAAGAGTAGACCTGTGCTTTGTCATATATTGGTATTTAGCGCCCTCTAGTGGCATACTGATGTAAACGCAAATATTAAAGCTATTTTTATGTTTACCAATAGATCAGATATACTTATCCTAAAGATTTTAATACAGTAGCCTAATTCTGCACTTCCAGCCTCTGCAGTGGGAGAATGAGAGCTATCAGAGACTCACACCAGAGCAACACCTAAAAATGAAGAACATCAATGGTCCTGACACACATGGACAAGACAAAGGCCGGTCCATTGTTCATGTTGTGATGTCTCCACTAGATGGAGCTGTTTGTATCGAGCTGTATGACCCACAGGTAACGTGCATTTCCATTTTCCGTCATCTTATGGGTATAAACGGGAAAAGAAATTCAATACAAGTAGGCACAGATAAACAAAAAGTAGCTTTTGCTAAAGGACTGACAGTAACAACAAACTAAAGCATGTTTTACACCATCTGCTGTTTTCTAACTACATTTGAAATGAAAAAAAAGAAAAAAAAAGACAACAACAACATTTGCCCCATTTAACACAACAAAGCAATTATTATTTTTATGGACTAGATGAGTCTTGTACAAGGCACTCCCATTCTGTACTGTAGATGATAACTTTAAAAGAAGGGATGTTGGGACATAGTTATGCCATACAATATCCAGTAGATGGCGATTTAATCTCAAATAAAAAGTGATCCATTGCAGACCACTTGATGTGAAGATGACTGAGACATGAAGTCCATTAACCTGAATTACGTCCTGATTGGTCAGCTACTCAGTTTAAATGCCTTGGTAATATATTTTGTAGTGGGGTCTTTAATGAGTGACAAGGGCCAAGTTCTCTAGTGTCATGTATGTCATTTATCATTGTGAAGCGGTGGCATCTAATTATCACTTGTTGCTTTAATGTTGATGCAAATTTTACAGAACCCTCTTTTTGTTATTATTATAATACTAAAATCAGTCGTTTGAGGGCAGCCAGAAGATGGAGCTATGGCATTCTGAATAAAAAGATTATCCATGTGTCGACGGTGCGCACAGGCTGATTAATATGCAGAGTGTAGATAGAGAAAAGTTTCCAGACAACGGCCCTGATCTTCCACGCTGCGCTGCGCGGTGCCGGTTGTCATCCAGTCCTGTGCGCTCATACTGTGCCACGCGCTTCAAAGAGCGGAGCAGCGGTCACGGTCAGGTGGCTGCTCAGCGCTGCTTCAGAGAAAGTAATGACCGTCTTTCTGAGGGACAATGGGCTGAGCGAGCCGATACGGGCGGATGAGACCAGCTTAATTCTCCGTGTAATGCATGTTAATGTAACAGGCACCGAGGGAGCGTAGGCCTGAGCGCTTTGGGATTATTTATCACAAAACATTTGTATTCTTCGTCGGAGAACGGTTGATCCCGGATAGCTGCACACTAATCCCTCACTCCGTTAATTAAAACGAAGGGGAAAGCAATGGAACTGGTCCTGGTGATTTTTTTTCTTTTACAGAAATGTAATCATTTCTGGAGAAGCTTAACCATCTGCTTGAGGTTAAGTCTGAAGCAGATTGTGTTCTCTGCTTATTTAAACCTGGGGATTGGAGTTGGTTCCTGAAAAGGGAGGGCGCTGCGCTTCACTGGATTCTTGCTGGTTGCATAAAGTTTACTCCATGGAGAAAAGATCATGTTTAATCTCTTTCCGATTTCCAAATTAATAATTGTAGATTATATGTGGAAACATATTTGTATAGCACCTGAGTTTCGGGAGACTTAAGTCATTTGATTCATTATGAAAGATAAAACTTCTTGTTGCAAAGATGAAGATCCTTAAACATCTTTCATGACACAAAAAACTGTATATATTTCTGTAGTTTTTCTGTCTATTTATTACTGTCTTTGTTTCAATCGGAGGCATTTTGATTATCCAGCCCCAGCATACTGCTGAGGGGCCAAGGCAGTGTCAGTTTGAAGAAGAGACTTTTACATTCCAAGACGTTGTTTGACATTAGGATGCCACTCATGTCTTAGACCAAGTAGAACTGACAAAAGCATCCTTGAGTCCTCTCTCTTTCGGCTCCACTCTGAGGATCAACGGTGGTCAAACTGACCAGGATTAAGGGCCAAAAGATTAGATCTGAGCAAACATGTGCCGCAATCTAAACACTCTAAATTGTTCTCTTTGTCCTCTCAAGCTATATCGCCTCGTAATCTCACATCGTTCATCCAGATTTACACTTTGCAAACCTCTCTGAATGGTACACCCATGCCATGTCCAAAACCGTAAACACATCACCTGTGGTTACACACTAATCCAGGCTCTAATATGCGATTACAGGCAAGGTTTATGACATTTTATGATATTGCTTTTATGTTGATTGTGTTCAGACGTACTTACGTGAATTAAAGTCGTGTAATGCCCTATTTGTTGAGTGATGCTCATGTTTGTTGCTGTAATCGTTCAAAGCTCAAAGCTAAAACTCATTTTAATATTAATTAAAATACCCTAAGCATCAAAGATTCTGTTTCTAACGTCCAGTTCTGATGCGATGATCAATGAATGGCACAGTGTTTGTTAATTGGACATTCATCTTCAAAGGGCTATCATTAAAAGAAGTGAGAGTGGCAGGGGCCAATGCGGCCGAGTTCTTTATTTTCTAAATGCAAATATAAGTATAAAATAAAGTTATGCGAAGGGGACAATTAAGGGGGACAGAGTTAATCAAAGTAAAAGTGGTCTCACTGAAGCCTGTGGCACCAAATGCAAATCACTGTCTATCCTCATTTGTTTCATGCAGCCTATAGAAACTGACACCCTCAACACAATTTGTTCCTTAATCCAAATCTGGCTTTATCGTCTGGTGTCAAACTTACGCCCTCTCGTCTCTTTAATGGGTCACAGACATGATGACGGGAAAGGGTTAAACGTCTACAGTAATTAGAGGCGCACTTGGCATGTGCGTCCTCCAATGCGGAGCGTCGAGGAGCGGCGTCCACCCCTCCCTCTCCCTCACTTGCTCACTCACACACGCTGGTCCTCACCAGCTCCGAGCTCCTACCACAGTAGAAAGTCAGAGCGCGAGCCTCCGTGTTCTCACACCAAGAGCGCTGCGCGTGGAGCACAACCAAAGACTGAGGTGTGCTTCCACTCTGTGATTTACCTTCAGTGAGGTGAACTGTTCTGTAAAGTTGTCCACGTGTAATTTTCTTTTCAGCTGTTTTCTCGGGCTCTGTTCTGAGAGTAATCTGAATGCCTTTATGAAGAGAAAGATGTCTGTCTGAAGTGTTTTACGCACGGCGCTGACATGGATCACGGACTCGCCAGAGGCAGCTGGCTGCCGGTGACAGGGATGGTTATATGTCTTGTGCTGTGTGGCTGTGTAGTGGATTTGGTTCTTGCGCAGATCCGGTACTCTATCCCTGAAGAGCTAGAGCATGGAGCGTTTGTGGGCAACATCGCTGAAGACTTGGGCTTAGACGTGGCTAAGCTGTCAGCTCGTCGTTTCAGAATAGTGTCAGGCGCGAAAAAACAATATTTGGAAGTTAACCTGGAAAATGGCATTCTTTTTGTAAACGAAAAGATAGACAGAGAGGAGCTGTGCGAACGAAGCCCGAGCTGCTTCTTACATTTACAAGTGGTTATTGAGAATCCACTAGAACTATACAGAGTGGAAGTGGAGATCCTAGACGTCAATGACAACTCGCCAAGCTTTCCATGGAGCGAATTTAATCTAGATATCACCGAATCGGCGGCCCCTGGCTCTTGTTTCCCTCTGGAAAGTGCACAGGACCAAGACGTAGGCACAAACTCTCTGCGCTCGTACCAGCTGAGTGCGAACGCGCACTTCATCCTGAATATTCAGACGCGCAACGATGGGAGCAAGTTCGCGGAGCTCGTGCTGGATACACCTTTGGACCGAGAGCAGCAGAAAAAACATGAGATGGTCCTGACGGCTTTTGACGGGGGATCACCGGAGCGATCCGGGACTGCGCTCATAACTATTACAGTGTTAGACGCCAACGACAATGTACCAGTGTTTGACCGCTCAGTTTACCGCGCGAGTCTGGTGGAAAACGCACCGAGGGGGACACTGGTCTTAAAGCTGAACGCCACAGACCTGGACGAGGGCTCCAATGGAGAGGTGACCTATGCATTCAGCGGACACGCACCACTCAAAGTGCGTGAGCTGTTCAGTGTGGACCCTTACACTGGTGAAATCCGAGTTAAAGGCGTTGTGGACTATGAGAAAGCCAGTGTGTATGAGCTGTATGTCCAGGCAAAGGACAGGGGCCCCTCGGCTGTGGCGGTGCACAGTAAAGTGTTAGTAGACATTCTGGATGTGAATGACAACGCGCCCGAAGTCATCCTCACTTCAGTGTCTACGCCTGTGCAGGAGGACGCGCCACCAGGAACCGTGATAGCCGTGATCAGCGTCATGGACCGGGACTCTGGTGAGAACGGAAACGTTGACTGTCAGATTCCAAGCAACGTCCCCTTTCAGCTCCACTCGTCCTTTAAAAACTATTACACGCTGGTGACAAGTGAGTTTCTGGACAGAGAAGCAGTGTCTGAGTACAACATCACCCTCACTGCGCGGGACCTGGGCTCTCCGTCGCTCTCCACCAGAAAAACCATCCTCGTTCAAGTGTCTGACATTAACGACAACCCCCCGCGGTTCTCTCAGCCCTCATACACTGTTTATGTGACCGAGAACAATGCTCCGGGCGCTTCCATTTGCTCTGTGACAGCATTCGACCCCGATTCTAACCAGAACGCCTATCTGTCCTACTCTATTCTTGAGGGTCAGATTCAGGGCATGCCTGTGTCCACTTACGTCTCCATCAACTCTGACAATGGCAATATCTATGCACTGCGCTCTTTTGATTATGAGCAACTGAGAAACTTTCAGATCCTGGTGCAGGCGCAGGACGCTGGCTTCCCTCCCCTCGCCAATAATGTCACAGTGAACGTCTTTGTTTTGGACCAGAATGACAACGCACCTGTGATTGTGTCCCCGCTGCCAAAGAACGGCACAATGGCCACAGAGGTGGTGCCACGTTCAGTGGACGCCGGGTATCTTGTTACCAAAATCACAGCCCTAGACGCGGATGCAGGGCAGAACTCCCGACTGTCCTATCAGCTGTTACAAGCTACAGACCCGGGACTATTCAGCGTGGCGCTTTACACGGGAGAAATCAGGACTATCCGCAGGTTAGTGGAAAAAGACGCAACAAGGCAGAGACTGGTGATATTAGTCAAGGACAACGGGCAGCCGCCGCTTTCCGCTACCGTCTCTATTATCCTCACTGTGGTAGACAGCGTGCCCGAGTCACTGTCAGATTTTGGAGACCTCACACTCAGCCCACAGCCCCCATCAAACCTCGCTCTTTACTTGATCGTGTCACTGAGCACCATATCCTTAATATTCCTGGTGGCTATTATCGTGCTGGCAGCGGTCAAGTGCTACAAAGATAGGGATACCCTGAGCGGATACAATCTGCCCCCCTTTGCGTGCTGCTGCTGTGGGGGCTTTCAGCCTGAGCCACCGCCGGAGGTGTTAAAAAAATCAAACCTGAACTTGCAGATCTCCTCCGCTGCCAAAGTGCCCACGAACTGCATGGAAGTGAATGGAAACAGCAGCCTTTCCCAATCATATTGTTATAAAGTGTGCCTAACACCAGAATCAGCCAAAAGTGACTTTATGTTTCTGAAGCCGTGCAGCCCGAGCAACACGCCGCGGAACAACGAGGCAAAGAGCGCAGACAGCTCCTGGAACGCGCACAGCCGGAGTGCGTCTGTGAACAACGGAGCAACTACTCCCAGCGAGGTAAGAACACTCCACTACAGAGACCACTGACCTCCACAAAAATGTGACCTTTTCTCTTCAGGTCCAATTTAACCTGTTGAGAAATGTAATCTGATAATGTCAAGCAAAACCATGAGGACAGGTTGACCCCTTTTGACAGAATGTTTTAAGACAGGGTGGCAGCTTTGTCATCTTTAAGACACAAACTGAATGAAATATGAATAAATATGAATAAATAATCCATTCTAATCCAACAGCCTATAATGATGCGTTGTATCTGTGAAATGAGACGGGACATTATTGTGACATTATTTTTAATTAGAACATTAATCCAAGTGTACAGCCCGTATCATAACAATACCGTGCGCAAACCATGTCCCAACATCTGTATATCATCGATGGTACAAAAGTTGCCTGCTTTGTTTAGCCCCATTTCCAGATGCAACCACAAAAGGAAAAGTCACATGTGAAGAAACCTTTGATCTATCAACTTCAATTCAACAGATTTTGATAAATCATACGGTGTCAGTGAAGCACACTTTCACCATCTAATCTGCGCCTTGCACTGTTTGAAACAAACGTCAAGGTGATGGACAAGGTGAATCGCTGCTGTCTGCTCAGGATAGACACAACTGGGTGTATGATACGCCTTCTGATTCTCAAACTAACAATCTAGGCCAGATAACCTTACTAACTATGCCTCAAGGGCACAGCCACTGCCGACCTATTATACTACACACAATGTGTCCTATTCCAAGGGAGGGAGGGGTCCCATTATTAATGAAAAATGGCAAATGGACGGGTTTTTGGAGACAGGGGGACATAAGATGGGAGGGGTGCAAGGAGAAATGGGAGAGCAGAGAGAGAGAGAGAGAGATGTTACAAGGACAAGACTGGACTAAAACGTGGGCCGCCTGTAGATCGGGCCGGCGTTGTCCTCTGAATGCCACGGGAGAGAGAAATGTGGCTTCATATTTGTCGAGCAAGGTGGAGAGGAAAAGGAGGGGTGCCGTGGCTGAGGTGAAGCCGAGGAACAAGGAGAGAAGGGTGTCTAAACCGCTGTCTAATCCTAATAGGCAGGGCAGCAGAGCGTAAATGTGTGCGTATTGCTCACTATGTTGTCTTCATCTAAATCCATTGGGGCTTAGACTCGGGGCTGTGATAGCAGATTTCAGCGGGCAGTAAGCTGAGAAATGTCAGTCCAGTTACTGCCACATACACCTCTAGGCACAAGAGGGATTTCGAGGTCACCGTGATTGTTTTGCTCGCAGCTATGATCTTTCAGGGTGACGTGCCCTTCCTACAGTTAATTGGCTCCTCCAATTCGCCCGGTGGTATTAAATCTTAATAGAACTGTACTACTTTGTTTAAGCTGTTGAATACAAGGGGAAAAGGGACACATAATCAAGGCGTAAAACACACTTAAACAAATATGTGCACGTATTGGTCTTGGTTGTGCACGTTCAGCTGCAAGGCCTGCAAACTTTTCAAGGCTTCCAGAGTTTTAATTAAAAATCTTGCTTGAGGAGCATCCTGCGAATATTAATGTAAAACGATGCATAAAATCAACAAAACAACGACGTGTGTAATTTTCTTAATTTCCTCCCTGGCATGGTTTCCTTTGAAGATTAAAATCATGTTTCGTTTCATCCCGGTGGGGTTCTAATTGGTTTTGTGCCTACTTGGCGAGAAGCGTATTTTGAATACCGATTCTAATAATACGCTTACGTCGCATTCTCCTTGCTAACCATTTTAAATGAATTAATCGAGCGTGGAATCCATACTATCCGCTCAGACCTAAAATAAATATCACTCGGCTTATTGCACCAACCGCATCCGTTAAAACAATAACAAAGTGACAGTGAAGTGGTACGTGAAGGGGACGCTTGCTATTCTTTCAAAATGCCTTCTGTGAAATGTCCACAGAGGGGCAGTCACACTCCATCCAAAAACCTTCCTCGATTTCAGGGCAAATACAACGATGACAAGCTGCCCCTTGAGAGAGATGGAACACAGATTTTAAAGTCAGTTTCAAATAAATGTCTTTTCATCCACAGCTTAAGCAGCCAAACACAGACTGGACTCTTACAAAGAACCAGAACTCATCCATTAAAAGGTAACCATTGCCAATTTCACACATTCAAATGCTACACCTAGCCACGGAGAAGGTGTAATTGCCTCCTATGCTTATCTTGCAGCTACAACTCTATCAACATGGATGGGACACTCATGCGGAAAGCAATGCATGCAGATCCAGAAAATTATATCACCTCAATGGCACCAGGGCAGTACTGGACCTGGGGGACTCACATGAAGGGCATGAAAGGTAAGAAGGACAAACATATCTATGACACAGTGTCTACTGCATTTTCATTGTCAGCTTGATGTCTGAGCTGAAATATTGAAAATCAAACATGGCTAATATAAAAGTAGTTCTTGAATAATCTATACAAATGAAAGTAACACTACAGTTGAGAATCAGTATTATATAATCGAGTAGTTGTTTCTGCTCTTCTCTCTCCCCAAATGACAGAATATAAGATGTCCCCTTCGACTAGTAGTGCCCAGTCCCGGCCCTGGACTCCTCGATGCACACCTCCACCTCAGCAGCAGCAGCCATCTATCCCCGCACACCCTCATCCACATCCTCCACCCGACTACCACCACAACGTCTACATCCCTGGGACACCATCGGGGTTCTGCACCCTGAGGCCTGCGGTGCAGAGGAGTGAGCTTGATGTACACAACTCCTTCTCTACGTTTGGCAAAAAGAGGCGTCTTCAAATGTCCCCCCAGGGAGAGGCCGCCATGATAAATAATGACCTGTACAATGACTGATAACTCAGCCATAATCTACATGGCTGATTATATAGACAGGCTCATGAAGGTAGACACAGACAGAGTCCATGGATTTATTACATTCATGAAGGAAAGATCTGAGGCCAAAAGACAGGAGTTGTGATGGAATAATGGAAATCATGTGTGATTATTCATGTGAAATGGACAGTGTATGCATCTGATTATGGTTATTATGGTTATGATTATTATTATTTAGACAATCAACCATTAATACATCCAAAACAAACTAAGAACATTAGTAAAACTAATTTTGCACATTTAAATTTATATTTTTAGGTTCAATTGAAAAAAACCTTTTGTACGTTTATTTGCTAACAGCTTCTGTGATTACAGTTATATTAGTTTATATGGAAACTGCAACATACTGCAGAGAAGTGTAAAGAAGGGGTCTTCCCCACACATGTACTGTATACATTTATGAAAATAAAGTATTTTTTTCATATTTTTTTCCATATTTTTTCCTCCTCCTGTTTATGATACAAAATGTAATGTAAGCTCATCAATCAACATACATGGGGCATTTAGAGAGTTTCCTAGAGGTACATTTAATTATCTTAGTAGAGTCAATTACTTGCGGTAGAAAAAGTTTTATAATTTTACTTACAAGGGTCGAGTGCTTTTTACCTTAGTAAGCTGTTTTTCACGGTGAGGAATAAACACAATAAAATGCTAACATATGCTAATTGGGGTGCTTGGATTTCCATTTGCCCTCTGAGAATAGTGGGGTTCATTAACTGAACAAACAGAACCACCTCACTTGAAATATCACTTTAATTAAGTCTACCAGCAAGAATACAAGCATCAGGGGAAAGGGGCTCAGCTCTAAATGCCACACCTGGATGTGAGCTGGGGGCTTCTGTCCCCGTGCCCTTTTACATCTTACCTTTTAGGCAACATATGAGAGCAGGCGTATAGCCCTGAATGAGCAGGGTAATTAGGTCATTGTAGAGCTCCAAATGAAAATAATTCCCTTAATAAGGAAATGGTTGTCCTTAGAGAACCTTCTGTGCAGTAAGGTAATCCAATGGGACGGCTAAAGAGGGTCAGCTTACCTGGAGATATGTTCCTGAAATAACATTTTTCAAAAAGTACATGAGACAATTCTAAACAGAGTTTCAGAAGCAGTACTTTAAAACCCAGTGATGTGACATTAAGGATTCATCAAGATATACAACATTCTCATGGTATTCAACACAAGTGCATTAACTTTGAACCATATTGATCATTAGCACTGGGAGCTATCCATTGTCTTGGTTCTGAAAGTGATCTGGAAGTGCTTCCTGCATTCGTCCACCAGAGGGAGCATTTGATCTGCCCAAAAGAAAGGTGCCGAAGAAGGAAGCCTCAATTTTCGCCTCCATGGGTTTAAGCTGCACTCATTAAACCAATATATGACCAACACCAACAAAGTTTGATTTTTAAACATGAAGTCAAATCAAGAAACGCTATTTTTTCTTAACACCAATCACATATGTTTTAAATGTCTGCAATAATAATAAAAAAAAATTACAGGACATAACTTAATTTGACATTGATGTTGTGGAAGATTGTTTGAACCAAGATAACTATTTAAATATTCAAAAAGTAAAAGTAAAGTAAATCAGTGAAAAAGAGTTTAGATTTTGCTGGGTTGTGTCTATAAAGACTTTTGCAAAATGGGGATCTACTGTGAGTATGTCGCCTTCTTACCAGGAGAGGGCGTCAGTGATTCATAACTCACATTAGCTTGATCCACAATGCCTCATACCCATCATGGTTAATATACACTGTAGAATAGACCTGCATTATTTATATAGAAAGGAAGGAAGGAAGAAAGAAACAAACACAAGAAAAACAAAAAACAAAACACAGCCATACATTCACACATCAGCAACCTACCACATATAAAGATCATAGACTACATTGTACTTTATGTGTTTTGTATTGATGATGAATATAAATATAAACCCAGGCTAGTTTTATCACTGTAAATGTATTAACAGCGAAGAAATGTTGTGAGTTGCATTGGTTATTATTTTGTCTAATACAGAAAGTGTCTTGTGTTTCTATGACAACATGACAGACAATTACCAGTAGATGGCGCTTGCATTTTTTATTTTACAGAAACATGCAGGCATCTATTACACGCCATCTGAAACCTGGTTGAGGGCGCAACCCAATCGAAAATATTTTGATGTCTTCATCCAGTTGATGTCATTTTCTAGTCAGGAGTGATAGAGACTTTGTCTAGGAAAACTGTTTAATTAGTAAATAATATAGGATCCACAGAAATGCATGGAGTTTCAGGTGTTTAAAACTACTAGACAAAAGAACTATTGGCCAAAATATTCACAGACGAAAAGTAAGGAATCAACAAGTTTAAACCTGAGTGCAGTTAGTTTTATATGTTAGTTAGTTTTATATATATAATAGTATATTTATAGATTATTTTTTACCAAACTTTGTGGACCCTTGTCATTGCCAAGACCGGCAGCTTATTGTTTTGGCCACTCCACTAAACCTTTTGCTTTCTTAGTCCTGGTCTTAGAGCTGGTTAGTCCCAGTTCCATCCTGATTAAATCCTGGGTTAGTGTAGGTTTAGATTAGTTCCAGGTTAAGTCTTTGTTAAGACAAGGCTTAGTCCAGGATGTAGTCCTAGGTTCAGTGCTCTGTTGGTCTAGTTCTGCTTGCTGGCTTTTGGTTCAGTCCTTTTTGGTTATGGTTTTGTTTTGTGGTTAGTTGTGGTTTGTCCTGCTCCTAGTCCTGGTTTTAATCTGAACTGAAATTAGTCCTGATTAAGAACTAAAAATGACTGATTTGAGATGTACATAGAGTCTTTTAGCTGTGTGAAGAGAAAAATAGCCTACAGGTTTCTGGTGAAAAACAAGTGGTTGTTACATAATAAATAAATCTATGCAACTGTTTGGTTTCAGAGATTTTTTTTCTGAGCGGGTAATTTTTGATCTGTTGGACTAAGGGTGTTTACTGAAGAGCAAACAAGGTTCAAAACGTGCTTCCATTAAAATGACAAGCAGTGGCGCTGTTCCCCTGAAAAAATCATGGCAAAGACTTGTATACCGTGAATTTTAGTCTCTACAAAGAGCTGAGAGAAGCAAACGTCTGAGTTTGTGATCGTGGACACATATTGTTTTGGAATAGAAAAGTCTTGCAGATCCAGCATTACTTGCTAACACTGACTAAAAACACAACCAGTGTGGACAATGCTCTCTTGCAGAAGGTACGTGGCGCTCATTGTTCTTGTATTTTTTATTCATCAAGTATCAAGCTCAATTAGCCATTACTCCATTCCCGAGGAAATGAAAGAGGGATCAGTGGTTGCAAATCTTGCAGCCGACCTAAGTTTGGATGTAAAGACTTTGGGTCAGAGAAAGATGCGTGTCGATACAATCGCAAACAAAAAATACCTGGATGTGAACAAAGAGACTGGAGAACTATTTATAGTGCAGAAGATTGACAGAGAATATATTTGCATCACAAAATCGACATGTTTTCTGAAACTGGAGGTGATACTAGAAAGTCCGTTGCGAATTTTTAATATAGAAGTAGAAATTTTAGACATAAACGACAACGCCCCTCATTTTCGCAGAGACGCCATTCATTTAGACATTTCTGAGGCGACGCCGAAAGGAGAGAGGTTTTCTCTGAGCAACGCGGTGGATCCTGATGTTGGGAGTAATTCCTTGAAAACGTACCGCTTGACTCAAAATGAGCATTTTAACATTGAAGTACAGACAGGGCGAGACGGCTCCAATTTTGCTGAATTAATCCTAACAAAGACCTTGGACAGAGAGAAGCAGGCTGTTCATAATTTAATTCTTACAGCTATAGATGGAGGGACACCTGCTCGGTCTGGCACTGCCAGCATTATAGTTCATGTATCAGATACAAACGACAACGCTCCTGTTTTTGAAAGAGACAATTACAATGTCAAAGTGATGGAAAACTTCCCCATTGGGAGCACTGTTATTCAATTAAATGCAACAGATTTAGACGCAGGATCAAACTCTGATATAACATATTCATACAGTCTTTATACATCAGAAAAGGCACAACAAACATTTAATCTTAATCCTAAAACTGGTGAGATTACAGTTAAAGGTGTCTTAAACTATGAGGATTATAAAATCTATGACATGGAGGTTATTGCAGCTGATAAAGGAGCCAATAGTTTATCTGGACAATGTACAATCAAAATTATTGTTGAAGACATGAATGACAACCATCCAGAAATATCTATTAAATCTTTTCAGAGCCCAGTCAGTGAGGATATAGAGGTGGACACAGTCATAGCTGTAGTCAGTGTCAGTGATAAAGACTCAGGTGACAATGGAGTAGTTGATCTCCGTATTCCACGTCATATGCCTTTTAAACTGAGGGAGTCCTCTGATAACTATTATGAACTAGTGGTGTCAGAGCCATTAGACCGAGAGAAAGTCCCAGAGTATGACATCACCTTCACGGTCACAGACAGAGGCTCTCCTCCGTTATCTGACAATGAAACTATGACTTTAGAGCTGCTGGACGTTAACGACAATGTGCCACAGTTCCCTCAGTCCTTTTACACTATACGTGTCATGGAGAATAACGCACCAGGAGCCCTGCTCGGCTCTCTCACTGCCTTTGACCCTGACCTCCATGAAAACCAGTATCTAGTGTACTTCATCCTGGAGAAGGAGATAGCCAACACCTCCATGTCCATGCTGTTCTCCATCAACCCAGAGAACGGGAACCTGTACGCACTCAAAACCTTTGACTATGAGATTGAGAAGGAGTTTCTGTTTCACATTGAGGCCAGAGACTCTGGGTCTCCTCCACTCAGCAGTAACGTGACTGTTCACATCATTATTGTGGACCAGAACGACAACGCTCCGGTCATAGTGTCTCCTTGGCGAGCGCATGGCTCCGTCGTGGAGGAAAAGATCCCCAGGTCCACTGATAAAGGCTCACTGGTTGCCAAGGTGATCGCCCTGGACACAGACTCTGTGCACAACTCTCGGATCACCTACCAGTTTCTCCAGGTCACGGACGCCACCCTGTTCAGTCTGGACCAGTACAACGGAGAGATCCGCACTATGAGGATGTTCAGCTACAGAGACCCGCGGCACCAGCAGCTGGTTGTGGTTGCCAAGGACAACGGACAGCCCTCCCTCTCGGCCACAGTCACCATCAAACTGTCCACGGTGGAGACGGCCGTGAAGGCCTACTCAGACATGACCGAGGTGCCTCTAGAGTACGACATCTTCTCAGACCTGAACCTGTATCTGGTCATTGGTCTGGGCTCGGTCTCGTTTCTCCTGCTCATCACCATACTGGTCACCATCGTGCTCAAGTGTCAGAAACCCAAGAGCAGCAAAGTGCCTCCTCCCTGCAGGAACAGTGTGATCAGTGAGAGGAACTCCACCATCGCAGACTCCACTCTGGTGTCCAACGATGCCTACTGGTACAGCCTGTTTCTAGCAGAGACCAGGAAAGGAAAGTTGGTGGTGAGACAGCCTCTGCCAAAGGGCTCCAGATACATTGTGTCCAGTATACCAAGAAGCACAGGAGTGACTGACACCAGTGACTCAGCAGCTTCTACTCTGCAGGTATGACTCTAATAGACACATTTGATTTGTTCATCTCACATAGTTGTGTGCCTGCCCTGATACTGAGACAAAATGTGAGTCACAGAGTCTGGTCATTTAAATACATACATACATACATACATACATACATACATACATACATACATACATACATAAAATCACATAACAATAAGTGCGAATTAGTTTTAGATAAAATGTTAAAATAAACTCATTTGAGTCTGCTATATTCAAAAGGTGGCGCTGTTTAGGGGTAAACATAAACTGTCTGGAGCCGTAATAATGAATGTACGTCAGGGGGCGGACCGAAAAAGACACGGACAGCTCCGTGGTGCTGAAATCTGCTTGAACTGCGAGCAAATACTTTTACTGCATTTATATTTTTTTGACAATGTTGACTGAATTGACGGCAACGCTTAAGAACAGATGTGACTCGAAGAAGAAAGAGTGAGATAAAATTGCTGTAATCTCACAAATAACAATAGAGCAGTTTGTAAAAATGGAGGTCTGTACAAGGTACGTGCTGTTCGCTTCTTTTATTGTGTTTTTCTTCGTGGATGGTATTTCCACATCAGTAACTCATTACTCCATACCAGAGGAAATGAAAGAAGGCTCTGTTGTTGCTAACCTCGCCAATGATTTAAGCCTGGATTTAAAGACACTGAACCAGAGGAAGATGCGTGTTGACATCATCGCGAACAAAAAGTATCTGGACGTGAACAAAGAGACTGGGGAACTGTACATTGTTGAAAAGATTGACAGGGAATATATATGCACAACAAAATCCGCTGCGTCCTGCTATCTCAAATTAGAGATGACATTAGAAAATCCGCTGCGCATTTTTAATATAGAAGTAGAAATTTTAGACATAAACGACAACGCCCCTCATTTTCGCAGAGACGCCATTCACTTAGACATTTCTGAGGCGACGCCGAAAGGAGAGAGGTTTTCTCTGAGCAACGCGGTGGATCCTGATATTGGTAGTAATTCAGTGAAATCGTATCGTCTCAGTGAAAGTGATCATTTTAACATTGAAGTACAGACAGGGCGAGATGGGTCCAAATTTGCTGAATTAATTTTGACAAAGACCTTGGACAGAGAGAAGCAGGCTGTTCATCATTTAATACTGACTGCTGTAGATGGAGGGACACCTGCTCGGTCTGGCACTGCCAGTGTCATTGTTCATGTATTAGATACAAATGACAACGCACCTATTTTTGAAAGAGAAAATTACAATATAAAAGTAATGGAAAATTCTCCTATTGGGAGCACTGTTGTTCATTTAAATGCAACAGATTTAGACGCAGGATCAAACTCTGATATAACATATTCATACAGTCTTTATACATCAGAAAAGGCACAACAAACATTTAATCTTAATCCTAAAACTGGTGAGATTACAGTTAAAGGTGTCTTAAACTATGAGGATTATAAAATCTATGACATGGAGGTTATTGCAGCTGATAAAGGAGCCAATAGTTTATCTGGACAATGTACAATCAAAATTATTGTTGAAGACATGAATGACAACCATCCAGAAATATCTATTAAATCTTTTCAGAGCCCCGTCAGTGAGGATATAGAGGTGGACACAGTCATAGCTGTAGTCAGTGTCAGTGATAAAGACTCAGGTGACAATGGAGTAGTTGATCTCCGTATTCCACGTCATATGCCTTTTAAACTGAGGGAGTCCTCTGATAACTATTATGAACTAGTGGTGTCAGAGCCATTAGACCGAGAGAAAGTCCCAGAGTATGACATCACCTTCACGGTCACAGACAGAGGCTCTCCTCCGTTATCTGACAATGAAACTATGACTTTAGAGCTGCTGGACGTTAACGACAATGTGCCACAGTTCCCTCAGTCCTTTTACACTATACGTGTCATGGAGAATAACGCACCAGGAGCCCTGCTCGGCTCTCTCACTGCCTTTGACCCTGACCTCCATGAAAACCAGTATCTAGTGTACTTCATCCTGGAGAAGGAGATAGCCAACACCTCCATGTCCATGCTGTTCTCCATCAACCCAGAGAACGGGAACCTGTACGCACTCAAAACCTTTGACTATGAGATTGAGAAGGAGTTTCTGTTTCACATTGAGGCCAGAGACTCTGGGTCTCCTCCACTCAGCAGTAACGTGACTGTTCACATCATTATTGTGGACCAGAACGACAACGCTCCGGTCATAGTGTCTCCTTGGCGAGCGCATGGCTCCGTCGTGGAGGAAAAGATCCCCAGGTCCACTGATAAAGGCTCACTGGTTGCCAAGGTGATCGCTCTGGACACAGACTCTGTGCACAACTCTCGGATCACCTACCAGTTTCTCCAGGTCACGGACGCCACCCTGTTCAGTCTGGACCAGTACAACGGAGAGATCCGCACTATGAGGATGTTCAGCTACAGAGACCCGCGGCACCAGCAGCTGGTTGTGGTTGCCAAGGACAACGGACAGCCCTCCCTCTCGGCCACAGTCACCATCAAACTGTCCACGGTGGAGACGGCCGTGAAGGCCTACTCAGACATGACCGAGGTGCCTCTAGAGTACGACATCTTCTCAGACCTGAACCTGTATCTGGTCATTGGTCTGGGCTCGGTCTCGTTTCTCCTGCTCATCACCATACTGGTCACCATCGTGCTCAAGTGTCAGAAACCCAAGAGCAGCAAAGTGCCTCCTCCCTGCAGGAACAGTGTGATCAGTGAGAGGAACTCCACCATCGCAGACTCCACTCTGGTGTCCAACGATGCCTACTGGTACAGCCTGTTTCTAGCAGAGACCAGGAAAGGAAAGTTGGTGGTGAGACAGCCTCTGCCAAAGGGCTCCAGATACATTGTGTCCAGTATACCAAGAAGCACAGGAGTGACTGACACCAGTGACTCAGCAGCTTCTACTCTGCAGGTATGACTCTAATAGACACATTTGATTCTTTCATCTTATTTAGGTACAAAAGTTTCTTGTTACAGAGGCCAACTATTAGTGATAATGGGTCAACATTTAAATTTAATATTTAAATACATACACAGGCTACAGGGGTTACAGTAACCTTTTAGTAAAAAAACATAAATAAACAGCTGAAGTCTACTATATTCAAAAGGTGTCGCTGTTCATCGGTAAACGTCAAACCAAAAGAGCCCTTTTGGTGAATCCACGTCAGGGGGCGGAACTCAAAGCTAAGAACAGCTCCGTGGTGCTGTAATCTGTTTTAAACGCGAGTGCATACACATTTCCTGATTTTTATTTTCCCGCAATGTGGACTTAAAGGACTGCAAAGCTTCTGAACAGATGTGAGTACAAGCAGGAAGACTAAGCTAAAATTGC
This sequence comes from Rhyacichthys aspro, assembly GCA_036850595.1. Taxonomy (NCBI): domain Eukaryota; kingdom Metazoa; phylum Chordata; class Actinopteri; order Gobiiformes; family Rhyacichthyidae; genus Rhyacichthys; species Rhyacichthys aspro. Next base: position 15,471,640 of record CM072157.1, read on the forward strand.
TGTAATATCGCAAATAACAACAGAGCAGTTTCTAAAAATGGAGGTCTGTACAAGGTACGTGCTGCTCGCTTCTTTTACTGCGTTTTTCTTCGTGGATCGCGTTTCCACTTCAGTCAGTCATTACTCCATACCAGAGGAAATGAAAGAAGGCTCTGTTGTTGCTAACCTCGCCAATGATTTAAGCCTGGATTTAAAGACACTGAACCAGAGGAAGATGCGTGTTGACATCATCGCGAACAAAAAGTATCTGGACGTGAACAAAGAGACTGGGGAACTGTACGTTGTTGAAAAGATTGACAGAGAATATATATGTCCCAAAAATTCCGCATCGTCCTGCTATCTCAGACTTGAAGTTATATTGGAGAACCCATTGCGTATATTCAATATAGAAGTAGAAATTTTGGACATTAATGACAACGCCCCTCATTTTCGCAGAGACGCCATTCATTTAGACATTTCTGAGGCGACGCCGAAAGGAGAGAGGTTTTCTCTGAGCAACGCGGTGGATCCTGATATTGGTAGTAATTCAGTAAAAACTTATTATTTGAGTGAGAGTGAACATTTCAGCATCGAGGTTCAAACAGGGAGAGAAGGGACAAAGTTTGCTGATTTGATCCTAACAAAGAGCTTGGATCGAGAAGAGCAGCCTGTTCATAATTTAATACTGACTGCTGTAGATGGAGGGACACCTGCTCGGTCTGGCACCGCAAGTGTAATTGTTCATGTATTAGATACAAATGACAACGCACCTATTTTTGAAAGAGAAAATTACAATATAAAAGTAATGGAAAATTCTCCTATTGGGAGCACTGTTGTTCATTTAAATGCAACAGATTTAGACGCAGGATCAAACTCTGATATAACATATTCATACAGTCTTTATACATCAGAAAAGGCACAACAAACATTTAATCTTAATCCTAAAACTGGTGAGATTACAGTTAAAGGTGTCTTAAACTATGAGGATTATAAAATCTATGACATGGAGGTTATTGCAGCTGATAAAGGAGCCAATAGTTTATCTGGACAATGTACAATCAAAATTATTGTTGAAGACATGAATGACAACCATCCAGAAATATCTATTAAATCTTTTCAGAGCCCAGTCAGTGAGGATATAGAGGTGGACACAGTCATAGCTGTAGTCAGTGTCAGTGATAAAGACTCAGGTGACAATGGAGTAGTTGATCTCCGTATTCCACGTCATATGCCTTTTAAACTGAGGGAGTCCTCTGATAACTATTATGAACTAGTGGTGTCAGAGCCATTAGACCGAGAGAAAGTCCCAGAGTATGACATCACCTTCACGGTCACAGACAGAGGCTCTCCTCCGTTATCTGACAATGAAACTATGACTTTAGAGCTGCTGGACGTTAACGACAATGTGCCACAGTTCCCTCAGTCCTTTTACACTATACGTGTCATGGAGAATAACGCACCAGGAGCCCTGCTCGGCTCTCTCACTGCCTTTGACCCTGACCTCCATGAAAACCAGTATCTAGTGTACTTCATCCTGGAGAAGGAGATAGCCAACACCTCCATGTCCATGCTGTTCTCCATCAACCCAGAGAACGGGAACCTGTACGCACTCAAAACCTTTGACTATGAGATTGAGAAGGAGTTTCTGTTTCACATTGAGGCCAGAGACTCTGGGTCTCCTCCACTCAGCAGTAACGTGACTGTTCACATCATTATTGTGGACCAGAACGACAACGCTCCGGTCATAGTGTCTCCTTGGCGAGCGCATGGCTCCGTCGTGGAGGAAAAGATCCCCAGGTCCACTGATAAAGGCTCACTGGTTGCCAAGGTGATCGCCCTGGACACAGACTCTGTGCACAACTCTCGGATCACCTACCAGTTTCTCCAGGTCACTGACGCCACCCTGTTCAGTCTGGACCAGTACAACGGAGAGATCCGCACTATGAGGATGTTCAGCTACAGAGACCCGCGGCACCAGCAGCTGGTTGTGGTTGCCAAGGACAACGGACAGCCCTCCCTCTCGGCCACAGTCACCATCAAACTGTCCACAGTGGAGACGGCCGTGAAGGCCTACTCAGACATGACCGAGGTGCCTCTAGAGTACGACATCTTCTCAGACCTGAACCTGTATCTGGTCATTGGTCTGGGCTCGGTCTCGTTTCTCCTGCTCATCACCATACTGGTCACCATCGTGCTCAAGTGTCAGAAACCCAAGAGCAGCAAAGTGCCTCCTCCCTGCAGGAACAGTGTGATCAGTGAGAGGAACTCCACCATCGCAGACTCCACTCTGGTGTCCAACGATGCCTACTGGTACAGCCTGTTTCTAGCAGAGACCAGGAAAGGAAAGTTGGTGGTGAGACAGCCTCTGCCAAAGGGCTCCAGATACATTGTGTCCAGTATACCAAGAAGCACAGGAGTGACTGACACCAGTGACTCAGCAGCTTCTACTCTGCAGGTATGACTCTAATAGACACATTTGATTTGTTCATCTCACATAGTTGTGTGCCTGCCCTGATACTGAGACAAAATGTGAGTCTCAGAGTCTGGTCATTTAAATACATACATACATACATACATACATAAAATCACATAACAATAAGAGTGAATTAGTTTTAGATAAAACGTTAAAATAAACTCATTCTAGTCTGCTATATTCAAAAGGTGGCGCTGTTTAGGGGTAAACATAAACTGTCTGGAGCCGTAATAATGAATGTACGTCAGGGGGCGGACCGAAAAAGACACGGACAGCTCCGTGGTGCTGAAATCTGCTTGAACTGCGAGCGAATACTTTTTCTTCGTTTATATATTTTTTTACAATGTGGACTGAATTGACGGCAACGCTTAAGAACAGATGTGACTCGAAGAAGGAAGAGTGAGATAAAATTGCTGTAATCTCACAAATAACAATAGAGCAGTTTGTAAAAATGGAGGTCTGTACAAGGTACGTGCTGCTCGCTTCTTTTATTGCGTTTTTCTTCGTGGATGGTATTTCCACATCTGTGACTCATTACTCCATACCAGAGGAAATGAAAGAAGGCTCTGTTGTTGCTAACCTCGCCAATGATTTAAGCCTGGATTTAAAGACACTGAACCAGAGGAAGATGCGTGTTGACATCATCGCGAACAAAAAGTATCTGGACGTGAACAAAGAGACTGGGGAACTGTACATTGTTGAAAAGATTGACAGGGACATTTGCAATACAAAGTCTTCGGCATCTTGTTATCTAAAATTGGAGGTAACACTGGAAAACCCGTTGAGAATTTTTAATATCGAAGTAGAAATTTTTGACATAAACGACAACGCCCCTCATTTTCGCAGAGACGCCATTCATTTAGACATTTCTGAGGCGACGCCGAAAGGAGAGAGGTTTTCTCTGAGCAACGCGGTGGATCCTGATATTGGTAGTAATTCAGTGAAATCGTATCGTCTCAGTGAAAGTGATCATTTTAACATTGAAGTACAGACAGGGCGAGATGGGTCCAAATTTGCTGAATTAATTTTGACAAAGACCTTGGACAGAGAGAAGCAGGCTGTTCATCATTTAATACTGACTGCTGTAGATGGAGGGACACCTGCTCGGTCTGGCACTGCCAGTGTCATTGTTCATGTATTAGATACAAATGACAACGCACCTATTTTTGAAAGAGAAAATTACAATATAAAAGTAATGGAAAATTCTCCTATTGGGAGCACTGTTGTTCATTTAAATGCAACAGATTTAGACGCAGGATCAAACTCTGATATAACATATTCATACAGTCTTTATACATCAGAAAAGGCACAACAAACATTTAATCTTAATCCTAAAACTGGTGAGATTACAGTTAAAGGTGTCTTAAACTATGAGGATTATAAAATCTATGACATGGAGGTTATTGCAGCTGATAAAGGAGCCAATAGTTTATCTGGACAATGTACAATCAAAATTATTGTTGAAGACATGAATGACAACCATCCAGAAATATCTATTAAATCTTTTCAGAGCCCCGTCAGTGAGGATATAGAGGTGGACACAGTCATAGCTGTAGTCAGTGTCAGTGATAAAGACTCAGGTGACAATGGAGTAGTTGATCTCCGTATTCCACGTCATATGCCTTTTAAACTGAGGGAGTCCTCTGATAACTATTATGAACTAGTGGTGTCAGAGCCATTAGACCGAGAGAAAGTCCCAGAGTATGACATCACCTTCACGGTCACAGACAGAGGCTCTCCTCCGTTATCTGACAATGAAACTATGACTTTAGAGCTGCTGGACGTTAACGACAATGTGCCACAGTTCCCTCAGTCCTTTTACACTATACGTGTCATGGAGAATAACGCACCAGGAGCCCTGCTCGGCTCTCTCACTGCCTTTGACCCTGACCTCCATGAAAACCAGTATCTAGTGTACTTCATCCTGGAGAAGGAGATAGCCAACACCTCCATGTCCATGCTGTTCTCCATCAACCCAGAGAACGGGAACCTGTACGCACTCAAAACCTTTGACTATGAGATTGAGAAGGAGTTTCTGTTTCACATTGAGGCCAGAGACTCTGGGTCTCCTCCACTCAGCAGTAACGTGACTGTTCACATCATTATTGTGGACCAGAACGACAACGCTCCGGTCATAGTGTCTCCTTGGCGAGCGCATGGCTCCGTCGTGGAGGAAAAGATCCCCAGGTCCACTGATAAAGGCTCACTGGTTGCCAAGGTGATCGCTCTGGACACAGACTCTGTGCACAACTCTCGGATCACCTACCAGTTTCTCCAGGTCACTGACGCCACCCTGTTCAGTCTGGACCAGTACAACGGAGAGATCCGCACTATGAGGATGTTCAGCTACAGAGACCCGCGGCACCAGCAGCTGGTTGTGGTTGCCAAGGACAACGGACAGCCCTCCCTCTCGGCCACAGTCACCATCAAACTGTCCACGGTGGAGACGGCCATGAAGGCCTACTCAGACATGACCGAGGTGCCTCTAGAGTACGACATCTTCTCAGACCTGAACCTGTATCTGGTCATTGGTCTGGGCTCGGTCTCGTTTCTCCTGCTCATCACCATACTGGTCACCATCGTGCTCAAGTGTCAGAAACCCAAGAGCAGCAAAGTGCCTCCTCCCTGCAGGAACAGTGTGATCAGTGAGAGGAACTCCACCATCGCAGACTCCACTCTGGTGTCCAACGATGCCTACTGGTACAGCCTGTTTCTAGCAGAGACCAGGAAAGGAAAGTTGGTGGTGAGACAGCCTCTGCCAAAGGGCTCCAGATACATTGTGTCCAGTATACCAAGAAGCACAGGAGTGACTGACACCAGTGACTCAGCAGCTTCTACTTTGCAGGTAGGAGTTCTATAAAATATGTCTGATATGCCACATCTTAAATCAATAAATTCATGGTTTTAACACCTGCAGAGAAAGAATAACAAATTGTCATGATTTCCTCTTTTAAGTACTTAAAAGCTTCACCTGAAAATGTTTTAATCAATCATTTAAACAAACAGACAAACAAACACACTCTCACACACACAGATCCACATATAAATAAATACAGTTTACGGCTTTACATACAAATGTACATCAAATATATAAAAAACATATATAGGTTATTGTACAGTATGCTGCTTGCTCGCTCTTCCTTCAAATATTTTACTCCTTATTAACAGTCACTGATATCGTGACCAATGAAAACATAAGATATAATAAATTATTTGCATATGGATCATTATTCTCTCTAAATAGACAACGTGTGTCGCTGTTCACCAAAAAAAAAAAGAAGTAATAGGCCAACACGGTTGACGTGACGTGGATGTAAAATGGCAGATATTGAAGCAGTATGCCTGCTCCTTGGTCCTGAACGCTGATTTATAAGCACATTTTCTACAGAGGTGTTGTTGCTCTCTGCGAACACTAAACGGTTGTGTTGAAACATCTTAACGGGATTCATCTTTTTAACTGAGGAATCATAGCCAGTGGGCAGAAAACCAAAATGCAGCGCGGGGTAACAATGTGGTCGTGGCAAAGGTACGTGGCGCTTCTCATGCTTTGTTCTATTCGTCTAGTACCTGCTTCAGTGACTCACTATACTATTCCAGAGGAGATGAAAGTCGGATCAGTCGTATCTAACCTCGCTACGGATCTGCGCCTGGATGTGAAAACTCTGAATAAAAGGAAAATGCGTATTGACCTAATCGCCAGCCAAAAATACCTCGACGTAAATAAAGAGACCGGTGAGCTTTACGTGGCTGAGAGAATAGACAGGGAAAACCTTTGTCTTAAAATGTTGACATCTTGTTACTTGAAAATGGAAGTCATACTTGAAAATCCCGTGCGTATTTTTAACATCGAAGTGGAGATTTTGGACATAAATGACAACGCCCCACAATTTCGACGAGATGTTATACATCTGGACATATCCGAGTCAACCCCTGTTGGGGAGAGATTTTCACTGAGTAACGCCGTTGACCCTGATGTAGGCGTCAATACAGTTAAAACGTACCACCTGAGCGTGAGTGAGCACTTTAATCTCGAAGTCCAGACAGGCAGAGATGGGTCTAAATTGGCTGATTTTATTTTGACAAAGGCTTTAGACCGCGAACAGAAGGCTGTTCATAATTTAATACTGACTGCTGTAGATGGAGGAACACCTGCTCGGTCTGGTACAGCCAGTATTATTGTCCAGGTATTAGACACCAATGACAATGCACCTGCTTTTGACAAAGCAGTATATACTGTGAAAACAATGGAAAACTCACCCATAGGGAGCCTTGTTGTTCATCTCAATGTCAGTGATTTAGACGAGGGATCAAACTCTGATATAACATATTCATACAGTCTTTATACATCAGAAAAGGCACAACAAACATTTAATCTTAATCCTAAAACTGGTGAGATTACAGTTAAAGGTGTCTTAAACTATGAGGATTATAAAATCTATGACATGGAGGTTATTGCAGCTGATAAAGGAGCCAATAGTTTATCTGGACAATGTACAATCAAAATTATTGTTGAAGACATGAATGACAACCATCCAGAAATATCTATTAAATCTTTTCAGAGCCCCGTCAGTGAGGATATAGAGGTGGACACAGTCATAGCTGTAGTCAGTGTCAGTGATAAAGACTCAGGTGACAATGGAGTAGTTGATCTCCGTATTCCACGTCATATGCCTTTTAAACTGAGGGAGTCCTCTGATAACTATTATGAACTAGTGGTGTCAGAGCCATTAGACCGAGAGAAAGTCCCAGAGTATGACATCACCTTCACGGTCACAGACAGAGGCTCTCCTCCGTTATCTGACAATGAAACTATGACTTTAGAGCTGCTGGACGTTAACGACAATGTGCCACAGTTCCCTCAGTCCTTTTACACTATACGTGTCATGGAGAATAACGCACCAGGAGCCCTGCTCGGCTCTCTCACTGCCTTTGACCCTGACCTCCATGAAAACCAGTATCTAGTGTACTTCATCCTGGAGAAGGAGATAGCCAACACCTCCATGTCCATGCTGTTCTCCATCAACCCAGAGAACGGGAACCTGTACGCACTCAAAACCTTTGACTATGAGATTGAGAAGGAGTTTCTGTTTCACATTGAGGCCAGAGACTCTGGGTCTCCTCCACTCAGCAGTAACGTGACTGTTCACATCATTATTGTGGACCAGAACGACAACGCTCCGGTCATAGTGTCTCCTTGGCGAGCGCATGGCTCCGTCGTGGAGGAAAAGATCCCCAGGTCCACTGATAAAGGCTCACTGGTTGCCAAGGTGATAGCCCTGGACACAGACTCTGTGCACAACTCTCGGATCACCTACCAGTTTCTCCAGGTCACTGACGCCACCCTGTTCAGTCTGGACCAGTACAACGGAGAGATCCGCACTATGAGGATGTTCAGCTACAGAGACCCGCGGCACCAGCAGCTGGTTGTGGTTGCCAAGGACAACGGACAGCCCTCCCTCTCGGCCACAGTCACCATCAAACTGTCCACAGTGGAGACGGCCGTGAAGGCCTACTCAGACATGACCGAGGTGCCTCTAGAGTACGACATCTTCTCAGACCTGAACCTGTATCTGGTCATTGGTCTGGGCTCGGTCTCGTTTCTCCTGCTCATCACCATACTGGTCACCATCGTGCTCAAGTGTCAGAAACCCAAGAGCAGCAAAGTGCCTCCTCCCTGCAGGAACAGTGTGATCAGTGAGAGGAACTCCACCATCGCAGACTCCACTCTGGTGTCCAACGATGCCTACTGGTACAGCCTGTTTCTAGCAGAGACCAGGAAAGGAAAGTTGGTGGTGAGACAGCCTCTGCCAAAGGGCTCCAGATACATTGTGTCCAGTATACCAAGAAGCACAGGAGTGACTGACACCAGTGACTCAGCAGCTTCTACTCTGCAGGTATGAGTGAAACACAGTTTTATATAAACACCCTAATGGTGCATCATGTAATTATCACAGAAGGTGTTGCATAAAATCGTGCTTTGGGGCAAACTAGCACTTATTGTGTTCAACTTATTTTCAGATAACTATCATCCTGACATTTCTTTTTTTTTGCAATGTTTAAGGTTTGTTTTTAATTTATATGTTAAAATAAAAAATAATTAAAAATCAACTCCATCTTTCAATAAGATACACAATTTTTCGTAGATTTACAACATGCGTCTCAAATAGGCATCACAAAACATCCAGTTTTTTGATACTTTAATTCTAAAAAATAACATTTCAAAATATGCATGAACCATTAAAACTAAATACTGAATAAAGGTATTTATGATTCATAAAATATATACCAAATCTTTAACAAGTATTCTAAGTTTTACAATAAAAAAATCTGTTGACTAAAAGGTTAAAATTATAATATTAGACAGAAGGGTGGAGGTTTGGAGGTCCCCTTTATTTTGGGGAGAGCTAATATTTGCCTGGTACTGAGTATTTTGTGGTCGCCAGGGGGCATCGGTAAGAATGCACATCAGATGATTCAGTTTAACTGATTCTTTATTAAATTATGTGTGTGTTGTGTGAGAGTGGGTGTGTGGTTTCTGTAAAACAGAAAAATAAAGAAATATGTAAATATACTATGATTCAGTAATCACTTAAACGATAACACAAACGAGAATAGCATAGTAAAGTAACGTAGCAGGCCGTAGCAGACTAGCAATTAGCATATAAGAACCTAGAGAAACGGCCCACAATTATTATGGCAACAGCCTCCAATTAAACTAGAAAATATGACCAATAAGGATATACATTGGGCTGTGTCTGTGCATCAAAACAGTACTTACACTTATCACGCACACAGTCACTGGCACAACGTGGTCGGCACTCATCAAAACTCACGTAACTTGGCTGAAGTGCTCTCAAACAAACTTAACATTCTCTAGCTCTGATTGGCCATAGGGGCTGTCAATCATAGAGGCAATCAAACGCAACATTAAAGTGAGCCTAGTCCTTGTCACGCCCTTGATATAGGAACACTGATTACTGTTAGAACACTAATTCTCATAATACCGTTAACATAATGTTCATTTTAAGAAAATAAATTAGTGAGCAAATTGTGAAGGAGTCAATTATTTGTATTCAGGGGGTTTAATTTTGAACCAGCAGTAAACCATGACTGAACCAGTATTACACCCAGAACAAAACCAGTATTAACAGGATAGCCTAAAAGTAGTTTCTTGGGAATCATAAACTCATTTCCCACAAAAAGTACAGATGGTTCGGAGAAAGAGATGGGAAAGTGTATAACGGAGCAAGTGAGGCCACTTTTGGCTTCCAAATTCCAAAAACTATCATTAGTGCAAGTGTGTTTTATAAAGAACGTATTTACATGTTATTATTTTATTATTTGACTGCTCTTATTCCGTTCACCATTTATCCAACTCCAGAATTTACTATTTATTTGTACAAGCACATCCCTGTAGCCATCTGAACCGAAATCTGGGACATTTCTTAGTAACATATACTGTGGAAATATCATCCATGGACCACACTTTCAAATTAACATTTGAGTTTATTCATGTTTTAATTGTTAAGAGTTTACAATGTATTTTTCTCTGGCCTGATTAACAGCAGTAGTTTACATAGTTTATGCTCTATCACATTGTTCCTGTTTACACTGTGTAGCGAATGCATTTACTTTACAAAGACTCCAACTGACCCATATTAAGAAAATACTGTATTTAAAAAAAAATCTGGACACAATACATGTTTTTGCGCACATTTTGTTCTTAAATGACGCAGGCGCTGTATTTTCATATCAGACATTTTCTGTCGCTGCTGTCCACGAAAATGAACAAAGATGATGTCATCGCCTTAATGCTCGCTCATTGGAGGACGGTCCGCCCGACTTTGAATTGAGCTGAGCCAGAAAACGTTTCACAGGAACAAACCCGTTGAATTTGTTCAGTAGGTAGATCGTTTATTCTATTATTACGTCCTAAAACGGATAATACGTGGGGCCTACAATAATATATAAAATGGCATATCAAGATCGTCCGTTTTTTGAGAGTTCGTACGTGTTATTAATTGTCTTTCTTTTGGCCTCAGTGGACGTAGTTTCCACCATCACGCACTATTCTGTTCCCGAAGAAATGGAGGAAGGAGCTGTTGTTGCTAATTTAGCGACAGACTTGGTTCTCGACGTGAAGACGCTCAAAAGAAGACAAATGCGCATCGATGTGGTAGGCAACAAAAAATATCTTGACATTAACAAAGAAACAGGAGAGCTGTTTATTTTGGAAAGGATTGACAGAGAGCTTTTGTGTCCTCTGAAAACCGCCACCCACTGTTTCATTAAATTAGACGCAACGATAGAGAATCCAGTACGAATGTTTAATATTGAGGTAGAAATCATGGATATTAATGACAACGCTCCACATTTTCGTCGCGGAACCATGCATCTGGACATATCTGAATCTAGTCCTGTTGGAGAGAGGTTTTCATTAAATAACGCAGTGGACCCAGACGTTGGAGCTAATTCAGTGAAAAACTATCATCTGAGCTCAAGCGAGTATTTTGGACTTGAAATACAGACAAGCAGAGATGGATCAAAGTTTGCAGATCTGATTTTGAAAAAGGCTTTGGACAGAGAGCAGCAGGCTGTTCATAATCTGATTCTGACGGCTGTGGACGGAGGGGTCCCCACGCGCACAGGTACAGCCAGCATCATTGTTCGCGTTCTTGATGTGAACGACAACGCCCCTTCCTTTGATGAAGACAAGTACACTGTAGATGTGATGGAAAACTCCCCAATTGGCAGTCTAGTGATGAAACTAAACGCCACGGATTTAGATGAAGGTTCCAACTCTGACTTAGTTTATTCCTACAGCTTGTATACGTCAGAGAGGACACAGAAGATGTTTAAACTCAATCCAGATAATGGTGAAATCCGAGTCAAAGAGATGATCAACTATGAAGACTTTAAGATTTATGAAATGGAGGTTATTGCCAGCGATAAAGGGACTAACCCCTTATCTGGACAGTGTAAAGTGACCATCCAAGTGACAGACATGAATGACAATCACCCAGAAATTTCTATCAAGTCTTTTCAAAGCCCAATTAAAGAAAATGAGCCCATAGACACAGTGATAGCTGTAGTTAGTGTTAGTGACAAAGATTCAGGAAACAATGGGATAGTTAATCTCTCTATTCCTCCCAATTTACCTTTTAAACTGAGGGAGTCCTCTGATAACTATTATGAACTAGTGGTGTCAGAGCCATTAGACCGAGAGAAAGTCCCAGAGTATGACATCACCTTCACGGTCACAGACAGAGGCTCTCCTCCGTTATCTGACAATGAAACTATGACTTTAGAGCTGCTGGACGTTAACGACAATGTGCCACAGTTCCCTCAGTCCTTTTACACTATACGTGTCATGGAGAATAACGCACCAGGAGCCCTGCTCGGCTCTCTCACTGCCTTTGACCCTGACCTCCATGAAAACCAGTATCTAGTGTACTTCATCCTGGAGAAGGAGATAGCCAACACCTCCATGTCCATGCTGTTCTCCATCAACCCAGAGAACGGGAACCTGTACGCACTCAAAACCTTTGACTATGAGATTGAGAAGGAGTTTCTGTTTCACATTGAGGCCAGAGACTCTGGGTCTCCTCCACTCAGCAGTAACGTGACTGTTCACATCATTATTGTGGACCAGAACGACAACGCTCCGGTCATAGTGTCTCCTTGGCGAGCTCATGGCTCCGTCGTGGAGGAAAAGATCCCCAGGTCCACTGATAAAGGCTCACTGGTTGCCAAGGTGATAGCCCTGGACACAGACTCTGTGCACAACTCTCGGATCACCTACCAGTTTCTCCAGGTCACTGACGCCACCCTGTTCAGTCTGGACCAGTACAACGGAGAGATCCGCACTATGAGGATGTTCAGCTACAGAGACCCGCGGCACCAGCAGCTGGTTGTGGTTGCCAAGGACAACGGACAGCCCTCCCTCTCGGCCACAGTCACCATCAAACTGTCCACAGTGGAGACGGCCGTGAAGGCCTACTCAGACATGACCGAGGTGCCTCTAGAGTACGACATCTTCTCAGACCTGAACCTGTATCTGGTCATTGGTCTGGGCTCGGTCTCGTTTCTCCTGCTCATCACCATACTGGTCACCATCGTGCTCAAGTGTCAGAAACCCAAGAGCAGCAAAGTGCCTCCTCCCTGCAGGAACAGTGTGATCAGTGAGAGGAACTCCACCATCGCAGACTCCACTCTGGTGTCCAACGATGCCTACTGGTACAGCCTGTTTCTAGCAGAGACCAGGAAAGGAAAGTTGGTGGTGAGACAGCCTCTGCCAAAGGGCTCCAGATACATTGTGTCCAGTATACCAAGAAGCACAGGAGTGACTGACACCAGTGACTCAGCAGCCTCTACTCTGCAGGTACAGATGAGTCCTAACTTTCTAAGTCTTTCTAAATTTTCTGTCCATATTTACTTTAATACTTGCAGTTAATGCTGGATGTAAAGTTTTATTGTTTAAAATAGTTTAAAATCAGCAGTACGCTAAAGACCACCAAATAAACTGACGGCCTACGAATAACTTCTGTAAAAGCTGATTTTTTTAGTCTAACATTAAAACCCAATACATTTTTCATGAATAAGCACAAACAAGCACAAACAACACAAAAACCCTCCTTGCCAGTCAAATTGAGTACAATAAGATGAATGCATAAGAATGTGGTGCTTTTTGACATCTTTGTTTATATTTCACAGATTGTGTATTTTAAATCTTTTCAGTTGTGGTATAAAATATAATTCTAAAATCACAGGGTACAAATCAAAGTATCCTAAATTACCAAGAAACAGCGCTTCTTTATAACTCAAAATAATAAATGTTTTTGTTACTTTGAGAGAACAAGATATTTTTCTCATTTTCACAATAATACAGGGCAAACAAAGAAGACTCGACACAGCAGTTCTAATTAAATAAAGGCCACCAAATCGAGCTGGTTTTGAAAATGACTAGGATATTAAATAAAACTATTTATAATATAGGTGTACACTTTTGCAATACCAATATAAACGATCATAAGGAAATACTGAACAATACTGTATTGGTTATTTAGGCCTTTTGGTTCAAGTGGTTGCCTCATATATTTGTTCATTTATTTAAACTAAGGCCATTTTATATTTGCCACAATTTACAAACTTATTCAAAATGCAGTTCTAGCACCAGCAACATTATAGCATCTGATACAGTGACAACTTTATTAAAATATGTGCACTTTTGTTGACATTTATTTGCTCACTTTTTCATCATGGCCATGTTTAGTTTGAAGCGGCAGATGAAGCAGTTGTGTTGAGAAATAATAATGCCTCACTCAGACAGGAATGCACAGGATGATAGGAGTTTTTAATAGAGTTTAGAATCTGCTAACGTCCACCTGCTACTGACAGCCTCTTTCTCTGCTAGCATTAGGTTTGTAGCCAAGCATTACAGTTGGTTTAAGTCTATTTCTGAGCGACTAGGAGCTGCAGTTCAGCGGCAACAGACAATCCTCTGATGCAGATGCACTGTCAGTGTCTCAGTGCACAGTGAGAGGACATGATGTTGAGTGTAGTTCTCATTCATGACTGTTTATGACTTGTTGTAGTACGCCTGTTTGCTGTATTGTTTTATGTTTAATTTTCTCGTGAGATGACAGATTGTTATCACCTGTTAAATAGCATCTGCATTATCATGTGCGATATGATACGACATGACACAGCAAAAGTGTACTCTTGTGTAGATGAGAAGGTGCACAGCCATCTCTAAATTGTAATCACTCAGAGACACACATATTATGGAAAATTGATGAATTTCTTCTTCCTGCTCTTCAGCTATTTTCACATTCAAAATTCAGATAAACATACAGAGTAAATGTCCAATGTGTAAGACATAGCTGCTCTGAATAAAGGTCTATGTGAGCAGGAATCAAAATTTTGCTGATAGTAAGTTCATAAGAAGTTGATACAAGTGAGATTTTATTATCAACATGAAAAAGCTAAAAATATAAAAGTAATACAAGAGACATCCTTTACAGCCTAACTCTTCAAAATGTGTTTATATTGAATCTTCACTGTATTACTACGTATGAGGAAAAGAATCCAAATCAGAGAGCTCCTCCAGACAGCAGGAGAGGAGTCTCAGAGAAGCCCTGGGTTAGACAAATTAAACATGCCATAGTCTAGGTTTAGTCACAGACGGAGTCACAGTAATCGTCCAGAGATCAGATCATCTCTGAAACAAAACTCAGAGTTTCCTTTTTGTTGGGTTTAACCTAATCTAAGTTTAGACTAAATCTGTGTCTTGAAATAGAGTCTGTGTGTGGTCACATTGTTAATATTTCTAATTCCTGTATCTCACAGCTTCATACATACATTAGTCTTGAGTTTGGTCTGATTTTAGACTTCATTTGGCCCTGGTATAGTCCTGGGTTAAAGGCTGGTTCAGTCCTGAAATAGTCACAGGGTTAGACTTAAGTATGGGGCTGGTCAAGTCTATTTCAAAGTGCTCAAGAACACCAAAAGAGCAAAGTTCAAACCACACAATATACTGCAAGACAATCACAAACAATAATCATATAAAATGCATTAAATAAGATAAAAATAATAATAATGAAGCCTAGTAAGTCATGTGACAAGATTGATGTGAATAGGTTGGTTTTGAGGTGACATTTGAAACTGGGAAAGAGTCTGAGGCACTGATGTTTAGAGGGAGTGGGTTTAAATCAAGCAGGGGCAGTTGTTGAATGACAGCAGGAAGAGTGACAAGGAGCAATGAAGAGGATTCAAGTGTTGGGACAGTTTTGTGCTGCTTTATTACACTCCTGGTTTGGTGCTGATTTACTTTAGTTTAGAACTTACATAGAGCTGGTTTACTCTGTGTTTTGTCTGTTCTGAAGTGGGGCTGCTTTGGTTTTGTTTAGTCCTGAGTTTGATCAGATTTAGTCTTGGTGAGGGGATGTTTGAGATCTGAGTGAATGGTTGTTATTTGTGTTGGAAAAATGTATCCCCAAGCCTGCTAATAACCATCTATGTTTATACTCATATCATACGATCATAGACATCAAATAACTTTTCACGTTTGGCTTTGAAAATGTTGCAAGAACACGTCCAAACTATTCTCGGCGCTGCTCTCCATGAAAACAACTCTCTGGTGAGGTCATCCTTTTCTTCTGATATTATTGGTGGGAATGGTCAGACGTTTCACTTTGCGCATGTCACGTACATGTTCTCCACACATTCCCAGCTACACTCTGGAAGTCGTTGGTTATCCGCAGAACATATTTGTAATCTGGATCTTACCTGAGTGGAATTTATCCGCCATGAGGATTATTAGGCGTGGACGTGCCCGCGGACGGTGCTTGTCAACATTCGTCTTCCTTTATGTCATGATTGACGCGGTGTCCTCCGTCACGCATTATTCTGTTCCCGAAGAAATGGAGGAAGGTGCTGTCGTTGCTAATTTAGCCGCAGATTTGGGGCTGGACGTGAAGACGCTGAATAAAAGGAAAATGCGCATTGACATCGGTACAAATAAGAAATATCTTGACGTCAACAAGGAAACGGGGGAGTTGTTTGTTTTGGAGAGGATAGACAGAGAGTTTCTTTGCCCAATGAAAACGACATCTTGCTTTCTTAAATTAGACGCTACGATAGAGAATCCAGTACGAATGTTTAATATTGAGGTAGAAATCATGGATATTAATGACAACGCTCCACATTTTCGTCGCGGAACCATGCATCTGGACATATCTGAATCTAGTCCCGTTGGAGAGAGGTTTTCATTAAATAACGCAGTGGACCCAGACGTTGGAGCTAATTCAGTGAAAAACTATCATCTGAGCTCAAGCGAGTATTTTGGACTTGAAATACAAACGGGCAGAGATGGATCAAAGTTTGCAGATCTGATTTTGAAAAAGGCTTTGGACAGAGAGCAGCAGGCTGTTCATAATCTGATTCTGACGGCTGTGGACGGAGGGGTCCCCACGCGCACAGGTACAGCCAGCATCATTGTTCGCGTTCTTGATGTGAACGACAACGCCCCTTCCTTTGATGAAGACAAGTACACTGTAGATGTGATGGAAAACTCCCCAATTGGCAGTCTAGTGATGAAACTAAACGCCACGGATTTAGATGAAGGCTCCAACTCTGACTTAGTTTATTCCTACAGCTTGTATACGTCAGAGAGGACACAGAAGATGTTTAAACTTAATCCAGATAATGGTGAAATCCGAGTCAAAGAGATGATCAACTATGAAGACTTTAAGATTTATGAAATGGAGGTTATTGCCAGCGATAAAGGGACTAACCCCTTATCTGGACAGTGTAAAGTGACCATCCAAGTGACAGACATGAATGACAATCACCCAGAAATTTCTATCAAGTCTTTTCAAAGCCCAATTAAAGAAAATGAGCCCATAGACACAGTGATAGCTGTAGTTAGTGTTAGTGACAAAGACTCAGGAAACAATGGGATAGTTAATCTCTCTATTCCTCCCAATTTACCTTTTAAACTGAGGGAGTCCTCTGATAACTATTATGAACTAGTGGTGTCAGAGCCATTAGACCGAGAGAAAGTCCCAGAGTATGACATCACCTTCACGGTCACAGACAGAGGCTCTCCTCCGTTATCTGACAATGAAACTATGACTTTAGAGCTGCTGGACGTTAACGACAATGTGCCACAGTTCCCTCAGTCCTTTTACACTATACGTGTCATGGAGAATAACGCACCAGGAGCCCTGCTCGGCTCTCTCACTGCCTTTGACCCTGACCTCCATGAAAACCAGTATCTAGTGTACTTCATCCTGGAGAAGGAGATAGCCAACACCTCCATGTCCATGCTGTTCTCCATCAACCCAGAGAACGGGAACCTGTACGCGCTCAAAACCTTTGACTATGAGATTGAGAAGGAGTTTCTGTTTCACATTGAGGCCAGAGACTCTGGG
Source organism: Rhyacichthys aspro (assembly GCA_036850595.1). Classification (NCBI taxonomy): domain Eukaryota; kingdom Metazoa; phylum Chordata; class Actinopteri; order Gobiiformes; family Rhyacichthyidae; genus Rhyacichthys; species Rhyacichthys aspro. Next base: position 15,489,025 of record CM072157.1, read on the forward strand.
TCTCCTCCACTCAGCAGTAACGTGACTGTTCACATCATTATTGTGGACCAGAACGACAACGCTCCGGTCATAGTGTCTCCTTGGCGAGCGCATGGCTCCGTCGTGGAGGAAAAGATCCCCAGGTCCACTGATAAAGGCTCACTGGTTGCCAAGGTGATAGCCCTGGACACAGACTCTGTGCACAACTCTCGGATCACCTACCAGTTTCTCCAGGTCACTGACGCCACCCTGTTCAGTCTGGACCAGTACAACGGAGAGATCCGCACTATGAGGATGTTCAGCTACAGAGACCCGCGGCACCAGCAGCTGGTTGTGGTTGCCAAGGACAACGGACAGCCCTCCCTCTCGGCCACAGTCACCATCAAACTGTCCACAGTGGAGACGGCCGTGAAGGCCTACTCAGACATGACCGAGGTGCCTCTAGAGTACGACATCTTCTCAGACCTGAACCTGTATCTGGTCATTGGTCTGGGCTCGGTCTCGTTTCTCCTGCTCATCACCATACTGGTCACCATCGTGCTCAAGTGTCAGAAACCCAAGAGCAGCAAAGTGCCTCCTCCCTGCAGGAACAGTGTGATCAGTGAGAGGAACTCCACCATCGCAGACTCCACTCTGGTGTCCAACGATGCCTACTGGTACAGCCTGTTTCTAGCAGAGACCAGGAAAGGAAAGTTGGTGGTGAGACAGCCTCTGCCAAAGGGCTCCAGATACATTGTGTCCAGTATACCAAGAAGCACAGGAGTGACTGACACCAGTGACTCAGCAGCCTCCACTCTACAGGTATAGATGAGACTAATACTCTGCATTTTTTTTATGACTGTCACCATTATTATTTTGTATTTACTCTTAACACATGTTGACTTGAGTCACAACCTTTCCTTACATTTCTTGTCATTTCTTATTATTAAATAGTATTATATCAACTGCAAGAATGGCTTGACTGCATTTTTTCCCAGACTCTTCTTAACTAATTTACACTGTGATACTATACCTGCATAAAAACAAAACATCTTTTCTCATTTATAAAATTAAGCGGTAAGTGTGAGAAAAGTAAAAGCAACAGCTCGTGACACAGTAAGTATTACACTGGGGCAACTCGTATGGCTTTTAAATTGTGTGTAATTCATGCCATAACACATTCATCATTTATTAATATTATTTATTTTCGCAAACAGTCTTTTTGTTTTGCATTGACCTGACTATTGAACTGCTTGTTTCTTTTCTCCCCACTAAAGTACCCTAAATGAAGGAGGTCCAGTCTGCAGCTGGAGGTATGCAGGAGTCTCACTCCCCACAGATGCTCTTTCATTAACCCAGTCTGTGTTTGTCGCTGTGTTTATTTTGTTCTCAGTGATTGATTTTCATTTTTCATTTCACAGTTTGGTTGTTACCTTATACTTAACAATGCATATTCATCTGACCTTTCAGTTGACATCACATGCATTTAGCCAAAACATTAACTCTACACCTTAAAGTTTATAATAAAGCTAAAACAAAAGAAGTTATCCCTAACATTTCTCAAAAAATATGTCTAATTTTAAGCACTAATCACTCAGATCTCACAAAATATCACTCTACCTCAATTAACAGTGCTCCAATTTCTCTTCCTATAGTTTGGCTTTTGCTGTCATTTCCAGCAAACATGTCTAACACAATGTTCTAAAAAAGGATTGTATGCATGTAATGATTAACTGTTCTCCCCTCCTTCTTGAGTCATCACTAATTTATTAGTCTATGTTATTTGTTTTGGGATAGTGTTTTTGTGTGATGGGATTGATTTGAATACTGTCTGGAGGAAATGTTTCACACCTTTCAGATTAGCACACAAATTCCTGTGTGAGATACAGTAGTGTGAATTGTGACCTATTTCTTTGTACAGGAAAAAGCGAAGTGGTCCAGTCACCCAGTTACCTAGCAACCACTTTCTCCCACTTGCTCACAAAGCATGGTTTCCGTTGATAGAGCTGCCACATCACTGCTAGATGTTCAAGGATATTCCTAGATCCTTCACCCTCTGTCTTTTGCCTGAAGCCCCTGCCTGAGTGACAGACGTCGGCTGCATGGAGATGTCTGAATTTGATCCATGGCTCAGAATGTTTCTCTAAATGTGTCTGTCTCTTTCTGCAGGGATCCACCAGCAGCACTAGCAGTGCTAAATAAGGCCAAACCCCCTGATGATCCTGGGATATGTGGAGGGCTTTGCAGTGGAAAGAAGAAACCATGTCATTGAATACCTTGTGTACTTAAACATCTTTCCCTGCTTTTCATTAGTAAGCACATGAAAAATCAATCAAAATACACCTTCCTGTCCATTCAATATGCATGAAAAACTGCATGGCTTCACCTATTTCAAGAAGAATGGGACTGATCAAGCACCTCAGTTTATGTAAAGAAGCCAATATCAGAGACGGTTTGAGTGGACATGGAATGTTGAAATGCCTTTATGAGACTTTCTTCCTCTCTAAAAAGAAACATGTGTTCAATATTACATCTTGAGCTTTGTGCTAGCCAGTAACAATGTAAAAAATACATTGTGTAAGTTGACTAAAATGTGAAACAGCACAAGTAAATTTAAGAAAAGCACCAGTTGAAGTATGGAAGAGATGGGACTGTGCATTCTGTTTTAGATTTTAGTACTGTATTCTTTATAGACTTTGTGTCTTATGTCGACAGTGTTACAAAATGTTAACATGGGGCCTTCAGCCTCCTTTTTGCATCTGCCTTTTGTTTGTATATTTTGCATGATCTACACATATTGTATAAACACTACACAATATATTAGGCCTTACTGCTAAGAAATTTACATCGAGTGCAACATGCATTTGAGGTGGGATTTTCAAAGAGCTCAAGTTCTTTCATAGAGTTAAAATGTAAGGAATGTGCAGCATTTGTCTGAAAGAAACTGACATAAAACCTTCAATTCACTGTAGTTTGCTTGAACATAAACAAGTATGAATCTAGGGGACCACACTTAAGTCTTAAGTGAATTGTTGTCTCCTGTTATATATTGTACACAAACAAGCTGCTTTTATTATAAACAATGGAATATGTTGTATACTATCAACTCTATGTACCACATATGCAACCAATATTTAGGGTATACATGAATACAGATAAATACATCATGTTTTGTGTTTATATCTAATATTTCTCTCCTTCAAAATGAGTGATGCCTTTAGGTGAAACTCCTATGCCATCATCTTGTGAATCAATCATCAGCCATCACACAGTGACAGTGTTTAATATTAATCAACTGTTTGAAACAATGTTTCAGGCAAACAGAAGGAGTAAGTGCTTTTGTACAGTGATACTTGGTGTAATGTGTAGTGAAGTTTGTGTGAGTTTATTGTAACCAATTGTCTGTGTGATTTAATAATAATAAAACAAACAATACTAATGATGTGTGCACTCTTCTATTTCTATTTGATATAATTAGTTTTCATCTGAGGACGTGCCACGTGTCCTTCTTATGATGAATTAAATTAAATTCATTTCCAGTTTGGTAAGAGCACAGTTTGTGTAGAAGCTACTATTTATAAACTCTGGAGGGGGGCTTGAAAATAATAACATAATTCATGTTGGAGTAAATTTCACAACAGTTACACTACGCAACTTATGTAATTACTGTAACTATATCATACATTTTCTTTTCTACAAAATTTTCTCCTCCATTTACCACACCATCACAGCTAAAGGTCAATTGTGTTGCACATATTGCATTAATAGGAGTATTAAAATAGCCAGCTCACATGCCACATCGCTCATGAGACATTCTGATTCCTCTCATTTCTCCCCATGACCTTTGAGCCAAAGGGATGTGAACCATTCATTAATTATTTAGAAGAATAGCAGCACCTTAAGCAGCACATAGCCAATAGGAAATGTTATATGCTTGGAAGCCTTTGTATTTAATTTCAACATTCTAAAATATTATTACTTGGAGTCATATGCTATAACACTATTTTGTGTAAAAACATACAATCCCAATTCCGAAAAGTTGGGACACAGTGTCAAATAAATAAAAACAGAAAGCTATGATTTGAACATATTTTATTTTAACAACATAAGGTGTTGAAACTATGACATTTTGCCATTTCATGAAAAAAATAATAGGTCTTCTTGAGTTTGATAGCAGCAACACAAAAACACAAAAAAAGTTGTGACAAGAGCATCAAAAGGCTGGAAAAGTCAGTGGTACAAATAAAAATGTGGAGACACATTTGGCAACTAATTACACTGATCAGCAAAAGGTCTGTAGCAGACTGTACATGAAAGGAGCATTTAAGGCACAGTCTCACAGAAGTAAAAAATCTGCAAAAACTGCTTCTAAAAACTGTGAAACTCTTGGTAAAAAATGTTGCACACAGTGTCCCAATTTATTAAAAATTAGGTTTATATAAGGAGATCATTGCTCAGTTCTTGCTCCAGAGACACTTTTTTTCTTTGACTTTGTCTCTTTAAATAAATGACACAGCAATGCACCAAAGTGGAACAAAGCACTGAGGCAGCCACCAGCGGGCACCAGTCGTCACACCAGAAAACATGACGGAGAATTAAATCTGATATATGATTAAATTTTATATGTAAAGTATTTGACAGTAAGACAAACAAACAGACAGACAAATAACGAGGGCAGTGTGTTATGTGTCAGTAATCCCGTCACTCCTCATCTCTTTCTCTGCTTCTTGGGAGCGCCTGCTTCTGTTTCAGCACCATGGACAGTGACGTGCGCGCCAGACCTGCGTTGCCATGACGACGTGCTGTCTGCTGGTCGGACGGAGGCTGTGGGTGTGTTGAAGCTGCGGGTGATTTCAGATTCTGACCTAATTCCTCGCCAGCTTCCGCAGCGAAGTGCTTCATACAAACACCATCTTTTACACGGGTTTATCAGGGACAAACACGCACTGAAAATGAACATCCGGGTTTTGAAACAGACCATCGCTGCAGTATGGCACACAAACGGGGAAAGTGGAGCACAGACAGCAGTGCGGCAGGGCGTGTTTTCTGCGCATGCGTATATGGTGCTAACACAAGCACATGGGAGTGGTGTGCAGATATTTGACATCATTCATATGTAGGTCACTTGATTTTTGTGCTACTGTTACTTTGGCGATTCGTTTTCATTTCGAATAATAATGTATTATTCTATTCCTCGCACAGTGCTTCATAAAACAAACCTCGGGATCGACTGAAATGAGCAATATACTGTAAATATATTTGTAAGGATGGAGCTCCACGTGCACATGCGGCTCGAGTCCATTGGAGGTCACTGCTCAACACAGTAAAAGGAGAAGTATGGGAGTGTGCTCAGCCTCAGGATTTAAAGAGACAGACACAAGCCAAACGAGCATAGTCCAACAATCACTACAACAGCAAATTATATTGTCTTAAATGTCCCATTAATGTGGTGTAAGGTGGTAATATGACAGCAGCCATTATATAACTCAAATACAGCAGTTATCCAGTAAAAACACAAAGGATTTGACACGACAACAGCAAAAATCTGATTCCAGAAATAAGATATTGTGTTGTTGTTTATCTTGAAAACGTGTTTGTTTACATGTAAAGTAAGGAGGGAACCGGCAGTAAATGCATAGACAATAAAACGCTGGAAGAGAATATAAAATGCCGACAGCATTATTTAAATTTAAATATTATGCAGGAAAATATGAGGCTGAAGGTAGTTACAAGTGATCAGATGTGAAGGATTAAGTAGAAAACATTTTATGTGTATTGCAGCATCCAGGGAAGGCCAATAGGTGGTGCTGATACGCTATGTATTTTGCTATAGCGATTGTGCGTAATAGATGGTGTTTTTTCATTTGAGCTTTGACCAATGACTCTAAACACGCAAACGGATAACAGACAAAGAGCCTGTAACAAAATATGACCGCGCAAGACTGTTCTTAATTTGAAACAAAAAGCGTGATTTTATAGACGGATAAGATTTAAAAAGAAGAGACAAACAATGGAGACAAGAGACATCAAAGGACAATGGTTAAATGCGTGGATTATTTTTGCTGTAACGATGCTGACATTGGAGGGAATGTTGGCTCAAATACGATATTCTATTAACGAAGAAGTAAAAATAGGGACTCCGATTGGAAACGTGGCCAAAGACCTTGGATTGGATCTTGGGAGATTAACGAACAGAAACCTTCGTGTTGTCTCAGGAACAAAGCAGGATCTGTTTAAGGTAAACCTTTCAGATGGAGTCTTGTCCGTGAACCAGAGAGTGGACAGAGAGGAGCTGTGCGCAAAAAGTGCCCCCTGCGTGGTAAATATGAAAGCTGTGGTTGAAAATCCTTTGGAAATGCACCAGTTGTTAATTGAAATACAAGACGTTAATGACAATTCGCCCAAATTCCCAGAAGGAAACTATACAATAGAGATCCTTGAATCCGCTATAGTTGGGTCGAGATTTCAAATTGAGGGGGCGCATGATTTGGATATTGGCATGAATTCCTTACAGTCTTACAAACTGAGCCACAACCAGTATTTTCGATTAGAAACAGAGGAATTTGGGGAGGATGGGAAGGTACCATTCCTGGTTTTACAGCGCCATTTGGATAGAGAGGACACTGCCCAGCACTGGTTACAGCTAACAGCTTCAGATGGTGGCAAACCATCCAAAACCGGTACTGTTAATGTAACTGTTGTTGTATCTGACATAAACGACAACCCGCCAGTGTGCAGTAAACAGAAATATTCTGTGACAATAAAGGAAAATGCGCCTGCTGGGACATTTCTTGTGATGGTGAATGCCTCTGACGCTGATGCTGGAGCAAACGGTGAGATTGAATATTCAATAAGGAGCAAATTTAGAGGGCTTTCCTCCGAGCCCTTTGATTTGGAGAGTAAAACAGGAAAACTGACAGTGAAGGGTGAGCTCGACTTTGAGGAAAAGCAATCCTATGAGATAAAGATAGTAGCAGCTGACAAAGGTGCCGTGTCTCTATCCACGCACTGCAACGTGATCGTGACAGTAGAAGACGTGAACGATAACCCACCAGAAATAGAGATCACATCACTGTCCAGTCGTATTGCTGAGGATGCTCCACCGGGCACTGTGGTGGCTCTGATGGCGGTCACGGATCTGGACTCAGGAGTGAATGGAGAAGTGATCTGTACTATCCCCAATCATTTACCTTTCGATTTGAAACAGTCCTCTTCAGATGGACAGTCATACTCACTGGTCACCAAAAAACACTTGGATAAAGAAGCTATCCACATGTACAATATCACAATTACTGCAAAGGATTTAGGAAACCCACCGCTTTCATCCACCAACGTGATAAACGTGGATGTGGTTGATGTGAATGACAACAGTCCAATATTCACTCAAAGTCCCTACAGTTTTTATGTCACTGAAAACAACAAACCGGGATTCTCTATTTTCTCTGTAAGTGCAGCTGACGCAGATGAGGGTGAAAATGCAGTGGTTACGTACTCACTCGAGAGAAAGGGGCCAGAGGCTTCATTTTTAAACATAAACGAAGTCAATGGCACCGTTTCTGCGCTGAAAAGTTTTGACTTTGAGACATTAAAGTCGTTCCAGTTTCAAGTCGTGGCCTCAGACTCTGGGACTCCGTCACTGAGCAGCAACGTGACAGTGCACGTGTTCATTCTGGATCAGAACGACAACGCTCCAGTCATTCTGTATCCAGTCAGCTCTAACGGTTCTGCTGAAGGTGTGGAGGAGGTCCCCCGCAATGTCAACGCAGGACACTTGGTGACTAAAGTCAGGGCCTATGACGCTGATATCGGATATAACGGCTGGCTGCTCTTTTCACTGCAGGAAGTGACTGACCACAGTCTGTTTGGGTTGGACCGCTACACAGGACAGATCAGGACACTTCGCTCATTCACAGAGACAGACGAGGCCGAGCACAAACTGCTCATACTGGTCAAAGACAATGGAAACGTGTCCCTCTCAGCTACAGCTACTGTGTTTGTCAAAGTGGTGGAGCCCAGAGAGGCTTTTGCAGCTTCTGATGTTAAGAGCTCAGCTAAAGACACTGAGGACACTAATGTGACTTTTTACCTCATAATAACTCTGGCCTCGGTCTCAGCTCTGTTTATTATCAGTATCATTGTGTTGATTGCGATGCAGTGCTCCAAGTCCAGCACAGACTACACATCCAAGTACTTACAGGACACCAACTATGACGGGACACTGTGTCACAGCATTCAGTACAGATCTGGAGACAAACGCTACATGTTAGTGGGACCCAGAATGAGCATAGGATCCACTATAGTCCCAGGGAGCCAGGCCAACACTCTAGTGCTGCCAGATAGAAGGAGACCTTCTGAGGAGGTAAGACAGTTTCCATTACATTTAAATGTTAATATATGTTCACAATTGTCATTTTGTCTGTTAAATTGTTACAGTGACATTACATCATAATTGATCAATTCAAATATTCCACAATGTTAATGATGAAGTCTTGAAATACATAGTTGCTGACCATGGTGCTGAAATACACATCTCCCAGTTAGAACGCTAAATAATGAAAAAAGTGTGGACATTTTAACTGAATGTTTGCAAACTGGTGCAAATTATTGTTGGTGAACACGTTTATTTAAAATACTTCAACACTTGGACGCTGATTGAGCGTGTATGTTTTTTTATGGAAACGGTTTTTATCGCTATTATCAGTGTTGTCCAACGGGTGGCAGTGTTACATTTAGGAACCACCGTGCACTATGTCCCTCCCCTCTCAGACGCTTTTGTTTCTCCGACAGTGCTGTCCTGTGATCTCTTGCATTTAGTAGCTTACTTCTGTTACAGAAATGACGGTGTGCATTGGTTTATAATTGTTGAAATATAAGGATTATTTGCTGATGAGTTTGTGGAAAACGATGGAGACAGAATCGAAAAAAGGAACGAAAAGCTGCTCGTGGATCGCTTTGTGCTCGGCTCTACTGCTGTTTTTCGGACACCAGGCTTTGGCTCAGATCAGATACTCTGTTCCGGAGGAGGTGAAGGACGGGACTGTTGTTGGAAATGTTGCAAAGGATCTTGGTCTTGATGTTGCTTCGTTGAGTGAGAGACGGTTCCGCGTTGTTTCTGAAACAAAGGAGGCTATTTTTGAGGTAAACCCAGAAAATGGAGCTTTGTTCGTCCACGGCCACATCGACAGAGAGCAGCTGTGTCAGGGCAGCGGTACGTGTCTGATGGAGCTGAAGATTCTGGTAGAAAACCCTTTGGAAATACATTATGTGGTTGTAGAAATCACTGATGTGAATGATCATGCTCCGAGGTTTCCTAAAAGTAACCAGACGTTTGAAATAGCAGAGCATACTTTACCAGGAAAACGGTTTCAGCTGCACTCTGCTCATGATCCTGACGCAGGCATTAACTCAATCCGCACCTACACTTTGTCTTCAAATGAACATTTTGACATAAATATCAGGGAAAGTGATTTGGGTAGAACACCATTTCTGGTGCTGAAGAAATCCTTAGACAGAGAACAAAACAACAAACTGTCTTTAATTGTTACAGCAGTTGATGGAGGTAAACCTCAAAGATCAGGCACATTAAATGTTTCTATTATTGTTCTCGACAGTAATGACAATAGACCAGTCTTTAGTCAAGAGGTTTATCAAATTGTTGTGAAAGAAAATGTACAAAAAGGAACAGCTGTATTTAGACTCAATGCTACTGATGCAGATGAAGGAATAAATGGGGAAATTGAGTATAGCCTCGGAGAAACTCTCAATCAAGACTCATATAATAAATTTCAATTGAACAAATTAACAGGAGAAATTATTCTAAAAGACTTAATTGATTTTGAAGATAATAAACAATACGAATTAGATATAGAAGCATCAGATAAAGGCACTCCTCCATTAACAGGTGAATGTAGGTTAATAATAAAAATCATAGACGTCAATGATAATCCACCAGAAATAGAGGTGACCTCACTGTCAAACACAGTTTCTGAAGACTCAAAACCTGGGACAGTGGTTTCATTAATACGAGTCAAAGACAAAGACTCTGGTGTAAATGGTAAAATCATTGCTCAAATAATAAATGATGTACCTTTTGAGCTGAAGCCCTCTTATAAAGAAAACACATATTCAGTTGTCACTAAGGATTTACTGGACAGGGAGGAGGTGTCACATTATGACATAACAATAAAAGCCACTGACTGCGGGGAGCCTCCTTTATCAACAACCAAAACTCTCAGTATCCAGATATTAGATGTAAACGACAACAGTCCACAATTTGAACAAAACCCTCTCTACTTTTATATCCTAGAAAATAACGTGGCAGGGACGTCCCTGTTTTCTGTAACTGCTACAGACAAAGATAAGAATGAAAACGCTGATGTTTCCTATAATATTGCACGAACAGGAAATGAAAAGGACGTGGCGTCTTTCTTAAATGTGAACTCTGAAAATGGACAAATCACGGCTCTGAAAAGCTTTGACTTTGAGACATTAAAGTCGTTCCAGTTTCAAGTCGTGGCCTCAGACTCTGGGACTCCGTCACTGAGCAGCAACGTGACAGTGCACGTGTTCATTCTGGATCAGAACGACAACGCTCCAGTCATTCTGTATCCAGTCAGCTCTAACGGTTCTGCTGAAGGTGTGGAGGAGGTCCCCCGCAATGTCAACGCAGGACACTTGGTGACTAAAGTCAGGGCCTATGACGCTGATATCGGATATAACGGCTGGCTGCTCTTTTCACTGCAGGAAGTGACTGACCACAGTCTGTTTGGGTTGGACCGCTACACAGGACAGATCAGGACACTTCGCTCATTCACAGAGACAGACGAGGCCGAGCACAAACTGCTCATACTGGTCAAAGACAATGGAAACGTGTCCCTCTCAGCTACAGCTACTGTGTTTGTCAAAGTGGTGGAGCCCAGAGAGGCTTTTGCAGCTTCTGATGTTAAGAGCTCAGCTAAAGACACTGAGGACACTAATGTGACTTTTTACCTCATGATAACTCTGGCCTCGGTCTCAGCTCTGTTTATTATCAGTATCATTGTGTTGATTGCGATGCAGTGCTCCAAGTCCAGCACAGACTACACATCCAAGTACTTACAGGACACCAACTATGACGGGACACTGTGTCACAGCATTCAGTACAGATCTGGAGACAAACGCTACATGTTAGTGGGACCCAGAATGAGCATAGGATCCACTATAGTCCCAGGGAGCCAGGCCAACACTCTAGTGCTGCCAGATAGAAGGAGACCTTCTGAGGAGGTAAGACAGTTTCCATTATATTTAAATGTTTATGTATGTTAAAAATTATCATTTTTGTCTGTTAAATAGTTACAGTAACATTACACCATAATTGATCAATTCAAATATTCCACAATGTTAATGATCAAGTCTTGAAATACATAGTTGCTGACCATGGTGCTGAAATAAACATCTCCCAGTTAAAACGCTAAATAATAATAAAAAAAGTTTGCAGATTTTGATTGAATGTGTGCAAACTGGTGCAAAAGATTCTTATTATTATATGATGTATTCATTATTTTGGTGCGTTGGTCATGAGAAAACATAACTAGACACATACTGGCGACAGCCCAGGGTGTACCTTACCTCACGTAGAAAAAGCTCAGTCAAGATCCAGCTCTAGTGCCCTTTAAAAAGAATAAAGACGAAAATTAAAGTAGAAAGTGAACAAAAATAAGGCCACCGTTAAATCTATTTTTATATTAAACAATACATATGTCTGCATTGTTATTTCTCAAACGGAGAAGAAATTGTTTTGGGTTGATATTTTTCTTCATTTTTAATCTAATTGTGTTTAATCATAGGTTGTTTCCATTTACTGTATCTTACAAAATTGTTTTTGGACCAGTCTTTCAAGGGGTTTAATCACAACAGTTAGTGTTTAAAGCACATTAACAAACAACAGTTGACTAGATTGTGAGCTCTGACTGACAGCCGAGTACCTCCAACATTTACACAGTTTTGAATCCTAAAAAGGTAACGTTGAATTCTTGACCTATTTGTTTGAAAAGCCATGACATGCAATTGCTATCCACGCTGTGTGAGATACTACAAATATGATTCTATTACGCCATTATTCTAGGTCAAAAATATTTCAAATATGTAAAAGCTGCTCTTTCAATCCTTCATCTGTTGCAAAGTAACTATGTTGGCCCAAACATACAGAAAAAAAAAACCAAGCTATATTAAAGAAAGGCAAGTCGGTCATATTTGCAGTGTTCTTACTGGTGGGCAAAAATATTGTCACACACAATATAATACAATCACTGCTGACAATTGATCAAAATGTCTCTGAACTGAATGACTTGGTGGAAACTGCATTTTTACATTGGTGTCGGATCGCTGTCCATGGTGCTGAAGAGAAGCCCGTGCTTTGACTGTGAAAGCATTAACAGAAGCCAACAATGACACAAACGTTATTAGTGAAGACAACACGCTAACAGTACATAAACCTACTATGAATCCAGAGTGTGTTCAACTATAAAATATGTTTGACCAACGGGTGGCACTATTACATGTACAAACCACATCCCGTTATGTCCCTCCCTCACAGACCCTTTGTTTCTTTCTGAGTGTAGCGATCACTACGCACATATGCCACAGTGTGTGAAATTACGTTGTTATTCTGGACCATCGTAAAAGTAAATACATCACAATGCGTTTGAAGGTAAGGATGGAGAAAGAAACAACACTTCGACTGACGGGCGGCTCCTCGATCGCTTTGTGCTGGGCTCTACTGATATTTTTCGGACACCAGGCTCTGGCTCAGATCAGATACTCTGTTCCGGAGGAGGTGAAGGACGGGACTGTTGTTGGAAATGTCGCAAAGGATCTTGGGCTTGATATTGCTTCGTTGAGTGAGAGACGGTTCCGCGTTGTTTCTGAGACGAAGGAGGCTATTTTTGAAGTAAACCCAGAAAATGGCGCTTTGTTCGTTCACGGCCACATCGACAGAGAGCAGCTGTGTCAGGGCAGCGGTACGTGTCTGATGGAGCTGAAGATTCTGGTAGAAAACCCTTTGGAAATACACTATGTGGTTGTAGAAATCACTGATGTGAATGATCATGCTCCGAGGTTTCCTAAAAGTAACGAAACAATTGAAATAGCAGAGCATACTTTACCAGGAAAACGGTTTCAGCTGCACTCTGCTCATGATCCTGACGCAGGAATAAACTCAATCCGCACCTACACTTTGTCTTCAAATGAACATTTTGATATAAATATTCGCGAAACTGACGGAGAAAAAATACCATTTCTTGTGTTGAAAAAAATGTTAGACAGAGAACAATTCAATAAACACTCATTACTTGTTACAGCGGCTGATGGAGGTAAACCTCAAAGATCAGGCACATTAAATATATCTATTATTGTTCTCGACAGTAATGACAATAGACCAGTCTTTAGTCAAGAGGTTTATGAAATTTTAGCGAAGGAGAATGTACCAGTAGGAACTTCAATATTTAGACTAAGTGCTGCAGACCCAGATGAAGGTATAAACGGGGAAGTAAACTATAGCCTTGCTAAAACCTTAAAACAAAAAATCTACAATATTTTTGAATTGGACAAATTAACAGGAGAAATAAAAATTAAGGGATTGGTTGACTATGAAGAAAAGGATTCATATGAACTAGAAGCTGAAGCATCTGATAAAGGGGTGCCTCCTCTCACAGGTGAATGTAGAGTTATTATTAAAATCATAGACGTCAATGATAATCCACCAGAAATAGAGGTGACCTCACTGTCAAACACAGTTTCTGAAGACTCAAAACCTGGGACAGTGGTTTCATTAATACGAGTCAAAGACAAAGACTCTGGTGTAAATGGTAAAATTATTGCTCAAATAATAAATGATGTACCTTTTGAGCTGAAGCCCTCTTATAAAGAAAACACATATTCAGTTGTCACTAAGGATTTACTGGACAGGGAGGAGGTGTCACATTATGACATAACAATAAAAGCCACTGACTGCGGGGAGCCTCCTTTATCAACAACCAAAACTCTCAGTATCCAGATATTAGATGTAAACGACAACAGTCCACAATTTGAACAAAACCCTCTCTACTTTTATATCCTAGAAAATAACGTGGCAGGGACGTCCCTGTTTTCTGTAACTGCTACAGACAAAGATAAGAATGAAAACGCTGATGTTTCCTATAATATTGCACGAACAGGAAATGAAAAGGACGTGGCGTCTTTCTTAAATGTGAACTCTGAAAATGGACAAATCACGGCTCTGAAAAGTTTTGACTTTGAGACATTAAAGTCGTTCCAGTTTCAAGTCGTGGCCTCAGACTCTGGGACTCCGTCACTGAGCAGCAACGTGACAGTGCACGTGTTCATTCTGGATCAGAACGACAACGCTCCAGTCATTCTGTATCCAGTCAGCTCTAACGGTTCTGCTGAAGGTGTGGAGGAGGTCCCCCGCAATGTCAACGCAGGACACTTGGTGACTAAAGTCAGGGCCTATGACGCTGATATCGGATATAACGGCTGGCTGCTCTTTTCACTGCAGGAAGTGACTGACCACAGTCTGTTTGGGTTGGACCGCTACACAGGACAGATCAGGACACTTCGCTCATTCACAGAGACAGACGAGGCCGAGCACAAACTGCTCATACTGGTCAAAGACAATGGAAACGTGTCCCTCTCAGCTACAGCTACTGTGTTTGTCAAAGTGGTGGAGCCCAGAGAGGCTTTTGCAGCTTCTGATGTTAAGAGCTCAGCTAAAGACACTGAGGACACTAATGTGACTTTTTACCTCATGATAACTCTGGCCTCGGTCTCAGCTCTGTTTATTATCAGTATCATTGTGTTGATTGCGATGCAGTGCTCCAAGTCCAGCACAGACTACACATCCAAGTACTTACAGGACACCAACTATGACGGGACACTGTGTCACAGCATTCAGTACAGATCTGGAGACAAACGCTACATGTTAGTGGGACCCAGAATGAGCATAGGATCCACTATAGTCCCAGGGAGCCAGGCCAACACTCTAGTGCTGCCAGATAGAAGGAGACCTTCTGAGGAGGTAAGACAGTTTACACATTTCAGTGTTTGCTCACAAATATGTCTTCCCATATTAACATGTTAGAGCGAGAATACATTACAATTTATCAATTAAAATCTTCTTTTTTGTTGTTGATGAATTCATAAAATACTTAGGTGCTGACCATGGTGCTGAAGGCGAAAAATCCTTGAGAAATCAGACAAAATGTAAAATAATAAATAAAAGGTTTACAGATTTTGATTGAATGTGTGCAAACTTCTTAAAATTACAAATATATACAAGGAGCTGTTGACAATACAATGACATGTCTCAAATGTTTTGTGGTTTGAGCTCTAATCAAGTAGATTGTAGTCGCTTGAAGATGTGGTGTTCAAGTCCTGTTGAATTTTAACGGTGATCCGGACATCTCCATGTGTTTCAAATATATTCTCCTTTCTAAATTTTCTCTGGATGCTCATTTTACAGAGTTACATTTGAATTTTATATTTCTATTGTCTAAATACGCAGAAAAGAAAAAGTCTTCGGATTGAACAATCTTGTATAACACAACTAGACAGCGGCATCATCATGGTAGTAACACATGAAATTAAAAGTGTTATATGCTGCTACTACTTTTATAAACTTAAGGTTACAAATGATTTTTTTAGGCTAAGATCTAAGACACAAGAATATCACAAGTTTTGAGTGATGATCATTAGCGGCAGAGATAAACTTCCTGTAGAAACAGACTTTAAAGAGATGATTATGGACAGACTGAGATTACATATAACAATAAAATATTTTATAACAATAAAATAATAAAGAAAGTGTCTAACTCTAAGAGACCAGATTGTTAATGCACACACCCATTTAAAATATGTCAAAGTTTGCCTAATGTATGTGTTCTTTATGAAAAGTGTTTTGATCGCTGTTATCACTGTTGTCCAACGGGTGGCAGTGTTACATTTAGGAACCAACGTGCACTATGTCCCTCCCTTCTCAGACGCTTTTGTTTCTCCGACAGTGCTGTCCTGTGATCTCTTGGATTAAGTACCATACTTCTGTTACAGAAATGATGGTGTGAATTGGTTTGTAATTGTTAAATATTAGGATTGGTTTCTGATGCGTTTGTGGAAAATGATGGAGACAAAATCAAAACAAAGAGCAAGAGGCTGTTCGTGGATCGCTTTGTGCTCGGTTCTACTGCTGTTTTTCGGACACCAGGCTTTGGCTCAGATCAGATACTCTGTTCCGGAGGAGGTGAAGGACGGGACTGTTGTTGGAAATGTTGCAAAGGATCTTGGTCTTGATGTTTCCTCGTTGAGTGAGAGACGGTTCCGTGTTGTTTCTGAAACGAAGGAAGCTATTTTTGAGGTAAACCCAGATAATGGAGCTTTGTTCGTTCACGGCCACATCGACAGAGAGCAGCTGTGTCAGGGCAGCGGTACGTGTCTGATGGAG
This sequence comes from Rhyacichthys aspro, assembly GCA_036850595.1. Taxonomy (NCBI): domain Eukaryota; kingdom Metazoa; phylum Chordata; class Actinopteri; order Gobiiformes; family Rhyacichthyidae; genus Rhyacichthys; species Rhyacichthys aspro. The sequence continues at coordinate 15,505,454 of CM072157.1, forward strand.
CTGAAGATTCTGGTAGAAAACCCTCTGGAAATACACTATGTAGTTGTAGAAATCACTGATGTGAATGACAATGCTCCCATTTTTCCCAAAAGAAACGAAACAATTGAAATAGGAGAGCAAACTTTACCAGGAAAACGGTTTCAGCTGCACTCTGCTCATGATCCTGACGCAGGCATTAACTCAATCCGCACCTACACTTTGTCTTCAAATGAACATTTTGACATAAATATTCAGGAAAGTGATTCGGAAAAAATACCATTTCTTGTGTTGAAAAAATCATTAGACAGAGAACAAAACAATAAACACTCTTTAATTGTTACAGCAGTTGATGGAGGTAAACCTCAAAGATCAGGCACATTAAATGTTGCTATTATTGTTCTCGACAGTAACGACAATAGACCAGTCTTTAGTCAAGAGGTTTATCAAATTGTTGTGAAAGAAAATGTACAAATAGGAACTTCAATATTTAGACTCAATGCTACAGATCCAGACGAAGGTATAAATGGGGAAATTAGAGTATAGCCTTGGAAAACCTTTAAACAAAAATCTACAATATTTTTGAATTGGACAAATTAACAGGAGAAATTAAAGTAAAGGGATTAGTTGATTATGAAGAAAAGGATTCATATGAACTAGAAGCTGAAGCATCTGATAAAGGCACGCCTCCTCTCACAGGTGAATGTAGAGTTATTATTAAAATCATAGACGTCAATGATAATCCACCAGAAATAGAGGTGACCTCACTGTCAAACACAGTTTCTGAAGACTCAAAACCTGGGACAGTGGTTTCATTAATACGAGTCAAAGACAAAGACTCTGGTGTAAATGGTAAAATCATTGCTCAAATAATAAATGATGTACCTTTTGAGCTGAAGCCCTCTTATAAAGAAAACACATATTCAGTTGTCACTAAGGATTTACTGGACAGGGAGGAGGTGTCACATTATGACATAACAATAAAAGCCACTGACTGCGGGGAGCCTCCTTTATCAACAACCAAAACTCTCAGTATCCAGATATTAGATGTAAACGACAACAGTCCACAATTTGAACAAAACCCTCTCTACTTTTATATCCTAGAAAATAACGTGGCAGGGACGTCCCTGTTTTCTGTAACTGCTACAGACAAAGATAAGAATGAAAACGCTGATGTTTCCTATAATATTGCACGAACAGGAAATGAAAAGGACGTGGCGTCTTTCTTAAATGTGAACTCTGAAAATGGACAAATCACGGCTCTGAAAAGTTTTGACTTTGAGACATTAAAGTCGTTCCAGTTTCAAGTCGTGGCCTCAGACTCTGGGACTCCGTCACTGAGCAGCAACGTGACAGTGCACGTGTTCATTCTGGATCAGAACGACAACGCTCCAGTCATTCTGTATCCAGTCAGCTCTAACGGTTCTGCTGAAGGTGTGGAGGAGGTCCCCCGCAATGTCAACGCAGGACACTTGGTGACTAAAGTCAGGGCCTATGACGCTGATATCGGATATAACGGCTGGCTGCTCTTTTCACTGCAGGAAGTGACTGACCACAGTCTGTTTGGGTTGGACCGCTACACAGGACAGATCAGGACACTTCGCTCATTCACAGAGACAGACGAGGCCGAGCACAAACTGCTCATACTGGTCAAAGACAATGGAAACGTGTCCCTCTCAGCTACAGCTACTGTGTTTGTCAAAGTGGTGGAGCCCAGAGAGGCTTTTGCAGCTTCTGATGTTAAGAGCTCAGCTAAAGACACTGAGGACACTAATGTGACTTTTTACCTCATGATAACTCTGGCCTCGGTCTCAGCTCTGTTTATTATCAGTATCATTGTGTTGATTGCGATGCAGTGCTCCAAGTCCAGCACAGACTACACATCCAAGTACTTACAGGACACCAACTATGACGGGACACTGTGTCACAGCATTCAGTACAGATCTGGAGACAAACGCTACATGTTAGTGGGACCCAGAATGAGCATAGGATCCACTATAGTCCCAGGGAGCCAGGCCAACACTCTAGTGCTGCCTGATAGAAGGAGACCTTCTGAGGAGGTAAGGGTTTAATACTTTCTTTTATTTAACAGAGTAAATACATCGTTGTATTTGATCAGGGTCTGACTCTGGTGTGAGCGGTGATGTCTCTGTCCATGGTCCTTAAACAATATCTTCTAAAAGCCTTTTCCAACGTATCCACTGGTTGTATGTGAGCTGTAGTAACATTTGCTGGTATTTCAATAGGCCTACATAAATGACATGTATTATTTTATGCAGTCACTGGGTGGCAGTGCTTTATTGCTATGATACTAGCTTTTTTCTAGTCGAGGCCACACATGGGTCCGCCCCTTCTGTTGTTCATTTTTTGAGGGGAAATGTTCGCTGCTGGATGCTATTTACGAGGCAGGATCTTGGTGACATTTTCTTAATTTGGTCTGGTATTTACATCCTGGTATTTTAAAAACTACATCACAGACACGTTGACAATGATGGACGTTTTTGGATTTACTGTTTCGTCGCAGTCCGTGAAACAAAGAGGATGGCTACAGCGGCTGCATTTGCTTGTCCTTTTGATTGTGTTGGTGTTTTCCAGAGAAGCCTCGTCCCAGTTGCGGTACACGATCTCTGAAGAGCTTCAGGAGGGAAGTGTCGTTGGAAATCTAGCTAAAGATTTGAGCATCGAGTTGAATTTAATGAAACAGAGGGGTTTTCGTATTATGCCCGACTTGACTGAGCCTCTTTTCAGGTTGAACGAGCATGACGGGGTCCTTTATTGTAACCGAAAAATAGATAGGGAAGAGGTGTGTAAAGATAATAATGTATGTTTAATTAACCTGAAAGCCGTACTGGAAAACCCACTGGAAGTGCATTATGTCTCAGTGGAAGTGACAGATTTAAACGACCACTCACCTACATTTTCAGAGAAAATAAAACGTATTGAAATAGTCGAATCCGCCTTGCCAGGAACAAAATATCAGCTCCCAAATGCTTATGATCCAGACGCTGGGTCAAATTCCATTCAGCACTATAAAATCAGCCAGAATGAGCATTTTCGTTTAGAGGTTAAAGATCGAGGTAAAGAGGGTAAAACCCCAGTTTTACAGTTACAGAAGCAGCTGGACAGAGAAACCAAAGGCAGTCATAAGCTGGTTTTGACAGCGATTGATGGTGGAAACCCCCCAAAGTCAGGCACAGTGGAGATAATAATAGGCGTGTTAGATGTGAATGACAATGTTCCTGTGTTCACTAAAGATTCCTACTCCGTCGTGTTACAAGAAAACGCACCAATTGGCACCACAGTGATCCAAGTTAACGCAACTGATGCGGACAGCGGACCCAATGGGGAGGTGGTTTATTCATTTGGCAGTGAAGTAAAAAGCAAAATACTACAGCTATTTGATATTGACGCTGATACAGGAGAGATAATTGTCAAAGGCGAGGTAGACTTTGAGGAAGAAGACAGTTATGACATTGATGTACAGGCATCTGACAAAGGAATCATCCCATTCAGAACGGATAAGAGTGTAATCATTAAAATAGGTGATATGAATGATAACCCTCCAGTGATAGAAGTAGCTTCTTTGTCAAGTGCTGTGTCAGAGGACTGTCAGCCTGGGACAACCGTTGCTCTTATTAGTATTACTGACTTGGACTCTGGAACAAATGGGAAAATAGTAAGTTACGTTTCCACAGAGAGACCTTTTACCATAAAGCCCTCAATACAAGACAACATGTTTGCTGTTGTCACTAATTCAAAGCTTGACAGAGAACAGCAGTCCAGCTATGATATAACAATAATGGCTAAAGATAAAGGTGAACCCGCATTAACATCTGAAAAGTCTATTAGGGTCCTAGTCTCAGATATAAATGACAATAGTCCTGAGTTTTCTGTGACAGTGTATTCTTTCTACATCAACGAGAATAACCCTCCGGGAGCTTCCGTGTTTTCGATAAGAGCGTCTGATCGGGACGAGGGAGACAATGCACTTATATCCTATGATATATACAGGAATGCGGGAAATGAACATAAAGTCACGTCTTTTCTAAATATCAACTCCGAGTCTGGAGACATCGTTGCGCTGAAAAGTTTTGACTTTGAGACATTAAAGTCGTTCCAGTTTCAAGTCGTGGCCTCAGACTCTGGGACTCCGTCACTGTGCAGCAACGTGACAGTGCACGTGTTCATTCTGGATCAGAACGACAACGCTCCAGTCATTCTGTATCCAGTCAGCTCTAACGGTTCTGCTGAAGGTGTGGAGGAGGTCCCCCGCAATGTCAACGCAGGACACTTGGTGACTAAAGTCAGGGCCTATGACGCTGATATCGGATATAACGGCTGGCTGCTCTTTTCACTGCAGGAAGTGACTGACCACAGTCTGTTTGGGTTGGACCGCTACACAGGACAGATCAGGACACTTCGCTCATTCACAGAGACAGACGAGGCCGAGCACAAACTGCTCATACTGGTCAAAGACAATGGAAACGTGTCCCTCTCAGCTACAGCTACTGTGTTTGTCAAAGTGGTGGAGCCCAGAGAGGCTTTTGCAGCTTCTGATGTTAAGAGCTCAGCTAAAGACACTGAGGACACTAATGTGACTTTTTACCTCATGATAACTCTGGCCTCGGTCTCAGCTCTGTTTATTATCAGTATCATTGTGTTGATTGCGATGCAGTGCTCCAAGTCCAGCACAGACTACACATCCAAGTACTTACAGGACACCAACTATGACGGGACACTGTGTCACAGCATTCAGTACAGATCTGGAGACAAACGCTACATGTTAGTGGGACCCAGAATGAGCATAGGATCCACTATAGTCCCAGGGAGCCAGGCCAACACTCTAGTGCTGCCTGATAGAAGGAGACCTTCTGAGGAGGTAAGACATGAAAATCTCTTTAGTTTGACTGCACTCACTCAACATGAAAATAAATATTAATTGTATCACTGGCTAACTCTGACATACTCATTATTAAAGTCTAAATGCCTATTATTGCTTACGTGACAAGTAGTCGCTATCCGTGGTGCTGAATCCAAGCGCCACGTGAAGACATAGTTTCAGATGAATGTAAGGGAAGATGATCTCTGAAACATTAACGGTACGCGTCAGTAGATTACTTTTGTTTTTCGGATTAAAAAAAAATATTGGCACCATGTGCAACAAGAATCTGTTTGGTAAGTTGTTGGTTTTTTTTTTACCTCACAACATATTATCTAGTTATAAAAGGCACGTATCGTTTAAAGAGATGAATTGACACACATGCTGACCTAGATTTTTTTTTGCATCCAGGCATACTGTTGGAAAGGTTAAAGGTGTGACTGGTCTTCATGTTTTTATCAAATATACATAAATACATACTCATAATTGTCAATCTAATAATTTGTTTAGTTAAAATAGTTAGTCTTTCGTTTGGCTTTGTAGATTTTGGTTGCTCTTTTTGGGGAAATTAAACCATGGATTCCTACTCAAAGAATAAAATACATTTTGAGGAGGGAAAACGTGTATTAAACTTGATTTACAAATATTATTGTAACATAATGTGATTAATCAATTACTGATGATCACATTTCTTGCACTTAACATAAAAAGGAATAAAAATATAAACATTCAGTTACAACAAAGCTGCCCGGGATAAAGACAAACATGTATCTATTAAGAGTATTTTTTTCGAAGAGTTGATCATTTAAACTAGTACTGTAGGATCATTATTGTAATTTTGCAGTATTTACACTGATAAAAATGTAACAGTCTGAACATTTGGTGAGTGACATGAAGAACACTGGTCCACACTATTCAGTAAGTATAGTAGAATACATCTGCTTCTATTGATCTTAAATCCTCATAAATGTGTACTTGACAACAACAGTTACTTCTGAAGCCTGAGACCAATGGGTGTCAGTGTTGGATGTAAAAACACTATTCCTCTATGTCCCTCCCTTCATAGATCCTTTTGTTTCTGTGGACGCAGAGTCTAGTGATTCACTAAACCATAAACTACGGTGCGTGAAATGACGCTGTTTGTTTTCATGTGGCTATCTGTGTAAACTAGCAGACATTAATGCATTTGAGGAACAGGATGGCGACGAAAACAAGACGTGGAACGTGGGGCTGTTCGTGGATCGCTTTGTGCTCGGCTCTACTGCTGTTTTTCGGACACCAGGCTTTGGCTCAGATCAGATACTCTGTTCCGGAGGAGGTGAAGGACGGGACTGTTGTTGGAAATGTTGCAAAGGATCTTGGTCTAGATGTTGCATCGTTAGGCCAAAGACGGTTCCGCGTTGTTTCTGGAACAAAGGAGGCTATTTTTGAGGTAAACCCAGATAATGGAGCTTTGTTCGTCCACGGCCACATCGACAGAGAACAGCTGTGTCAGGGCAGCGGTACGTGTCTGATGGAGCTGAAGATTCTGGTAGAAAACCCTTTAGAAATACATTATGTGGTTGTAGAAATCACTGATGTAAATGATCATGCTCCCGTGTTTTCTGAAAATTGGCAAACTATTGAAATAGCTGAGCAAACATTAGCAGGAAAACGGTTTCAGTTACACTCTGCTCATGATCCTGACGCAGGACTTAACTCAATTCGCACCTACACTTTGTCTTCAAATGAACATTTTGAAATAAATATCAGGAAAAATGATGTCAGTAAAGTACCATTTCTTGTGTTAAAAACACCTTTAGACAGAGAAGAAAAGAACAATAATTCGTTAATTGTTACAGCAGTTGATGGAGGTAAACCTCAAAGATCAGGTACATTAAATGTTTCTATTATTGTTCTCGGCAGTAATGACAATAGACCAGTCTTTAGTCAAGAAGTTTATGAAATTAACGTGAATGAAAATGTAACGACAGGAACTTCAATATTTAGACTCAATGCAAAAGATCCAGACGAAGGTACAAATGGTGAAATCGAATATCATCTTGGAAAAACATTATTCCGTAAAATCTATAACATTTTTGAATTAGACAAGATCAATGGGGAAATTAAAGTGAAAGGGTTATTAGATTATGAAGAAACCGATGAATATGAGTTAGAGGTGGAGGCATCTGATAAAGGCACACCTCCTCTCACAGGTGAATGTAGAGTTATTATAAAAGTCATAGACGTCAATGATAATCCACCAGAAATAGAGGTGACCTCACTGTCAAACACAGTTTCTGAAGACTCAAAACCTGGGACAGTAATCTCTTTAATTAGTGTAACAGACAAAGACTCTGGTGTAAATGGTAAAATCATTGCTCAAATAATAAATGATGTGCCTTTTGAGCTGAAGCCCTCTTATAAAGAAAACACATATTCAGTTGTCACTAAGGATTTACTGGACAGGGAGGAGGTGTCACATTATGACATAACAATAAAAGCCACTGACTGCGGGGAGCCTCCTTTATCAACAACCAAAACTCTCAGTATCCAGATATTAGATGTAAACGACAACAGTCCACAATTTGAACAAAACCCTCTCTACTTTTATATCCTAGAAAATAACGTGGCAGGGACGTCCCTGTTTTCTGTAACTGCTACAGACAAAGATAAGAATGAAAACGCTGATGTTTCCTATAATATTGCACGAACAGGAAATGAAAAGGACGTGGCGTCTTTCTTAAATGTGAACTCTGAAAATGGACAAATCACGGCTCTGAAAAGTTTTGACTTTGAGACATTAAAGTCGTTCCAGTTTCAAGTCGTGGCCTCAGACTCTGGGACTCCGTCACTGAGCAGCAACGTGACAGTGCACGTGTTCATTCTGGATCAGAACGACAACGCTCCAGTCATTCTGTATCCAGTCAGCTCTAACGGTTCTGCTGAAGGTGTGGAGGAGGTCCCCCGCAATGTCAACGCAGGACACTTGGTGACTAAAGTCAGGGCCTATGACGCTGATATCGGATATAACGGCTGGCTGCTCTTTTCACTGCAGGAAGTGACTGACCACAGTCTGTTTGGGTTGGACCGCTACACAGGACAGATCAGGACACTTCGCTCATTCACAGAGACAGACGAGGCCGAGCACAAACTGCTCATACTGGTCAAAGACAATGGAAACGTGTCCCTCTCAGCTACAGCTACTGTGTTTGTCAAAGTGGTGGAGCCCAGAGAGGCTTTTGCAGCTTCTGATGTTAAGAGCTCAGCTAAAGACACTGAGGACACTAATGTGACTTTTTACCTCATGATAACTCTGGCCTCGGTCTCAGCTCTGTTTATTATCAGTATCATTGTGTTGATTGCGATGCAGTGCTCCAAGTCCAGCACAGACTACACATCCAAGTACTTACAGGACACCAACTATGACGGGACACTGTGTCACAGCATTCAGTACAGATCTGGAGACAAACGCTACATGTTAGTGGGACCCAGAATGAGCATAGGATCCACTATAGTCCCAGGGAGCCAGGCCAACACTCTAGTGCTGCCTGATAGAAGGAGACCTTCTGAGGAGGTAAGATAATGAATGAGGTCAACGTTGTCAAATTGCTGTTGTTGGATGTAGTCATTATTCCACACACTGTTGATATTCATGGTGCTTATGGCTCTTGTGTTTAAAAACATTAAAAAAATAATAAAAAGAGAAGAAAACAATGTATACTACTACTATCACTACTACTACTAGTAGTATATAACGAATATTTTACAGAACAGAAAATGTAAACAGCGAAAATATTCACTCTTTACATGATGTTTGTTTGAAAAATGAATATGTGGAAAGTTTTTGTCCACAAAAAAGACCGAAAGCTCAAAGATATAATGGGTTTTGTTTCCAGTCAGCAGAAGGTAGAGTTGAACTGTGTCTTGTCTTTTACAGTTGAGTCTTTAAAGTGCGGTCGCTGTCCATGGTGATGAAACAGTTCCAGCGTAACGCAATGTTTCATTAAACTTTCTACCTCAAGTCTAAATAAAAATGACTTTAAAAAAAAACTTTTGTACGTATGGCGTTGTAACAGATTGCTTCTTTTTTATATGAATGGATGCATTTGGAGTTGTTTTCTTTTAATGTTATGTCTTAAATATTTCTCTTGAGGTTGAGATTGCGGAGGCGTGGGAACACATTTTCATGCAGACGGACAATAAAGTTAGTAATCTACCGCCTCCAAAAATAAGATAACAATCTGTTTTATCCAATAGGTGGCAACATTGCATGTAGAAGATAAAACCCCTTCGGTCCCTCCCTTCTCAGACCCTTTTGTTTCGGTGTCCGTAGAATATTGGGCTCTCATCAGTGAAATAGTACAGTGAGTAAAAGGACACTGTTCACCAGTTTTTAATTGTGGCTAAAGGATTAGGTAATTATCCATTTGGGGTTATTGATGACCATGGAGACGAAAACAAGACTCAGACTGAGGGCTAACTCATGGATCGCTTTGTGCTCGGTTCTACTGCTATTTTTCGGACACCAGGCTCTGGCTCAGATCAGATACTCTGTTCCGGAGGAGGTGAAGGACGGGACTGTTGTTGGAAATGTTGCAAAGGATCTTGGGCTTGATATTGCTTCGTTGAGTGAGAGACGGTTCCGTGTTGTTTCTGAAACAAAGGAGGCTATTTTTGAGGTAAACCCAGAAAATGGAGCTTTGTTCGTCCACGGCCACATCGACAGAGAGCAGCTGTGTCAGGGCAGCGGGACGTGTCTGATGGAGCTGAAGATTCTGGTAGAAAACCCTTTGGAAATACACTATGTGGTTGTAGAAATCACTGATGTGAATGACAATCCTCCATATTTTGCCGAAAAAGGCAAACGTTTGAAATAGGAGAGCACACTTTACCAGGAAAGAAATTTCAGTTACACTCTGCTCATGATCCAGACGCAGGAATTAATTCAATCCGCACCTACACTTTGTCTTCAAATGAACATTTTGAAATAAATATTCGAGAAACAGATGGCGAGAAAACTCCATTTCTTGTGTTGAAAAAAATGTTAGACAGGGAACAAAACAATAAACACTCTTTAATTGTTACAGCAGTTGATGGAGGTAAACCTCAAAGATCAGGTACATTAAATGTTTCTATTATTGTTCTCGACAGTAATGACAATAGACCAGTCTTTAGTCAAGAGGTTTATCAAATTACAGTAAAAGAGAATATACCTTTAGGAACTTCAATTTTAGACTAAATGCTACAGATCCAGACGAAGGTACAAATGGCGAAATCAGCTACAGCTTTGGAAAAACCTTAATCAAAAATCTACAATATTTTTGAATTGGACAAATTAACAGGAGAAATTAAAGTAAAAGGATTATTGGATTATGAAGAAAGAGATACATATGACTAGAGATTGAAGCATCAGATAAAGGTCCCCTCCATCAACAGGTGAATGTAGAGTTATTATTAAAATCATAGACGTCAATGATAATCCACCAGAAATAGAGGTGACCTCACTGTCAAACACAGTTTCTGAAGACTCAAAACCTGGGACAGTGGTTTCATTAATTCGAGTCAAAGACAAAGACTCTGGTGTAAATGGTAAAATCATTGCTCAAATAATAAATGATGTACCTTTTGAGCTGAAGCCCTCTTATAAAGAAAACACATATTCAGTTGTCACTAAGGATTTACTGGACAGGGAGGAGGTGTCACATTATGACATAACAATAAAAGCCACTGACTGCGGGGAGCCTCCTTTATCAACAACCAAAACTCTCAGTATCCAGATATTAGATGTAAACGACAACAGTCCACAATTTGAACAAAACCCTCTCTACTTTTATATCCTAGAAAATAACGTGGCAGGGACGTCCCTGTTTTCTGTAACTGCTACAGACAAAGATAAGAATGAAAACGCTGATGTTTCCTATAATATTGCACGAACAGGAAATGAAAAGGACGTGGCGTCTTTCTTAAATGTGAACTCTGAAAATGGACAAATCACGGCTCTGAAAAGTTTTGACTTTGAGACATTAAAGTCGTTCCAGTTTCAAGTCGTGGCCTCAGACTCTGGGACTCCGTCACTGAGCAGCAACGTGACAGTGCACGTGTTCATTCTGGATCAGAACGACAACGCTCCAGTCATTCTGTATCCAGTCAGCTCTAACGGTTCTGCTGAAGGTGTGGAGGAGGTCCCCCGCAATGTCAACGCAGGACACTTGGTGACTAAAGTCAGGGCCTATGACGCTGATATCGGATATAACGGCTGGCTGCTCTTTTCACTGCAGGAAGTGACTGACCACAGTCTGTTTGGGTTGGACCGCTACACAGGACAGATCAGGACACTTCGCTCATTCACAGAGACAGACGAGGCCGAGCACAAACTGCTCATACTGGTCAAAGACAATGGAAACGTGTCCCTCTCAGCTACAGCTACTGTGTTTGTCAAAGTGGTGGAGCCCAGAGAGGCTTTTGCAGCTTCTGATGTTAAGAGCTCAGCTAAAGACACTGAGGACACTAATGTGACTTTTTACCTCATGATAACTCTGGCCTCGGTCTCAGCTCTGTTTATTATCAGTATCATTGTGTTGATTGCGATGCAGTGCTCCAAGTCCAGCACAGACTACACATCCAAGTACTTACAGGACACCAACTATGACGGGACACTGTGTCACAGCATTCAGTACAGATCTGGAGACAAACGCTACATGTTAGTGGGACCCAGAATGAGCATAGGATCCACTATAGTCCCAGGGAGCCAGGCCAACACTCTAGTGCTGCCTGATAGAAGGAGACCTTCTGAGGAGGTAAGGCAATGAATGAGGTCAACGTTGTCAAATTGCTGTTGTTGGATGTAGTCATTATTCCACACACTGTTGATCTTCATGGTGCTTATGGATCTTGTGTTTAAAAACATAAAAAAATAAAAAAAAGAGAAGAAAAAAATATATACTACTTTCACTACTACTACTACTGTACAGCGAATATTTTACAGAACAGAAAATGTAAACAGCGAAAATATTGACTGTTTACATGTAATTTGTTTGAAAAATGGAAATGTGGAAAGTTTTTGTCCGCAAAAAAGACCGTAAGCTCAAGAATATAATGGGTTTTGTTTCCAGTCAGCAGAAGGTAGAGTTGAACTGTGTCTTGTCTTTTACAGTTGAGTCTTTAAAGTGCGGTCGCTGTCCATGGTGATGAAACAGTTCCAGCGTAACTCAGTGTCTTAGTATGTTTACCTCAAGTTCAAATAAAATGACTTAAAAAAAAAAAAAAAAAAGAAAGAGAAAGATTTTTGGACGTATAGCGTTGTAATAGATTGCTTCTTTTTGCATAAATGGATGCATGAGGTTTTCTTTTAATGTTATGTCTTAAATATTTCTCTTGAGGCTGAGATTGCGGAGACATAGGAACACAATTTCATGCAGATGGACAATAAAGTTTATCTTACTTTTGGCGGCGATGCATTAATATCAGTGTTATCCAACAGGTGGCAGCATTGCATGTAGAAGATAAAACCCCTTCGGTCCCTCCCTTCTCAGACCCTTTTGTTTCGGTGTCCGTAGAATATTGGGCTCTCGTCAGTGAAATAATACAGTGAGTAAAAGGACACTGCTTACCGCTTTTAAACTGCAGTTGAAGGATTAGGTAATTGTCCATTTGGGGTTATTCATGACCATGGAGACGAAAACAAGACTCAGACTGAGGGCTAACTCGTGGATCGCTTTGTGCTCGGCTCTACTGCTATTTTTTGGGAAGAAGGCTCTGGCTCAGATCAGATACTCTGTTCCGGAGGAGGTGAAGGATGGGACTGTTGTTGGAAATGTTGCAAAGGATCTTGGTCTTGATGTTGCTTCGTTGGAAGAGAGACGTTTTCGTGTTGTTTCTGAAACACGGGAGGTCTTTTTTGAGGTAAACCCAGAAAATGGAGCTTTGTTCGTCCACGGCCACATCGACAGAGAGCAGCTGTGTCAGGGCAGCGGTACGTGTCTGATGGAGCTGAAGATTCTGGTAGAAAACCCTCTGGAAATACACTATGTGGTTGTAGAAATCACTGATGTGAATGATCATGCTCCGAGGTTTCCTAAAAGTAACCAGACGTTTGAAATAGGAGAGCAAACTCTACCAGGAAAACGGTTTCAGCTGCACTCTGCTCATGATCCTGACGCAGGAATAAACTCGATCCGCACCTACACTTTGTCTTCAAATGAACATTTTGAAATAAATATCAGACAAAGTGATTCGGATAAAATACCATTCCTAGAAATGAAGAAATCATTAGACAGAGAACTAAGCAACAAACTGTCTTTAATTGTTACAGCAGTTGATGGAGGTAAACCTCAAAGATCAGGCACATTAAATGTTTCTATTATTGTTCTCGACAGTAATGACAATAGACCAGTCTTTAGTCAAGAGGTTTATCAAATTATTGTGAAAGAAAATGTACCAATAGGAACAGTAGTATTTAAACTCAATGCTACAGATGCAGACGAAGGTATAAATGGGGAAATGAGTATAGCCTCTGGAGAAACTCTTAAGAAAAATCATATAATATTTTTGAATTAGACAAATTAACTGGAGAAATTAAAGTAAAAGGATAATTGATTATGAAGAAACGAACATATGAATTAGAAATAGAAGCATCAGACAAAGGCACGCCCCCATTAACAGGTGAATGTAGAGTTATTATTAAAATCATAGACGTCAATGATAATCCACCAGAAATAGAGGTGACCTCACTGTCAAACACAGTTTCTGAAGACTCAAAACCTGGGACAGTGGTTTCATTAATACGAGTCAAAGACAAAGACTCTGGTGTAAATGGTAAAATCATTGCTCAAATAATAAATGATGTACCTTTTGAGCTGAAGCCCTCTTATAAAGAAAACACATATTCAGTTGTCACTAAGGATTTACTGGACAGGGAGGAGGTGTCACATTATGACATAACAATAAAAGCCACTGACTGCGGGGAGCCTCCTTTATCAACAACCAAAACTCTCAGTATCCAGATATTAGATGTAAACGACAACAGTCCACAATTTGAACAAAACCCTCTCTACTTTTATATCCTAGAAAATAACGTGGCAGGGACGTCCCTGTTTTCTGTAACTGCTACAGACAAAGATAAGAATGAAAACGCTGATGTTTCCTATAATATTGCACGAACAGGAAATGAAAAGGACGTGGCGTCTTTCTTAAATGTGAACTCTGAAAATGGACAAATCACGGCTCTGAAAAGTTTTGACTTTGAGACATTAAAGTCGTTCCAGTTTCAAGTCGTGGCCTCAGACTCTGGGACTCCGTCACTGAGCAGCAACGTGACAGTGCACGTGTTCATTCTGGATCAGAACGACAACGCTCCAGTCATTCTGTATCCAGTCAGCTCTAACGGTTCTGCTGAAGGTGTGGAGGAGGTCCCCCGCAATGTCAACGCAGGACACTTGGTGACTAAAGTCAGGGCCTATGACGCTGATATCGGATATAACGGCTGGCTGCTCTTTTCACTGCAGGAAGTGACTGACCACAGTCTGTTTGGGTTGGACCGCTACACAGGACAGATCAGGACACTTCGCTCATTCACAGAGACAGACGAGGCCGAGCACAAACTGCTCATACTGGTCAAAGACAATGGAAACGTGTCCCTCTCAGCTACAGCTACTGTGTTTGTCAAAGTGGTGGAGCCCAGAGAGGCTTTTGCAGCTTCTGATGTTAAGAGCTCAGCTAAAGACACTGAGGACACTAATGTGACTTTTTACCTCATGATAACTCTGGCCTCGGTCTCAGCTCTGTTTATTATCAGTATCATTGTGTTGATTGCGATGCAGTGCTCCAAGTCCAGCACAGACTACACATCCAAGTACTTACAGGACACCAACTATGACGGGACACTGTGTCACAGCATTCAGTACAGATCTGGAGACAAACGCTACATGTTAGTGGGACCCAGAATGAGCATAGGATCCACTATAGTCCCAGGGAGCCAGGCCAACACTCTAGTGCTGCCAGATAGAAGGAGACCTTCTGAGGAGGTAAGAATCGTCCATGAAATTTGTCAATTAGCTCATATTTATGATTTTTTCTTTTCTTTTATATTCTTTATTTCATGTTAGCCAATCATTTTTTAAAAATGTATTAAAACGTGGTAAACATATTCAGTCAGTTCATTACAGTATAACTTTAATGTTGTGGCGCATCAACGGAACTTGAAGGATTAATGTAGTTTGGTGCGGATAAAGATAAACATTGCGTTTTGTTTGTTATGGTCTGTCCCTTTACAATTAGTGTAGAATTGACAGATTACACTGTTTTTGGACAGAGTGTAAAAGATTGGAACATTACATGACAATTATTTATTTTCTACTGGCATCAATCTGAGACGTTGTAAACTGAGCTACCAACATGTCCTTACTCTGTGTAGAGCTTACTGAAACTTTTGTATTTTTCCCTTTTTCTTTAAATGACACTTCGACTTGTCATTGTTGCTAATTGGAATTTCTATACATTAAACTTCTTAAAACCTCTCAGATAGCAGACACCTTGCAATTGTGTAGGTGCGCTGTATGTTGGAAACACATATCTGTTCTCATATCTGTGTTCCCTGTGAATTTAATTTGTATTGAATTTACCATTGTGCACATAAAGGTTGCCAGGCTGCGCTGTTTTAAAACTGTTTTTATTGTTTCGTACATAAATTTAAAAAAAAAAGTCCAGCAGGTTTAGATGTCCTAGAGATAAACAGCGGGAGTCCCTGTCTAAAAAGTACATACCGTTTAGGATACTATAAGATAAAGTTTGAATTAGTCAACCACTAAACAAATATGATGCAACACAGGGACATTTCAGCTTCTTGCAGGGAAACACAGGATTCAAACAATTCAACTAAATGCTGAAGAAGAAGCGGAGGTTACCTGTTACGAAGGGGCATCACATTGGGATAATAGTTCCAATCATCTGTTATATATAAAATAAAGGGCATCAACGTTTTACCCTTACTATCGTATCTAAAATGAAATCACATTTTGAATACTGCTCTTACTGTTGGTCAACGGGTGGCACTATTTGATATTAAAACCATATCCCACTATGTCCCTCCCCTCACAGACCCTTTTGTTTCTCCCCAGTTGAGTCCTGTGGTCGCTTGGTAAAGAGATACTACTGTGCGTGAAATGAAGCTGTGCATTTCTTTATAACGTTTATGTAAAATATAGGTATTAAACGTTTTTGGGAAAAAATGGAAACGGAAAGAACACCTCGAAAAAAAGGTTGCTCGTGGATCGCTTTGTGCTCGGCTCTACTGCTGTTTTTCGGACACCGGGCTTTGGCTCAGATCAGATACTCTGTTCCGGAGGAGGTGAAGGACGGGACTGTTGCTGGAAATGTCGCAAAGGATCTTGGTCTTGATGTTTCCTCGTTGAGTGAGAGACGGTTCCGTCTTGTTTCTGAAACGAAGGAAGTAATTTTCGAGGTAAACCCAGAAAATGGCGCTTTGTTCGTCCACGGCCACATCGACAGAGAGCAGCTGTGTCAGGGCAGCGGTACGTGTCTGATGGAGCTGAAGATTCTGGTAGAAAACCCTTTGGAAATACACTATGTGGTTGTAGAAATCACTGATGTGAATGATCATGCTCCCAATTTCATTGAAAAAGAACAAACTATTGAAATAGCTGAACACACTTTACCAGGAAAGAAATTTCAGCTGCACTCTGCTCATGATCCTGACGCAGGCATTAACTCAATCCGCTCCTACACTTTGTCTTCAAATGAGCATTTTGAAATAAATATCAGGCAAAATGATGTTGGTAAAGTACCCTTTCTTGTGCTAAAAAAATCTTTAGACAGAGAAGACAAGAACAATCACTCTTTAATTGTTACAGCAGTTGATGGAGGTAAACCTCAAAGATCAGGTACATTAAATGTTTCTATAATAGTCCTTGATATTAATGATAATAGACCCGTTTTCAGTCAAGAGGTTTATCAAGTTGCTGTGAACGAGAATGTCCTGACAGGAACCTCAATATTTAGGCTAAACGCAACAGATCAGGACGAAGGTACAAATGGTGAAATTGAATATCATCTTGGAAAAACATTGTTCCGTAAAATCTATAACATGTTTGATTTGGACAAGATGACAGGGGAAATTAAAGTAAAGGGGTTGTTAGATTATGAAGAAACCGATGAATATGAGTTAGAAGTTGAGGCATCTGATAAAGCAACGCCTCCTCTCACAGGTGAATGTAGAGTTATTATTAAAATCATAGACGTCAATGATAATCCACCAGAAATAGAGGTGACCTCACTGTCAAACACAGTTTCTGAAGACTCAAAACCTGGGACAGTGGTTTCATTAATACGAGTCAAAGACAAAGACTCTGGTGTAAATGGTAAAATCATTGCTCAAATAATAAATGATGTGCCTTTTGAGCTGAAGCCCTCTTATAAAGAAAACACATATTCAGTTGTCACTAAGGATTTACTGGACAGGGAGGAGGTGTCACATTATGACATAACAATAAAAGCCACTGACTGCGGGGAGCCTCCTTTATCAACAACCAAAACTCTCAGTATCCAGATATTAGATGTAAACGACAACAGTCCACAATTTGAACAAAACCCTCTCTACTTTTATATCCTAGAAAATAACGTGGCAGGGACGTCCCTGTTTTCTGTAACTGCTACAGACAAAGATAAGAATGAAAACGCTGATGTTTCCTATAATATTGCACGAACAGGAAATGAAAAGGACGTGGCGTCTTTCTTAAATGTGAACTCTGAAAATGGACAAATCACGGCTCTGAAAAGTTTTGACTTTGAGACATTAAAGTCGTTCCAGTTTCAAGTCGTGGCCTCAGACTCTGGGACTCCGTCACTGAGCAGCAACGTGACAGTGCACGTGTTCATTCTGGATCAGAACGACAACGCTCCAGTCATTCTGTATCCAGTCAGCTCTAACGGTTCTGCTGAAGGTGTGGAGGAGGTCCCCGCAATGTCAACGCAGGACACTTGGTGACTAAAGTCAGGGCCTATGACGCTGATATCGGATATAACGGCTGGCTGCTCTTTTCACTGCAGGAAGTGACTGACCACAGTCTGTTTGGGTTGGACCGCTACACAGGACAGATCAGGACACTTCGCTCATTCACAGAGACAGACGAGGCCGAGCACAAACTGCTCATACTGGTCAAAGACAATGGAAACGTGTCCCTCTCAGCTACAGCTACTGTGTTTGTCAAAGTGGTGGAGCCCAGAGAGGCTTTTGCAGCTTCTGATGTTAAGAGCTCAGCTAAAGACACTGAGGACACTAATGTGACTTTTTACCTCATGATAACTCTGGCCTCGGTCTCAGCTCTGTTTATTATCAGTATCATTGTGTTGATTGCGATGCAGTGCTCCAAGTCCAGCACAGACTACACATCCAAGTACTTACAGGACACCAACTATGACGGGACACTGTGTCACAGCATTCAGTACAGATCTGGAGACAAACGCTACATGTTAGTGGGACCCAGAATGAGCATAGGATCCACTATAGTCCCAGGGAGCCAGGCCAACACTCTAGTGCTGCCAGATAGAAGGAGACCTTCTGAGGAGGTAAGGGTTATGAAACACACTAAACTTACGTAACATTTTTGTCAGTCACGTACTTATTAAGATACATAATATGGTTGAAAATTACAATTATTACTCTTGGCATATACTATTTCAATTAAAGGCTAGTTTTTTTCCCCTGTGTTTTGCAAGTAGCAGTTGTTTTTGATGACATATGTGTTATTGGTAGCTTTTAGCTTTTTTACTTTCAGTGCGAATATTCTTGAATGGATTATATTTTTTTATATTAAGGACTTTTACGCTTACACAGTATTCTTGATGTTGTGTTGGGAATCTCTGTCCATGGTGCTGTAAAATGGGCCATTATTCAGTACCTTCGTTTATTTTAGTTGCGCTATAGCGGAGCTTTGTATAAGGTTATAATATTTATTAGAAGGTGTAGCTTTACTGAAATTATTCCATGCAGTTCAACCAGAACCGCATGGTGTCAGTACACGTTCAGGCTTCACTGCATCACCTTCCTACTCTTATTCAGACCGCCCACAGAAAACGCAAGCCCTTATAGATGGTAAAACGCCCCAGCGAGAAGCGAGCGAACTATCATTGTGAAATAGTCTGGATACGATATATAACGCGCTGTTTGGAGATACAACTACACTTTCATCATCAAAAGGTTTTTTTTTCTAATGCGACTGTTCGTGGCGTACCTGTGTGACACCAGCTTTCGAGATGACGGAACAAAGAGCATCTAATGCACAAAGGCTGAGGCTGCCGTGGATCTGGTTTATGTCTTCTGCGCTTTTGTTGTGTAAGACCTCCGCGCACATAAGATATTCTATATCTGAGGAGGTTACGGAAGGTACTGCAGTGGGAAATGTTGCAAAAGACCTGGGAATAGATAAGGCCACTTTGAAAGACAGAAAATATCGGATTGTTTCGGGTGTGACGGAACCTCTCTTCCACGTAAATTTACACGATGGCATCTTGTATGTGAGCCGAAAAATTGACAGAGAGGAAGTGTGTGAGTGGAGCAACACATGCATACTAAATCTAAAAACAGTGCTAGAAAACCCCCTCGAAGTCCATTATGTTGTAGTTGAAGTTCTTGATATAAATGATAATTTCCCAAGTTTTCCCGAAAATGAGAAAACATTAGACATTTCAGAGTCAGTTTTAAGTGGGAAAAGCTTTCAATTACAGGCCGCGCGAGACCCAGACAGTGGTATATTTTCTGTTCAACAATATAAACTGAGTGTCAACGAACATTTTCGTTTAGAGGTAAAGGACAAAGGAGAAGATGGTAAAATACCAGTATTAATAGTACAAAAGCCACTGGACAGAGAGGCGGCACGAAGTCATTCATTAGTGCTGACAGCTCTAGATGGAGGTAAACCTCCGAAATCTGGAGAGATTAATATTATTATAAATGTGTTGGATGTAAATGACAACGCGCCTGTTTTTGATAGAGATGATTACTCTGTGAAACTCGGTGAAAATGCTCCGATTGGTACAACCGTGATACAAGTGAACGCCACTGATTTAGATGACGGTCCAAACGGAGATGTTATTTACTCTTTTAGTGACAGTGTTAGACGTGGTTTACATTCATTGTTTGAAATTAATCCAACCAAAGGAGAAATAATTGTTAAAGGACCAATAGATTATGAGCAAAAGGATAAATATGAAATTGAAATAGTGGCATCAGACAAGGGCCTTGCCCCTTTGACAACAGAAAAAAACGTAATTATTAAAATAGTAGACGTCAATGATAACGCTCCTGAGATTGAGGTGACTTCTTTTTCCAGCTCCATTCCTGAAGATTCTCGACCTGGTACGACAGTGGCTCTGATCAGTGTTAGTGACAGGGACTCTGGGCTGAATGGAAAAGTGACTTGTACTCTGGCTGAGAATACTCCTTTTATGTTATCTCCATCAGTACAAGACAAAATGTATTCATTAGTGACTAAAATGCCCCTGGACAGAGAAGAGGAGTCACAGTATTTTTTGACAATAATTGCAAAAGATTCTGGTAAACCATCATTGTCATCTGAAAATATGATAAAGGTGATCATATCTGATGTGAATGATAACAGTCCACAATTTTTATTAAACCCTTATAGTTTTTATATCTCAGAGGGCAATGAGCCAGGAGCCCCGTTGTTTTCTGTAAAGGCTTCCGATCTTGATGAGAATGAAAATGCACTCGTTTCTTACCATATTCCAAGACACGATGGGGGTGATAAACAGGCGTATTTAAATATTAACAGTGAATCTGGAGACATTGTGGCCCTGAAAAGTTTTGACTTTGAGACATTAAAGTCGTTCCAGTTTCAAGTCGTGGCCTCAGACTCTGGGACTCCGTCACTGAGCAGCAACGTGACAGTGCACGTGTTCATTCTGGATCAGAACGACAACGCTCCAGTCATTCTGTATCCAGTCAGCTCTAACGGTTCTGCTGAAGGTGTGGAGGAGGTCCCCCGCAATGTCAACGCAGGACACTTGGTGACTAAAGTCAGGGCCTATGACGCTGATATCGGATATAACGGCTGGCTGCTCTTTTCACTGCAGGAAGTGACTGACCACAGTCTGTTTGGGTTGGACCGCTACACAGGACAGATCAGGACACTTCGCTCATTCACAGAGACAGACGAGGCCGAGCACAAACTGCTCATACTGGTCAAAGACAATGGAAACGTGTCCCTCTCAGCTACAGCTACTGTGTTTGTCAAAGTGGTGGAGCCCAGAGAGGCTTTTGCAGCTTCTGATGTTAAGAGCTCAGCTAAAGACACTGAGGACACTAATGTGACTTTTTACCTCATGATAACTCTGGCCTCGGTCTCAGCTCTGTTTATTATCAGTATCATTGTGCTGATTGCGATGCAGTGCTCCAAGTCCAGCACAGACTACACATCCAAGTACTTACAGGACACCAACTATGACGGGACACTGTGTCACAGCATTCAGTACAGATCTGGAGACAAACGCTACATGTTAGTGGGACCCAGAATGAGCATAGGATCCACTATAGTCCCAGGGAGCCAGGCCAACACTCTAGTGCTGCCAGATAGAAGGAGACCTTCTGAGGAGGTAAGACATGAAAAGTTTCTAGAGTCTCATTACAAACACCTACCATGAAAACAAATATTGACTTTCTCAAAGACAGGGGCTGAGTTACTTTTAAGAGTAGAATGAACTCTCCTTAGCGCTACATATAACCCTGTCGCTGTCCACGGTGCTGAAGTAGAGTTAGTTTTAATCTGATCACGTGCTTCGTGAGGTGGACAAAATGCAACATGAACTCTGGAACCTTACGGTTGACGTGAAAGAAAACCTTTTTCCCCCCTTTTCAATAGTTGAGAAATAACGTCAGCTCTTTACTACAATACTTTAATTTCTGATTCGTTTTTCTGTTTTGTTGTTGAGGCAAATAGGGGCACTGACTCTAGCTTTTTGTTATAAATGGCTTCTAATGGGGCTAGTGAAAACACACCTTTAACTTACAAGGCTTTAAGAAGACATAGTTTAAATGTGTATCACAGAGGATTTTTATGTCATTTCCTCATTTGTACAGCTGTAATACTTAGCACTCCCCAGTACAAGCTAACCCTAACCCTATCTCAGAGGGCAATGAGCCAGGAGCCCCGTTGTTTTCTGTAAAAGCTTCCGATCTTGATGAGAATGAAAATGCACTCGTTTCTTACCATATTCCAAGACACGATGGGGGTGATAAACAGGCGTATTTAAATATTAATAGTGAAAATGGACAAATCACGGCTCTGAAAAGTTTTGACTTTGAGACATTAAAGTCGTTCCAGTTTCAAGTCGTGGCCTCAGACTCTGGGACTCCGTCACTGAGCAGCAACGTGACAGTGCACGTGTTCATTCTGGATCAGAACGACAACGCTCCAGTCATTCTGTATCCAGTCAGCTCTAACGGTTCTGCTGAAGGTGTGGAGGAAATTTTGACTTTCTCAAAGACAGGGGCTGAGTTACTTTTAAGAGTAGAATGAACTCTCCTTAGCGCTACATATAACCCTGTCGCTGTCCACGGTGCTGAAGTAGAGTTAGTTTTAATCTGATCACGTGCTTCGTGAGGTGGACAAAATGCAACATGAACTCTGGAACAGTAAATGTGTATCACAGAGGATTTTTATGTCATTTCCTCATTTGTACAGCTGTAATATTTAGCACTCCCCAGTACAAGCTGTGACTCTTGCTGTCTGTACCAAAAGTGCGCTTTCTCTCAGAAGCATACACGGTGAAAATTTACTTTATGGCCAACTATTATAAAAGGTCATTAAAATAGTTAAGTGTATGTATGTATGAAGTGTCTGAAAATAAATTTGGACTGCCCCATTGTCAACAGTACATTTGTTCTTTCTTGCGTTGCCTCACTGTGCTCTCCAAAAATATCAAATAGCTCGAACCACATTTTCAAAATACCAAACTTTTCTCTTTCGATGTTTTATTCTCAGATTTCAGAAACATCTATAAACATTCTTTGCATTTTGTACGTTGTAGGTATGAGGTTACACACCTTTACACTGGCGTAAACAAACATGGATCTACAAATCTGTGACATGTACTTACTTAAGCATATATTTATTGAAATCAGAACTGCACAGTGTTTTCTTCAATCTCCTGGCGAAAGAAAGGCACGTGAAGGCTCTAGGTATTTGGATTTTACACAATTTTATATTTTTATAAAATTGGTTTTGTTGAATAGTTGCACATACAACCATTGACGTTGACTGTAGTTCCTTTTGAGTACTATCGCTCTCACAGGCATTTGACACTCTAAAAATGTTTGCTAGATGGATGAATTCAGTGTGTGTCTGTGTACCATGTTTACTCTTATTAACTTTAGTGCAAAATCAAAACGTATTTTAGCCATTGCTGAGGCAGTGGCCAACGGGTGGCACTATTACTTATAGAAAACGAGTCCCTATGTCCCACCCTCTCTTTGTTTCTCTCTAAGTAGAGTCCAGTGTTCAGTTAAAGCGAACAGAGCTAAGCGTGAAATGACGCTATTTGTCTTGTATTAAAAAAACAGACATTAATGCGTTTGAGGATAACGATGGTGACTGAAACAACACATGGAGCGCGGGGGTGCTCTTGGATTGCCTTGTGCTTTGTTCTAACGCTGTTTTCTGGGCAGAAGACTTTGGCTCAGATCAGATATTCTGTTCCGGAGGAAGTGAAGGACGGGACTATTGTTGGAAACGTTGCAAAGGATCTCGGTCTTGATGTTGCGTCGTTAAGCGAAAGACGTTTCCGGGTCATTTCTGAAACGACTGAAGCAATTTTTGAGGTAAACCGTGAAAATGGTGCATTGTTCGTCCACGGCCACATCGACAGAGAGCAGCTGTGTCAGGGCAGCGGTACGTGTCTGATGGAGCTGAAGATTCTGGTAGAAAACCCTCTGGAAATACACTATGTGGTTGTAGAAATCACTGATGTGAATGATCATGCTCCCACTTTCTCTGAAAAAGAACAAACAATTGAAATAGGAGAGCACACTTTACCAGGAAAACGCTTTCAGTTACACTCTGCTCATGATCCTGACGCAGGCATTAACTCAGTCCGCTCCTACACTTTGTCTTCAAATGAACATTTTGAAATAAGCTTTCTTCAGAGTAACACTGATAAAATACCATTTCTAGTGTTGAAAAAAGAATTAGACAGAGAACAAAACAGCAAACTGTCCTTGCTTGTTACAGCAGTTGATGGAGGTAAACCTCAAAGATCAGGTACATTAAATGTTTCTATTATTGTTTTAGACAGTAATGACAATAGACCAGTCTTTAGTCAAGAGGTTTATGAAATTATGGTAAAAGAAGATATTACTTTAGGAAGTTCGATATTAAAGTTGAATGCTACAGATCCAGACGAAGGTGCAAGTGGAGAAATTGAGTATAACATTGGAAAAATATTACTGCATAAAGTCTATAATACATTTCAATTAGACAAATTGTCGGGAACAATTACAACTAAAGGGCTTCTGGATTATGAACAGAGGGATACATATGAGTTATATGTTGAAGCGTCAGATAAAGGGGTGCCTCCGTTAACAGGTGAATGTAGAGTTATTATTAAAATCATAGACGTCAATGATAATCCACCAGAAATAGAGGTGACCTCACTGTCAAACACAGTTTCTGAAGACTCAAAACCTGGGACAGTGGTTTCATTAATACGAGTCAAAGACAAAGACTCTGGTGTAAATGGTAAAATCATTGCTCAAATAATAAATGATGTACCTTTTGAGCTGAAGCCCTCTTATAAAGAAAACACATATTCAGTTGTCACTAAGGATTTACTGGACAGGGAGGAGGTGTCACATTATGACATAACAATAAAAGCCACTGACTGCGGGGAGCCTCCTTTA
Source organism: Rhyacichthys aspro (assembly GCA_036850595.1). NCBI lineage: Eukaryota > Metazoa > Chordata > Actinopteri > Gobiiformes > Rhyacichthyidae > Rhyacichthys > Rhyacichthys aspro. The sequence goes on from CM072157.1 coordinate 15,530,218, forward strand.
TCAACAACCAAAACTCTCAGTATCCAGATATTAGATGTAAACGACAACAGTCCACAATTTGAACAAAACCCTCTCTACTTTTATATCCTAGAAAATAACGTGGCAGGGACGTCCCTGTTTTCTGTAACTGCTACAGACAAAGATAAGAATGAAAACGCTGATGTTTCCTATAATATTGCACGAACAGGAAATGAAAAGGACGTGGCGTCTTTCTTAAATGTGAACTCTGAAAATGGACAAATCACGGCTCTGAAAAGTTTTGACTTTGAGACATTAAAGTCGTTCCAGTTTCAAGTCGTGGCCTCAGACTCTGGGACTCCGTCACTGAGCAGCAACGTGACAGTGCACGTGTTCATTCTGGATCAGAACGACAACGCTCCAGTCATTCTGTATCCAGTCAGCTCTAACGGTTCTGCTGAAGGTGTGGAGGAGGTCCCCCGCAATGTCAACGCAGGACACTTGGTGACTAAAGTCAGGGCCTATGACGCTGATATCGGATATAACGGCTGGCTGCTCTTTTCACTGCAGGAAGTGACTGACCACAGTCTGTTTGGGTTGGACCGCTACACAGGACAGATCAGGACACTTCGCTCATTCACAGAGACAGACGAGGCCGAGCACAAACTGCTCATACTGGTCAAAGACAATGGAAACGTGTCCCTCTCAGCTACAGCTACTGTGTTTGTCAAAGTGGTGGAGCCCAGAGAGGCTTTTGCAGCTTCTGATGTTAAGAGCTCAGCTAAAGACACTGAGGACACTAATGTGACTTTTTACCTCATGATAACTCTGGCCTCGGTCTCAGCTCTGTTTATTATCAGTATCATTGTGTTGATTGCGATGCAGTGCTCCAAGTCCAGCACAGACTACACATCCAAGTACTTACAGGACACCAACTATGACGGGACACTGTGTCACAGCATTCAGTACAGATCTGGAGACAAACGCTACATGTTAGTGGGACCCAGAATGAGCATAGGATCCACTATAGTCCCAGGGAGCCAGGCCAACACTCTAGTGCTGCCAGATAGAAGGAGACCTTCTGAGGAGGTAAGAGTTAAATAAAACAGCCATTTTTCTTTTTACTGAATCACATATTTTTTCATGCTGAGATTGTGTGAAAACCTTTTATATTTTTCCCACATGGCAAGTTATTGTACAGGCTTCTTGGAACACTCCCAGTTATGACAAAAATCATAACTACACCCCAGTAATAACAAAATACAACTTCTTTTTGACTTTTTGTCATTGTCTATGGTTCACCAATATGGTCTAGTCCGTTCTATACTTTTGCAGTATTATTTACCTTCAATATAATTCGACGTTTAATCTGATAGTGAAGGTTGGCCCTGCCTTTCATGTAGTGCGTGCTATTTTAATAAAAATTAAAGGTTAATTTGGACAGCTCAGCTTTTATTAAAGATGTGCATGGGTTGGTCTTGTGGGAGACACAAATTCGCATGGTGTCAGTATAGTGTAACAAATCAAAAGTAGGTGTATGCTGTCGTCATCGTGTTTTAGATCCTCCTCTTTCACAAAACATTGCCTATGTGTGGATTCAGTATCGTCGCCTTTGTGTAAATCCTGCTTGAAGTATTGTTTCACATTAGCATTTCTGAATGTTGTAGTCGCTTTTATGGATCACATTTGCTGTTGTTTTTAGCCATGGAACAAAGAAGGTCGGAAGGGATGCCAGGGTGGCTGTGGAGCTTTTTGTTTTTTGTGCTATTGTCGAGCGGGTCCTGGGCTCAAATACGATACACAATACCAGAGGAGGTTAACGTTGGGACAGTTGTTGGAAATGTGGCGAAAGACCTGGGACTAGATAAAACCACTCTGAAAGACAGAAAATACCGGATTGTGTCGAGTAACGCGGAGCCTCTTTTTCACGTGAATCAGAACGATGGAGTCCTTTATGTGAGTCGGAAGATTGACAGAGAAGAGGTGTGCGCGGAGAGTAGTACGTGTTTACTAAAACTAAAAACGGTGCTGGAAAATCCATTAGAGGTTCATTACGTTGACGTGGAAGTGCAGGACATTAACGATAATGCTCCTATTTTTCCCGAAAGAGAGAAATTATTAGACATTTCAGAGTCAGTTTTACCCGGAGCACGGTTTCAGTTAAAGGCATCACGTGACCCAGACAGTGGCCAGTTCTCAGTTCAGCAGTACAAACTCAGCCAAAATGAGCATTTTCGATTGGAAGTGAAAGATAAGGGAGAAGATGGAAAGGTGCCTATTCTTGTTGTTCAAAGGGCTTTAGACAGAGAAACAGCCCAGAGGCACTCACTGGTGCTGACTGCATTAGATGGAGGAAAACCTCCAAAATCTGGAGAAATGAAAATTACAGTAAATGTTCTGGATGTAAACGACAATGTACCTGTTTTCTCTAAAGATGTTTATTCAGTAATGCTCAATGAAAATGCACCATTAGGTACAACAGTGATACAGGTAAACGCCACTGATTTAGATGAAGGCTCTAATGGAGATGTTGTTTATAAGTTCAGCAACAGTATGAATCCAAACATTTTACAATTGTTTGACATCAATCAGTCAACTGGTGAGATAACAGTAATCGGTTTAATTGACTTTGAAGAAAAGGAAAAATATGACATCGAAATCGAGGCGTCAGACAGAGGTTCCGCCCCACTGACGACAGAAAGAAACGTGATTATTAAGATTGTTGACGAGAACGATAATGCACCTGAGATTGAGATCACCTCGTTTTCCAGCTCGATTCCTGAAGATTCCCGACCTGGTACTACAGTGGCTCTGATCAGTGTTAGTGACAGGGACTCTGGGTTAAACGGACAAGTTACCTGCGTCTTGAAAGATGACGCACCGTTTGAGCTATCTCCATCACTACAGGACAAAACATACTCCTTAGTGACTAAATCTCTGCTTGACAGAGAAACGCAGCCCATTTATGATCTGACCATAGTAGCAAAAGACGCAGGTAAACCACCATTATCATCTGAAAAGACAATAAGAGTTGTTGTTTCAGATGCAAATGACAACAGTCCAGTGTTTTCACAGAGTCCTTATATCTTTTATGTGACTGAAGGAAACGAGCCTGGTTCATCAGTCTTTTCTGTCAAAGCGTCTGATGATGATGAGAACGATAACGCGCTCATCACCTATCACATTTTAAGAAGTGAGGACAAAGTGTCATCATTTCTCAATATTAACAGTGAAAATGGAGACATTGTGGCTCTGAAAAGTTTTGACTTTGAGACATTAAAGTCGTTCCAGTTTCAAGTCGTGGCCTCAGACTCTGGGACTCCGTCACTGAGCAGCAACGTGACAGTGCACGTGTTCATTCTGGATCAGAACGACAACGCTCCAGTCATTCTGTATCCAGTCAGCTCTAACGGTTCTGCTGAAGGTGTGGAGGAGGTCCCCCGCAATGTCAACGCAGGACACTTGGTGACTAAAGTCAGGGCCTATGACGCTGATATCGGATATAACGGCTGGCTGCTCTTTTCACTGCAGGAAGTGACTGACCACAGTCTGTTTGGGTTGGACCGCTACACAGGACAGATCAGGACACTTCGCTCATTCACAGAGACAGACGAGGCCGAGCACAAACTGCTCATACTGGTCAAAGACAATGGAAACGTGTCCCTCTCAGCTACAGCTACTGTGTTTGTCAAAGTGGTGGAGCCCAGAGAGGCTTTTGCAGCTTCTGATGTTAAGAGCTCAGCTAAAGACACTGAGGACACTAATGTGACTTTTTACCTCATGATAACTCTGGCCTCGGTCTCAGCTCTGTTTATTATCAGTATCATTGTGTTGATTGCGATGCAGTGCTCCAAGTCCAGCACAGACTACACATCCAAGTACTTACAGGACACCAACTATGACGGGACACTGTGTCACAGCATTCAGTACAGATCTGGAGACAAACGCTACATGTTAGTGGGACCCAGAATGAGCATAGGATCCACTATAGTCCCAGGGAGCCAGGCCAACACTCTAGTGCTGCCAGATAGAAGGAGACCTTCTGAGGAGGTAAGGCACAAAGACAATTATTTCCAATATTTGTTTTAGTGGGTTGACAGGCCCTAATTATGAACACTGTAAGTGTTTGAAGAGACATATAGTTTTATGGTTTTATGTATAACTTTAGTGTTTACTGAATTTTTTTTCATAGATCTAAAATGAATCTGATAGATAATATAGTGTGGGTGCAGAGCAATGTTCAGTTATTGCTGTATAGGATATCTGTGAATGTTCACATTATTTATACAATGAGTCCACTATAGTAAGCAATAATAATCTATCCTATCTACCTCTCCCTTTTTGGCATAAATACCAGGATTGATGCCGTTAGCATTGGCTCTGTCCATGGTGCTTAAACCGAGCGCTCTCACTTTCTTTGTATTTATCAAATATTCACTGCGTAAAGAAAATACCAGTTATTAAATAAATTCAATTTTGAAAACTAAACAGCAAGTGTTTCCTATATTGAGTGTAGTAGACATCAAGTCTTTCTTTTTTTTAAATATTTGACATACTTTAGAGGTCGCACATATAGTAATGTATGTGTAGCACATCATTTAAATCACTGTTTAAAATACATACAAGATTTATTTTTATTTTGCGGGGAGACTCAGATTCGCATGGTGTCAGTATAGTGTAACAAAAAAAGCTATACGTGCGCCCTGACGTCATGACGTTTTTAACCATCTCTGTAACACGACGTTGCCTGCGTGTGGATGTCAGTATTGTCGTCTTTGTGCAAAGCCTACTTGAAGCAACGGTTTCCTTGTACTATTTACTCTGAAACAGTGTTGGATCATATTCATAAACCGCATTTTGTAAACACTTTATGGATCTTTGTTGCCGTTCTGCCAAGTGATGGAACAAAGAAGATCTGGATGTAGAGGGAGGCCAGGATGGCTGCTGGGCTCCGTGGTTGTTGTGCTTTTGTGGAGCGTGGCCCGGGCGCAAATACGATACACAATACCCGAGGAGGTTAACGTTGGGACAGTTGTTGGAAATGTGGCGAAAGACCTGGGACTAGATAAAACCACTCTGAAAGACAGAAAATACCGGATTGTGTCGAGTAACGCGGAGCCTCTTTTTCACGTGAATCAGAACGATGGAGTCCTTTATGTGAGTCGGAAGATTGACAGAGAAGAGGTGTGCGCGGAGAGTAGTACGTGTTTATTTAGTCTGAAAACGGTGCTAGAAAATCCGCTGGAGGTGCATTATGTTGAAATAGAGGTTCTAGATGTTAATGACAATCATCCCATTTTTCCAGATGAAGATGTCATGTTGGAGATTTCAGAGTCAGTTTTACCAGGCGCACGATTTCAGCTAAGAGCATCACGTGACCCAGACAGTGGGCCATTTTCGGTTCAGCAGTACAAACTTAACCAAAATGAGCATTTCCGTCTAGAAATTAAGGACAGAAGAGATTACGGGAAAATACCTGTTCTTGTTGTTCAAAAATCTTTAGACAGAGAAACAGCCCAGAGGCACTCACTGGTGCTGACTGCATTAGATGGAGGAAAACCTCCGAAATCTGGAGAAATGAAAATTACAGTAAATGTTCTGGATGTAAACGACAATGTACCCGTTTTCTCTAAAGATGTTTATTCAGTAATGCTCAATGAAAATGCACCAATAGGTACAACAGTGATACAGGTAAACGCCACTGATTTAGATGAAGGCTCTAATGGAGATGTTGTTTATAAGTTCAGCAACAGTATGAATCCAAATATTTTACAATTGTTTGACATCAATCAGTCAACTGGTGAGATAACAGTAATCGGTTTAATTGACTTTGAAGAAAAGGAAAAATATGACATCGAAATCGAAGCGTCAGACAGAGGTTCCGCCCCACTGACGACAGAAAGAAACGTGATTATTAAGATTGTTGACGAGAACGATAATGCACCTGAGATTGAGATCACCTCGTTTTCCAGCTCGATTCCTGAAGATTCCCGACCTGGTACTACAGTGGCTCTGATCAGTGTTAGTGACAGGGACTCTGGGTTAAACGGACAAGTTACCTGCGTCTTGAAAGATGACGCACCGTTTGAGCTATCTCCATCACTACAGGACAAAACATACTCCTTAGTGACTAAATCTCTGCTTGACAGAGAAACGCAGCCCATTTATGATCTGACCATAGTAGCAAAAGACGCAGGTAAACCACCATTATCATCTGAAAAGACAATAAGAGTTGTTGTTTCAGATGCAAATGACAACAGTCCAGTGTTTTCACAGAGTCCTTATATCTTTTATGTGACTGAAGGAAACGAGCCTGGTTCATCAGTCTTTTCTGTCAAAGCGTCTGATGATGATGAGAACGATAACGCGCTCATCACCTATCACATTTTAAGAAGTGAGGACAAAGTGTCATCATTTCTCAATATTAACAGTGAAAATGGAGACATTGTGGCTCTGAAAAGTTTTGACTTTGAGACATTAAAGTCGTTCCAGTTTCAAGTCGTGGCCTCAGACTCTGGGACTCCGTCACTGAGCAGCAACGTGACAGTGCACGTGTTCATTCTGGATCAGAACGACAACGCTCCAGTCATTCTGTATCCAGTCAGCTCTAACGGTTCTGCTGAAGGTGTGGAGGAGGTCCCCCGCAATGTCAACGCAGGACACTTGGTGACTAAAGTCAGGGCCTATGACGCTGATATCGGATATAACGGCTGGCTGCTCTTTTCACTGCAGGAAGTGACTGACCACAGTCTGTTTGGGTTGGACCGCTACACAGGACAGATCAGGACACTTCGCTCATTCACAGAGACAGACGAGGCCGAGCACAAACTGCTCATACTGGTCAAAGACAATGGAAACGTGTCCCTCTCAGCTACAGCTACTGTGTTTGTCAAAGTGGTGGAGCCCAGAGAGGCTTTTGCAGCTTCTGATGTTAAGAGCTCAGCTAAAGACACTGAGGACACTAATGTGACTTTTTACCTCATGATAACTCTGGCCTCGGTCTCAGCTCTGTTTATTATCAGTATCATTGTGTTGATTGCGATGCAGTGCTCCAAGTCCAGCACAGACTACACATCCAAGTACTTACAGGACACCAACTATGACGGGACACTGTGTCACAGCATTCAGTACAGATCTGGAGACAAACGCTACATGTTAGTGGGACCCAGAATGAGCATAGGATCCACTATAGTCCCAGGGAGCCAGGCCAACACTCTAGTGCTGCCAGATAGAAGGAGACCTTCTGAGGAGGTAAGAGTTTAAAAGCAAAACAGTTTATCTTGTTGTATTAGTTGGATTAATTGTGTTTCATTGATTATTTATGGATCGTTTTAAAGCTTAATAGGTGGTCACATGTTTGTAATGATAACAGTTTTTGGTCGTATTTTTTGTCAAAGTCCACGTGAAATTAAAGCGGAGCCGATTCTATTGCCTCTGTCTATGGTGCTGAAACTCCGCAGCCTTTTCAATGCAGTTTCCTTACAGTTACAAGACATTTTGGGGGATGAAATAATATTTTTTAGCTATTGACCGAGTTACTTGAATTATTTCCCCATCACTAAGCAGCTGTAGTTATTGTTGAGCACAAATTTGAAACATTTAGGTGCAAGTGAAGCTGACCTTTGGGTTTGTGCAGTAATGATTGAAATCGCTTGGTGTCAGTGCTGCTGAAAAACATTATCTTCCACGAGGGTAGCGCTATTGGGTGCAACCTCTCTTTTCTTTATGTTGGATGTTGGCACAGCGTTCGCTACCAACACACCTTCAGCAGCCTTTCCGAGTTAACAGCTATCATTAGATGTGGATACATATTTAAATGCTTGATTTGGCTTCTTCTTTTACGCAACGCGCCTTCTGGTTTTTGGATTATTGTCACTTCTGTTTTTAACAATGGAACAAAGAGGATGTACGCGAAGGAAGGCCACGCAGTGTTTAGTCAAGTGCGTGCTTGTGGGGCTTTTGTGGAGCGTGGTTACGGCGCAGATAAGATACACCGTCTACGAGGAAGCTGACGAGGGAACTACGGTTGGAAATGTTGCAAAAGATCTCGGTTTAGACAAAAACACACTGAGAGATAGGAAGTATCGCATTGTCTCTTCACCCGCACAGCCTCTTTTCCATGTAAGCCACGATGGCATCTTATACGTGAGTCGAAAAATTGACCGAGAGAAAGTGTGTGAGCGAAGCAGTACATGTTTGATTAGCCTTAAAACCGTGTTGGAACACCCTTTAGAGATTCATTATGTTTTAGTGGAGGTGCTTGACATTAATGATCACGCACCGACCTTTCCAGATAAAGAAAAAACGTGGGAGATTTCAGAGTCCGTATTGCCTGGCGTGCGCATTTCCCTGCAGGTCGCACAGGATTTAGACATTGGCCCTTTTTCTGTTCAGCAGTATACACTCAGTCCTAATGAACATTTTCGTTTGGAAGTCAAAGATATGGGAGAAGGTGAAAAAATACCAATATTGATAGTGCAGAAATCTTTGGACAGAGAGACTGCAGAACGTCATTCACTCGTGCTGACAGCTATAGATGGAGGGAAGCCAGCAAAATCTGGTGATATTAACGTAATCATTAAGGTATTAGATGTTAATGATAATGCACCCGTTTTCACAAAAGACGTGTACACTGTAATGATTGGTGAAAATACTCCTATTGGTACAACAGTGATACAGGTTAATGCGACTGATTTAGATGAAGGATTAAATGGAGAGTTAGTTTATTCATTCAGCAGCATTGTTAACCGTAAACTGATGGAGCTTTTTGATATTAATCCAGTGACAGGTGAGATAACCGTGAAAGGTGACATAGATTATGAAGAAAGAGACAAATATGTGATTGAAATAGAAGCATCAGATAAAGGACTGGCTCCATTTGCCACACAAAAAAGTGTCACTATTAAGATAGTAGACATGAATGATAACGCTCCTGAGATTGAGGTGACTTCATTTTCCAGCTCCATTCCTGAAGATTCTCGACCTGGTACGACAGTGGCTCTGATCAGTGTTAGTGACAGGGACTCTGGGCTGAATGGAAAAGTGACTTGCACATTAGATGGAGATGTTCCTTTTACACTTGCTCCAACATTGCAAGACAAAATGTTTTCTATACTTACAAAATCACCTCTGGATAGAGAAATCTTGTCCCATTTTAATTTAGCCATTCATGCAAAAGACAGCGGTGTACCACCATTATCATCTGAAAAAACAATAACAGTTGTGGTATCAGATGTAAATGATAACAGCCCAGTGTTTATACTTAGTCCTTACACTTTCTATGTGACTGAAGGTAATGAACCTGGTGCATTTGTGTTTTCGGTTAAAGCAGTTGATAGTGATGAGGATGACAATGCCCTTATTTCTTATCATATATTTAGAGATGAAACAAATCAAAATAAAGTTACCTCGTTTCTAAATATTAACAGTGAAAATGGAGACATTGTGGCTCTGAAAAGTTTTGACTTTGAGACATTAAAGTCGTTCCAGTTTCAAGTCGTGGCCTCAGACTCTGGGACTCCGTCACTGAGCAGCAACGTGACAGTGCACGTGTTCATTCTGGATCAGAACGACAACGCTCCAGTCATTCTGTATCCAGTCAGCTCTAACGGTTCTGCTGAAGGTGTGGAGGAGGTCCCCCGCAATGTCAACGCAGGACACTTGGTGACTAAAGTCAGGGCCTATGACGCTGATATCGGATATAACGGCTGGCTGCTCTTTTCACTGCAGGAAGTGACTGACCACAGTCTGTTTGGGTTGGACCGCTACACAGGACAGATCAGGACACTTCGCTCATTCACAGAGACAGACGAGGCCGAGCACAAACTGCTCATACTGGTCAAAGACAATGGAAACGTGTCCCTCTCAGCTACAGCTACTGTGTTTGTCAAAGTGGTGGAGCCCAGAGAGGCTTTTGCAGCTTCTGATGTTAAGAGCTCAGCTAAAGACACTGAGGACACTAATGTGACTTTTTACCTCATGATAACTCTGGCCTCGGTCTCAGCTCTGTTTATTATCAGTATCATTGTGTTGATTGCGATGCAGTGCTCCAAGTCCAGCACAGACTACACATCCAAGTACTTACAGGACACCAACTATGACGGGACACTGTGTCACAGCATTCAGTACAGATCTGGAGACAAACGCTACATGTTAGTGGGACCCAGAATGAGCATAGGATCCACTATAGTCCCAGGGAGCCAGGCCAACACTCTAGTGCTGCCTGATAGAAGGAGACCTTCTGAGGAGGTAAGGCACAAAGACAATTATTTCCAATATTTGTTTTAGTGGGTTGACAGGCCCTAATTATGAACACTGTAAGTGTTTGAAGAGACATATAGTTTTATGGTTTTATGTATAACTTTAGTGTTTACTGAATTTTTTTTCATTGATCTAAAATGAATCTGATAGATAATATAGTGTGGGTGCAGAGCAATGTTCAGTTATTGCTGTATAGGATATCTGTGAATGTTCACATTATTTATACAATGAGTCCACTATAGTAAGCAATAATAATCTATCCTATCTACCTCTCCCTTTTTGGCATAAATACCAGGATTGATGCCGTTAGCATTGGCTCTGTCCATGGTGCTTAAACCGAGCGCTCTCACTTTCTTTGTATTTATCAAATATTCACTGCGTAAAGAAAATACCAGTTATTAAATAAATTCAATTTTGATAACTAAACAGCAAGTGTTTCCTATATTGAGTGTAGTAGACATCAAGTCTTTCTTTTTTAAAATATCTGACATACTTTAAAGGTCGCAGACATAGTAATGCACGTGTAGCACAGCCTTTAAATCACTGTTTAAAATACATACAAGATTTATTTTTATTTTGCGGGGAGACTCAGATTCGCATGGTGTCAGTATAGTGTAACAAAACAGCTATACGTGCGCCCTGACGTCATGACGTTTTTAACCATCTCTGTAACACGACGTTGCCTGCGTGTGGATGTCAGTATTGTCGTCTTTGTGCAAAGCCTACTTGAAGCAACGGTTTCCTTGTACTATTTACTCTGAAACAGTGTTGGATCATATTCATAAACCGCATTTTGTAAACACTTTATGGATCTTTGTTGCCGTTCTGCCAAGTGATGGAACAAAGAAGATCTGGATGTAGAGGGAGGCCAGGATGGCTGCTGGGCTCCGTGGTTGTTGTGCTTTTGTGGAGCGTGGCCCGGGCGCAAATACGATACACAATACCCGAGGAGGTTAACGTTGGGACAGTTGTTGGAAATGTGGCGAAAGACCTGGGACTAGATAAAACCACTCTGAAAGACAGAAAATACCGGATTGTGTCGAGTAACGCGGAGCCTCTTTTTCACGTGAATCAGAACGATGGAGTCCTTTATGTGAGTCGAAAGATTGACAGAGAAGAGGTGTGCGCGGAGAGTAGTACGTGTTTATTTAGTCTGAAAACGGTGCTAGAAAATCCGCTGGAGGTGCATTATGTTGAAATAGAGGTTCTAGATGTTAATGACAATCATCCCATTTTTCCAGATGAAGATGTCATGTTGGAGATTTCAGAGTCAGTTTTACCAGGCGCACGATTTCAGCTAAGAGCATCACGTGACCCAGACAGTGGGCCATTTTCGGTTCAGCAGTACAAACTTAACCAAAATGAGCATTTCCGTCTAGAAATTAAGGACAGAAGAGATTACGGGAAAATACCTGTTCTTGTTGTTCAAAAATCTTTAGACAGAGAAACAGCCCAGAGGCACTCACTGGTGCTGACTGCATTAGATGGAGGAAAACCTCCGAAATCTGGAGAAATGAAAATTACAGTAAATGTTCTGGATGTAAACGACAATGTACCTGTTTTCTCAAAAGACGTTTATTCAGTGATACTTAATGAAAATGTCCCAGCAGGTACAACAGTGGTGCAAGTTAATGCTACTGATTTAGATCAAGGACAAAACGGAGAAGTAGTGTACTCATTTACTAAGGGTATTAATCCAACGTCATTAAATTTGTTTGAAATCAATCCATCCACAGGCGAAATTCTAGTGAGAGGACCAATAGATTATGAAAACAACGATGAATATGAAATAGAAATTGAGGCATCAGATAAAGGCTTAGCACCTTTAACAACAGAGAAAAGTGTCCTTATTAAAATAGTAGATGTGAACGATAATGCGCCTGAGATTGAGATCACTTCATTTTCCAACTCTTTTCCTGAAGATTCCCGACCCGGTACTACAGTGGCTCTGATCAGTGTTAGTGACAGGGACTCTGGGTTAAACGGACAAGTTACATGCGTCTTGAAAGATGACGCACTGTTCACTCTGTCACCGTCTTTAAAAGACAAAACATACTCGATAGTGACTAAATCTCTGCTTGACAGAGAAACGCAGCCCATTTATGATCTGACCATAGTAGCAAAAGACGCAGGTAAACCACCATTATCATCTGAAAAGACAATAAGAGTTGTTGTGTCAGATGCAAATGACAACAGTCCAGTGTTTTCACAGAGTCCTTATATCTTTTATGTGACTGAAGGTAACGAGCCTGGTTCATCAGTCTTTTCTGTCAAAGCGTCTGATGATGATGAGAACGATAACGCGCTCATCACCTATCACATTTTAAGAAGTGAGGACAAAGTGTCATCATTTCTCAATATTAACAGTGAAAATGGAGACATTGTGGCTCTGAAAAGTTTTGACTTTGAGACATTAAAGTCGTTCCAGTTTCAAGTCGTGGCCTCAGACTCTGGGACTCCGTCACTGAGCAGCAACGTGACAGTGCACGTGTTCATTCTGGATCAGAACGACAACGCTCCAGTCATTCTGTATCCAGTCAGCTCTAACGGTTCTGCTGAAGGTGTGGAGGAGGTCCCCCGCAATGTCAACGCAGGACACTTGGTGACTAAAGTCAGGGCCTATGACGCTGATATCGGATATAACGGCTGGCTGCTCTTTTCACTGCAGGAAGTGACTGACCACAGTCTGTTTGGGTTGGACCGCTACACAGGACAGATCAGGACACTTCGCTCATTCACAGAGACAGACGAGGCCGAGCACAAACTGCTCATACTGGTCAAAGACAATGGAAACGTGTCCCTCTCAGCTACAGCTACTGTGTTTGTCAAAGTGGTGGAGCCCAGAGAGGCTTTTGCAGCTTCTGATGTTAAGAGCTCAGCTAAAGACACTGAGGACACTAATGTGACTTTTTACCTCATGATAACTCTGGCCTCGGTCTCAGCTCTGTTTATTATCAGTATCATTGTGTTGATTGCGATGCAGTGCTCCAAGTCCAGCACAGACTACACATCCAAGTACTTACAGGACACCAACTATGACGGGACACTGTGTCACAGCATTCAGTACAGATCTGGAGACAAACGCTACATGTTAGTGGGACCCAGAATGAGCATAGGATCCACTATAGTCCCAGGGAGCCAGGCCAACACTCTAGTGCTGCCAGATAGAAGGAGACCTTCTGAGGAGGTAAAACATGTTTAAAAAGTTTCTTCTTCATCATATTTTTTTTTCTTTATTCTGGTTAATAATTTTTTAGTGTTAGCATTCTTACTTTGTAATATGGTACAACTGTCTCTGAATAGTGGGAATATATATCATATAGCACAAAATAACATCATAATCATAGTGTTGTGTTGAGTTTTTAATTTACTTCATAAATATTTTGAGTTCTTTCATATGTAATGAATACATTTTTTAGTAAAATAAATAGGAACATTATTCCTCTCTTTCTCTTTATACACACACCGTATTTTTTATATGAGATCTCAGTTTTATTTCAACAGCTCTACTTTGACGCAAATGCTTTAGTTGCATTGTATGTTCTCTGTCCAAGGTGCTGACCTGTGTTTTTTGCTGAAGAAAATAATGTGAATATTCCTTCTGAAATGAATAAAACCTACAATTTATCTTAGTGTAACCACCTGGAAAAGAATGTAGTGTACAGTGATATCGAACGGTGTCACTGTCACATGACAATAGCAGCTTCAGTGGGTCGGGTTTAAATTTCTGGTCCAACCCACTTCAGTTTTCGGTGGGAACAGAAACGCTGGCAATTCCCTTTGTAGACTGTGTCGAACGAGATACAAATTTACGATTCTGGATGAGCTGGGTGTGTAGAGTACCGTTAATACTCTCGTGAACTGATCAACAGCTGGACTATTTTTCTGATCATGGAAAATAGAAGGTGGAGGGCAAACGCATGGTGGATCAGCTTTTTTTTCGCTGCAACTTGGTGGACAATAGCCTCGGCGCAGTTGAGATATTCTGTCTCTGAAGAAGTCAAGGACGGGACTATTGTTGGAAATGTTGCAAAGGATTTGGGTTTGGATAAGAATTCCTTGAAAGGCAGGAAGTATCGGATTGTGTCTGGTGCAGCAGAGTCTCTTTTTCACGTGGATCAGAAAGACGGTAATCTGTATGTGAGCCGTCAGATTGACCGGGAAGAGATATGTGAACACAGCAGTAGGTGCTTAATTAATCTAAAAACCGTATTAGAAAACCCATTGGAGGTTCATTATGTTGAGGTGGAGGTTCAGGATATAAACGACAATGCTCCCATTTTCCCCGAATTAGAGACAACGCTAGAGATTTCAGAGTCTGTGTTAACGGGGGTTCGGATTCCTCTCAAAGCGGCGAGAGATCTGGATAGTGACCCTTTTTCTGTTCAGCAGTATAAACTTAGTGCCAACGAGCACTTTCGTTTAGAGGTTAAAGATAAAGGAGAAGATGGTAAAATACCAATATTGATAGTGCAGAAATCCTTAGACAGAGAGGCTGCGCGGCAACATTCATTAGTGCTGACTGCTCTCGATGGTGGGAAACCTCCGAAATATGGCGACATGACCATTATTATAAATGTATTAGACATTAATGATAATGCACCTGTTTTCTTTAATGGTGACTTTTCAGTGATGCTTAATGAAAATGTACCAGTAGGAACAACCGTAATACAAGTAAATGCTACTGATTTAGATGAAGGACCGAATGGAGAAGTGGTCTACTCCTTCAGCAACAGCGTGAGTCAAAGATTATTAAAAACTTTTGACATTAATCCATTGTCAGGTGAGATTACTGTCAAAGGACTAATAGATTATGAAGAGAAAGACAAATATGAACTTGAAATACAAGCCTCAGACAAAGGTCTAGCTCCACTTACTACACAAAAGAGTGTTATTATTAAGTTAGTAGACATGAATGATAATGCTCCTGAGATTGAGGTGACTTCATTTTCCAGCTCCATTCCTGAAGATTCTCGACCTGGTACGACAGTGGCTCTGATCAGTGTTAGTGACAGGGACTCTGGGCTGAATGGAAAAGTGACTTGCACATTAGATGGAGATGCTCCATTTGTTTTGTCTCCATCCTTACAAGACAAAATGTATTCTCTTGTGACGAAATCAACCATGGATAGAGAAACACAGTCAGAGTATGTTCTATCCATAGTTGCTAAAGATGCTGGCAAGCCCTCTCTGAAATCTGAAAAGAAAATTATAATTGTGATATCAGATGTGAATGACAACCACCCAGAGTTTCTACTGAACCCTTATACATTTTATATAACAGAAGGCAATGATCCAGGAGCCCATCTGTTTTCAGTTCAAGCTACAGATTATGATGAAAGTGACAATGCTCATATTTCTTACCATATTTATCGAGATGGAAGTGAAGAAAATAAAGTGACTTCCTTTCTCAATATTAATAGTGAAAATGGACAAATCACGGCTCTGAAAAGCTTTGACTTTGAGACATTAAAGTCGTTCCAGTTTCAAGTCGTGGCCTCAGACTCTGGGACTCCGTCACTGAGCAGCAACGTGACAGTGCACGTGTTCATTCTGGATCAGAACGACAACGCTCCAGTCATTCTGTATCCAGTCAGCTCTAACGGTTCTGCTGAAGGTGTGGAGGAGGTCCCCCGCAATGTCAACGCAGGACACTTGGTGACTAAAGTCAGGGCCTATGACGCTGATATCGGATATAACGGCTGGCTGCTCTTTTCACTGCAGGAAGTGACTGACCACAGTCTGTTTGGGTTGGACCGCTACACAGGACAGATCAGGACACTTCGCTCATTCACAGAGACAGACGAGGCCGAGCACAAACTGCTCATACTGGTCAAAGACAATGGAAACGTGTCCCTCTCAGCTACAGCTACTGTGTTTGTCAAAGTGGTGGAGCCCAGAGAGGCTTTTGCAGCTTCTGATGTTAAGAGCTCAGCTAAAGACACTGAGGACACTAATGTGACTTTTTACCTCATGATAACTCTGGCCTCGGTCTCAGCTCTGTTTATTATCAGTATCATTGTGTTGATTGTGATGCAGTGCTCCAAGTCCAGCACAGACTACACATCCAAGTACTTACAGGACACCAACTATGACGGGACACTGTGTCACAGCATTCAGTACAGATCTGGAGACAAACGCTACATGTTAGTGGGACCCAGAATGAGCATAGGATCCACTATAGTCCCAGGGAGCCAGGCCAACACTCTAGTGCTGCCTGATAGAAGGAGACCTTCTGAGGAGGTAAGAAGAATTGTATACAAGCATTTCTTCTTGCTAGTTGTCTGATAAACATTTAAAATATTTTCTTTAAGGATTACTCAAGAGTCTTGAGCTTGAACAACTTCAAGTTGTTATTATGATAAATTGAACACTTTACTGCTCTGGTATTCAGTTCAAAATGTACATGTTTATTTATTATATTAATTCATCCAACAGCAGCTTTCATTAATGATCCCTTTCATGAATATTGAAATCACACAGTTGTCTCCTATAATATAAAAACCTTTCTTACCTGCTTAGTTTGTGGCTATTTTTTATTTTTATTTTTTGGCACTTTAATTCTTACACTAGTTTAAAGATCAACATTGCTTTTGTAACATTCAAAATAGATTTTGTGAGGATCATATTGTCTGAATGTAAAACTCTCCCGGGAAATAAAAAGCCTAATGGTGCAAATTTTCGCGAGCATAACATACATGCACGTACCTATACATTAAAACCTTTCCCTCCATTGCGCTTATGGGTAATGTAGTTGCAGTAGTGTTTTACTGTGTTGTATTTTAATTAATAGCCCAATGCTTGCAGTAACACTTTGGCTCGAATGGCGTCAGTACGTTGCAAGAAGTGTCTGAGATTGTTTTCGTCATCATGTGGTCCAACCCTAGATTTCGTCGAATGGTATGTAGGGCTGGCGTGATTTTTTTCGTTGCAGAGTTTTTTGTTGTGCTACAAATTGCATTTTCCACCTTATAAGACGGAGTGTGGACTTTTGTTTGTGTAATCAGAGCCATTGGAATATACTGTTTGTTTGAATCATGGAACAAAGAGGACGTCAGGCGAGGACAAAGACATGGCGATGCGTCGTCTTGCTGCTGGTTTTGGGAACATTTTGGAGCAAAACCTTAGCCCAGATAAGATACTCTATTTCTGAAGAGGTAAAAGAAGGGAGTGTTGTGGGAAACATTGCAAAAGACTTGGGAATTGACAAGACTTTGCTGAAAGAGAGACAGTGTCGCATAGTTGGCAGTTCCACAGAGCACCTTTTTCATTTGAATATGGACGACGGTATCCTGTATGTCAGCAGGAAAGTGGACAGGGAAGAGATGTGTGAGCGAAGCAAAACGTGTCTTATTAACCTCAAAACAGTGCTAGAAAACCCTCTAGAAATTCACAACATCGTCATTGAAGTACTGGATGTAAACGACAATGCTCCCGCGTTTCCAGAGAAAGAGAAACAGCTGGAGATATACGAGTCAACGTTACCGGGAGCGAGGTTTCAGCTCCAGCCTGCGCGCGACCCGGACAGTGGCCAGTTTACAGTTCAACAATATAAACTGAGCCACAGTGATCACTTTCGCTTAGAGGTGAACGAAAGAGGCGAAGACCGTAAAATTCCCTTTCTGGTTTTACAAAAGCAGCTCGACAGGGAGGTTTTGAGACGACACAAACTGGTGCTCACAGCTGTTGATGGCGGGAGACCAGCGAAGTCCGGCACCGTAGAAATACGGGTTAATGTGCTTGATGTTAACGACAATTCACCAGTGTTTAGTAAAGATGTATATACCACTGAATTAAAGGAAAACGCTGAGCCCAATACACTAGTAATTCAGGTGAATGCTACAGATTTGGATGAGGGGGAAAATGGTGAAATTGTTTATTCATTTGATAAAGAAGTTGATGTACAGTTGCAAAACATATTCTCAATAGACCATAGAACTGGTGAAATTAAAGTGACAGGTGACATTGATTTTGAAGAAAATAAAAGCTATGAAATTGATATACAAGCTTCTGATAAAGGTGCTGTTTCTTTATCTACACATAAAACCGTATTAATAAAAGTAATTGACGTTAATGACCACTCCCCAGAGATTGAAGTAACGTCCTTTTCAAAACTAATCCCTGAAGATGCAAGAATAGGAACAACTGTAGCTTTGATTAGCGTCAGTGATTTGGATTCAGGGCTAAATGGGAAAACGTCGTGTTTTATCCGCGAGGATGAGCCTTTCACCATCTCTCCATCTCTTCAAGATAATATGTACGCAATAGTGACCACATCTCAACTAGACCGAGAACAAAAGCCTTATTATGATCTTACTGTAGTTGCAAAGGACACAGGTGAGCCACCACTGTCATCTGAGAAGACTATTCATGTCGCTGTGTCAGATGTAAATGACAACAGACCACAGTTTTCTTCTAAATCTTACAGTTTCTATGTTACTGAAAATAATGATATATCGGCCCCCGTGTTTTCAGTTAGGGCATCCGATTTAGATGAAAGGGACAATGCTCACATTTCATATCACATTCTGAGAGAAAGTGGGGATGGTCGTTTGTTTTTAAACATTAATGCAGAAAGTGGAGAGATTATGGCTCTGAAAAGTTTTGACTTTGAGACATTAAAGTCGTTCCAGTTTCAAGTCGTGGCCTCAGACTCTGGGACTCCGTCACTGAGCAGCAACGTGACAGTGCACGTGTTCATTCTGGATCAGAACGACAACGCTCCAGTCATTCTGTATCCAGTCAGCTCTAACGGTTCTGCTGAAGGTGTGGAGGAGGTCCCCCGCAATGTCAACGCAGGACACTTGGTGACTAAAGTCAGGGCCTATGACGCTGATATCGGATATAACGGCTGGCTGCTCTTTTCACTGCAGGAAGTGACTGACCACAGTCTGTTTGGGTTGGACCGCTACACAGGACAGATCAGGACACTTCGCTCATTCACAGAGACAGACGAGGCCGAGCACAAACTGCTCATACTGGTCAAAGACAATGGAAACGTGTCCCTCTCAGCTACAGCTACTGTGTTTGTCAAAGTGGTGGAGCCCAGAGAGGCTTTTGCAGCTTCTGATGTTAAGAGCTCAGCTAAAGACACTGAGGACACTAATGTGACTTTTTACCTCATGATAACTCTGGCCTCGGTCTCAGCTCTGTTTATTATCAGTATCATTGTGTTGATTGCGATGCAGTGCTCCAAGTCCAGCACAGACTACACATCCAAGTACTTACAGGACACCAACTATGACGGGACACTGTGTCACAGCATTCAGTACAGATCTGGAGACAAACGCTACATGTTAGTGGGACCCAGAATGAGCATAGGATCCACTATAGTCCCAGGGAGCCAGGCCAACACTCTAGTGCTGCCTGATAGAAGGAGACCTTCTGAGGAGGTAAGAAGTAAGAAATACCAAGTGAATGGTTGAAAACTACCTGTTCCTTTGTTTGACAGTGCAGTTATATTCTGGCTGCTACAAACGGGTTGATCGTAATTCATTTGACACTGTCCATGGTGCTGAACCGAGGATCGGCTCTTGGATGTGGTGTTAATGCTAGACACTGGGGTCTTTTTACATATTTACTGTGTTTGAGGGGGCAAGAACCAGTGTAAACAATATCCTTATTAGCAATAATTATTATTTAGTTTAACAAATGTTTTAAATTCAAAGCATCTCATGACGGTACTCTGACATCTTTGTTCTCTTTTTGTTTTTGTTGAGTGTTTTATTGCGCTTGTGGGTGGAGTCACGTTGTTTTTGCCCCTGTTCTTTCTGTTCATTCGTAAATCTTATTTACTGCAGGCTCGTTTTGGCAGTACTCTAAGGCAATAATCACAGTAATAATGTTTGCGTATTTGTTAGATTCGGTTCTCTAACAAGAGACGCGCATGCGTGTATCTTTAAACAGAAAATTCAGTTCTTTATTTGTGACTGATAGGCCTCTTTCTTATGGCATGTTCAAAGACCTTAGTAACTTGAAACTTGAGTCAATTTCTTACTGTCCACAAAAGACACATATAGTTAACATAGTTTCCAGCGTTAATCCAGTTCAAGTAGTTAGCTCAAAGGGGTTTACAGAAATACAGAAATACACTGACTG
Organism: Rhyacichthys aspro; assembly: GCA_036850595.1. Classification (NCBI taxonomy): domain Eukaryota; kingdom Metazoa; phylum Chordata; class Actinopteri; order Gobiiformes; family Rhyacichthyidae; genus Rhyacichthys; species Rhyacichthys aspro. The sequence goes on from CM072157.1 coordinate 15,550,534, forward strand.
TATAAGACAACACTCTTTGTCCTTGGACCCTCCATCAGGGGTAAGCAGCACTTTGTGAATTTTTGTGTTACAATATTTTGTCTTCTAGAAAGTGTGCATTGCTCAGTGTAGAGTCAGCTCGCTTGGTGTCACTGTGTGTGAGAATGAGCGGTGCTCCACTGCGTCACAGTGTCACATCCATTGTTGAAATGCTTCCCTATCTGCAGTGTAGTGCTAGTGGTAGCCTTGTATGCCATGGCTTAGATCACTAAGCACATTGAGTGAGATTAGACATTTACTTTTGAGGATACTTTACCTTTTCACCTGATTGCTTTTGTCTTTTTCATCCAATATGGTTCAGTCCGGACCCAGCGCGTGGCAAAAACGGCTTTTCATTTTCGTTGTTTTGGGTGCTACTTTTGATTTCACATTGGCACAGCTAAGATACTCTGTTCCCGAGGAGCTATCTGAAGGTGCTGTTGTTGGAAATATTGCTAAAGATCTTGGATTGGATATCAGTGCTCTGAATGCTAGAGGATTTCGTATTGTCTCTGGACCGACTGAACCCCTCTTTGAGCTCAGCAGTGACGGTATTTTGCACATTAAACGAGCAATTGACAGAGAAGATGTGTGTGAACGAATGAAAACGTGCATTATCAACATAAAGACTGTACTAGAAGATCCTTTAGAAGTGCACAACGTTGCAATTGAGGTATTGGATGTAAACGACCACGCTCCCACTTTCAGCGACAAAGTGACGCGATTGGAGATCTCCGAATCCACCCTGTCTGGGGCGCGATTTCAGCTGCAAGGCGCCCGTGATCCAGATAGCGACCTTTACTCTATCCAGATGTATAAACTTAGCCAAAACGACCATTTTCGTTTGGAGGTGAAGGATAGAGGAGAGGATGGGAGGATTCCTATTTTGTATTTGCATAAACCGCTGGACAAGGAAAATGCCAGAATTCATAGGTTGTTGTTGACCGCAGTTGATGGAGGAAAGCCAGCCAGATCAGGAAATACAGAAATAATTATTAACGTTTTAGATGTAAATGACAACATGCCGGTTTTTACTCAAGATTCGTATTCTGCAACGCTTAATGAAAATTCACCAATAGGGACAACTGTAATGCAAGTAAATGCCACAGATTTAGACGATGGTCTAAACGGAAAAGTGGTGTATTCATTTGGAAATAACGTAAAAGAAAGAATACGCAAACTATTTGAAGTTGATAAGGATAGTGGTGAAATTATTGTTAAAGGCTTGATAGATTTTGAAGAGAGGGACAGGTATGAAATTGACATTAAGGCTTCTGATAAAGGGCAAGTTCCTCTAGAAACAGAAAAAAGTGTTGTCATAAACATTGTGGATCTCAATGACAATGCACCTGAAATTGAAATAACATCCTTTTCAAGTGTAATTCCTGAGGATGCCAAACCTGGAAGGACAGTAGCACTGATAAGTATACATGATAATGACTCGGGTGTAAATGGTAAAATTACTTGTAATATAATTGAAGATGTGCCTTTTACATTAGTGTCCTCTTTACAAGACAATATGTATTCTATAGTGACCAAGTCTCAGCTAGACAGAGAGCATCAGCCAAAGTATGATGTGACAATAGTGTGTAGAGATGCTGGGGACCTGCCTTTGTCGTCCTATAAGACGATAGGTGTGGCTATATCAGATGTAAATGATAACCATCCTGAGTTCTTAGTCAATCCTTACACTTTCTATTTAACTGAAAACAATGTTGCGGGAGTCTCTTTGTTTTCAGTAAGTGCTCATGATAGTGATGAAGGAGATAATGCTCTCCTGTCATACACGATTCTCAGGCATGGGGATGAACAAAAGAAAATCACCTCATTCCTAAACATAAACTCTGAGAATGGAGACATTTCTGCTCTGAAAAGTTTTGACTTTGAGACATTAAAGTCGTTCCAGTTTCAAGTCGTGGCCTCAGACTCTGGGACTCCGTCACTGAGCAGCAACGTGACAGTGCACGTGTTCATTCTGGATCAGAACGACAACGCTCCAGTCATTCTGTATCCAGTCAGCTCTAACGGTTCTGCTGAAGGTGTGGAGGAGGTCCCCCGCAATGTCAACGCAGGACACTTGGTGACTAAAGTCAGGGCCTATGACGCTGATATCGGATATAACGGCTGGCTGCTCTTTTCACTGCAGGAAGTGACTGACCACAGTCTGTTTGGGTTGGACCGCTACACAGGACAGATCAGGACACTTCGCTCATTCACAGAGACAGACGAGGCCGAGCACAAACTGCTCATACTGGTCAAAGACAATGGAAACGTGTCCCTCTCAGCTACAGCTACTGTGTTTGTCAAAGTGGTGGAGCCCAGAGAGGCTTTTGCAGCTTCTGATGTTAAGAGCTCAGCTAAAGACACTGAGGACACTAATGTGACTTTTTACCTCATGATAACTTTGGCTTCTATTTCAGCTCTGTTTATTATCAGTATAATCATCCTAATTGCAATGCAGTGTTCAAAATCAACTGACTACACTTCTAAATATCTACAGGACACAAACTATGATGGGACACTGTGCCACAGCATTCAGTACAGATCTGGAGACAAACGCTACATGTTAGTTGGACCCAGAATGAGCATAGGATCCACTATAGCTCCAGAAGGCCGTGCACACACATTAGCACACCCTGATAGGAGCCGCACTTCTGATGAGGTAAGACAGACCCTTTTCTAAGGTAGTTTTAAGTAGGTGATGAGATTCAAATGTTTGGTGCATAAAATCCAGATGGTAAAATTTAAGGACAAAATCTCGGGAAGCATCAAGATAGTTGTTTGATGCTTAGTGAAAGCTAAATCTAGAAGTTTTCTTTTTTTTCCCTTATTTTCTGTCTGGTATTACACACTTGACAACAGTAGCCATGGTGTTTACTTTAATAAGGAACCATGCTTAGCTGCACTTGTTTAAATAAATGTTAAACTCTTCTAGATGAAATACATTTTTAAATCATTAAGACAAATACACACTTTTTGAGAACATTATATGAATCACAATGAAGTAAATCCATATACTCTTTATGACACTGAGCACTGTTGCATCTCATTACAAATGCATGGTTTATTTGTGTTTGTCCTGTTTGTAACAAACTGTGTATGGTAATAGCCATTTGGAAAAGTTAGAATGATGTCTTAACTCTGCTTATAAGGTGAAAGCATGTGTAGTCGGCTGGGTAGAGTAGCTAAGGTGATTCACTGAGCCATGAACAGCCAGACTTGGGAACAGAGCCTGCGGCTGGTGAGCAGTGACTCTCAGTATACAGTCTTGTCAGGTGTGGATGTGACATTTTGCAGCATAAGCCTTTATTTACTGGAAGACTATTAGAACTATCTTTTTTCATATGCATATTTTAATTTATTTATTATAAAAGTAATCTTATAGTATAAACCAGATTCTGCCTGGTCTCTTTTCTCGGTCTAAAACTAGGTCACGATTCTACCACATGTGTAGAGGTCTGCATGCTAGGCTTCTGACTCTCTGTTGAACACTGTGTTGCCAATAGCAACGCACAAGATATGCACCTCTCTGAATTTACTGGTTTCCACAGCCCAGTGTGCATGCTGCAGTCTTAGCAACAGCAGCGGAAGAGGATGAGAGAGGGATAGAGAGGAGGGGGGAGGGGAAAGGAAAGTGGCTTTTGTTCACAACATTTAATAAAAATGGGTTTATTTAGATTGAAACACATGGATCATGGCAGCAAATCTCCATTGTTAATCAGTCAACAGATGGTGTGGCTAGAGAAAATGGTCAGGGCAGGACTGGTTGAGTTTTAAATTAGATATTTTACAGAGTAGAGATAATGTTTTTCACAAACAACTAGGTCATTGTTCGATTTCTTTACAAGTAGGTGAAACCCTGAACCCACCTTGACAGATTTTAGTAGAAACGGCATAGTACACATTGATCCAAAAAAGGATTAAGCAGGTTTGAGCAGCAAGTCTGAGTAAAATTTAATGTGGGTGAGGTTTGGGTTTATTCACTTGGCTATGCTTTCTGAAGTGAGGGTAACAAATGGGATATGGTAAAGATGCACATTTTATGGTTGTGTAATGGAAACAGAACAAATCTTGATTCATGTGCTAGGCAGCTTCTCTGGATTTATTTGTTGTCTTTATTTTTACTACTAAGGTATAAAAATATTTAGGTCAAAATGATTGTTTGATATCATTTTAGATGTCACAGTACACCACAGAGGCGTGGTAGCTGGCTGACATTGGCTTTGTTTGTCTGCCTGACTGGCTTGTTTCTGTTTGCATGCTGACTGTCTGCACTCAAATCATTCACAGTGCAGTGGCCACTGTTTTTGTTGTGTTCACATTGTTCTCTTCTGTTAAATAGTTGAAAGTGTTTTGATTAATAAACTCTGGTTGCAGTAGAAGAGTGTAAAAGGATAAATCAAATGTCAGGCACAGAGGGGAGACCAATGTGTGTGTTGAATGTGCCTTATGAGCACATTTAGAATGAAAAAATGCTGCTGCTCTCATGTATTTTTACATAAAACATACTGATAACCTGGAGCATCATCTTTTGCCTGGACAAAACTATGAGTCTTACATTACTTTACAAGACTGTAGCTTTTTGCCTCCGCACTAACATTTTGTACACCAATGATAAAACTGAATTCAACAAAGCTACAATAAAACATAGAAACATTAAAACAAATAAATATAAAAACTAATATAAAATCTAAATATAAATATCTTAACTATTAATTATTATACCACTAACTCATGTCAGTCAGTTCAAACTGGTCCATCCAAATTAAATGGGATATCGAAGCGATGGATTTATGATGTATTTACTGTTGTATATTGACATTCTCCATGGAGTACATTTTTATATTTTTAATCATTTATGTTCCTTAAAATGCTTTGCCTTTTCAATTGTTATAGATTTCACTCTTCTCCGTATTGGTAGAGCCCAGTTTATCCCCGCCCATCTATCCCTTCCCCCATGCTACTCTTGGCCTCCTTTTTCCCTCTTTTATGTCTGCCCTTGGTGTAATTCTTTCACATGCCAGCCTCACTTTACCCTGTTGTTTTTTATGTTGTCTTGTCTCTCGCTCCGCCACATGCTCTGTTGCTCCGCGCCTTATGCCTTTAGGCTTGTAGCTGTGGATGCTACATGTACTGTTATGTGTCAGTAGGGCACATTGGCGCTTGATGCTCCAGCTGCAGCAGAGGATCGCGCCACTCACATTGAGGTCAGCAGCAGTGATGGTAATCTAATTTACACGCAGTGCAGCACAAGGGACTAGCTACTTCCTTCGTGTTCACACTTCTCAAAGGAACACTTGTGCTCAGTTGCAGATTTGCTATAAAAAAAGACACCATTTGATATGTATTTTAAATTGGTTTTATCTAGGTCAAAATACTCACCCGATCTATGTTTTTCAGCTGTTGATACATTTTCAGTGGTTAGAATGTTCAATTTACCATACCTTTTTCTTTTTCTGCCTACTCTTTTCCTCTTAAATTGATTAAAGTGAAAAGACAGAACATCTACTACACAACATACATGTAGATGACCATTTCAGGGCTTGTGCATGATCCAAGAACTGGAGCAATCTGGTGCTCTAAAAACAGAAAATTATAGCTCTGGCTGCTTTAAACAGGCATTGTGTTGCTTATACTTTTGCTGTTGTGCATTACAAAGTGCAGTGCAAGAGATCGAGGAGGTTCATTGAATCAGGAGCTTGTCCGTGTGCAATTCACCTTTTACTGTGGGTTCATCATAATTTCTTTTGAGCGACATGAGAAAATGTGCAATGGATGATGTATTATTCCTTTTAATGTCTCAGAGTTTCAACTTCTGATATTGTTATTATTATGTGCAAACATGAGCAAACATCACAGATGAACAACCCTAAGGCAACATGGATTGGAAGTCCTTTTCCTCTTCTTTATGAAAAGATAGAATGGGTTGAAGCTATGTGAGTATGTTGAAATGTTTTCTATTGGAGCAATTAGCTCAAAATTGCAATTTATCGTTTGCCTCTCAGATAACACTGGCCTTTCATATAGCACCACTACTTTGTATGTGACTTTTTCATCCCTGTTATTCCTTAAACTGTTGGTATGAATGACTCCATTACTGATGTACACCCTTAGTCCAATGACTACTCAGTCCATTGCCTCAGAGCTGGGTGGATTTCTATAGGTTGAAGTGTAGGCACTGAGGCCTTTGTCCAATGTGTTTCCTGGTGTATTGGCTATGACACATATGAGTATTTTCATTTTAAAATTACTGCTGTTAAACAATAATACACAGTTAGCTGTCTATCTGCCTGGCATAACAAGTCTGAGACTGCTGTAGCAGGGTTTTTTTCATAAATCAACAGAGTTTAAAGCAGATGCGTGTCTGTGCAGCTCTTGTTTGGCATTAGTGCTCATTCAGCCACAACATCTGCTGCTGTGCTTAGGTCATCACCGCATGCCTGGAGGATTGAACTGACTGTGGGGTCAGCACCAGGCTGCCATTATGTGCAAAATTAGTAAAGTCACAGTTGGTTAAAAGACTACCACTGTTGCAAAGCCACAGACAGAGCAAATTACAATCGGATCTTGTATTGAAATAATGTATGAATTGGAGAAGAAAATCCACAGTAATCTGTAGCTTTAGTAAGAGGATTGCTGTCTTACAACTGGATCCTTGCACTGCTCAATATGGAGCAGACAGAGGAGAGGCTCACAATCGCTATACACTTGTCTGATTAGTATCTTATGTCGTGCTTACTTTGTCCAGGCAAAGCTGGGATCAGATGTTGGCTGTTAGGTGGATACAGACTGTAGCTGCATGACACCTCATGGCTTTCTGCCCCCTCTGTAAAGCATATTGGGTAATTACTTAGCAACCTCCTCCGCATTAGTCAGTTATATTTCATTGAATTGTCTACATGTATATTAAAAAATAACAGCAAAAGGTTTACACTAATGCACAGTTATGAAGTACTGTACATATCTAACCTGCACTTACTAAATGTGATAGGATTGTACCAAGCTGTAAACATATTGCTTATCATTTCATTAGTTCCGTTGATTAGTTAAATTGGTGTTGTTTGTTCATCAGTGAAGTTACTATAAAGGAACTGTAACAAAAGCCACAAACACTCTGCACCACTGCACACATTGTGTATAATTTGACCGCAAATGCCAGTGAAGGAAGGATGCCCCTTTAAAATATGTTAAAATGTTTGAATACAAAACTAAGTTAATAGTGACAATCAAGAATATGGTCAGCTCTGTGAGTGTGAACTGGTAGGCAGCTCTGTACAGTGAGTGATTCATGCAGCTTTTTGTTGCTTTTGTTGTGATTATTTTTAGATAAACCTTATGGCATATGATAAGACTTAAATATTGAAGATAGTCTTTCAGTTCTGGAGCTTTTATAATTTGATGTTAAAAAAACAAACATACAAAAAAACCCCCACTCAGTTCCATGATACCAAGTGGTGGTTTGTGTGGTAATGTGTGTTTAAAAGTCTGTAATTTAAAAATATTCCTGAGCGATCCACCATTTTATGAAGTGAGTGAAGAGTATGAATAAAACAATGAGACATGGGTGTGGAAGCCGAGTGCTAATGCTGTGAGCCTGACTCATGCGTACACCTCTCTCTCCTCCCACAGATCTGCTCACTCTGTTCGTTCCCCTGCCTTTGTTCTCGTTATCACTAACCCACTTTTCTCCAGCCGTGAACGTTCGACTATCAGGACTATATCTTTATTTTTTCTCAGTATTTCTCCTGTCTTTGTAATAGTATCTCTTTTCATTTTCATCCTTACAAATAAAATGTCGCCTGAAGCTTTCTCCCCTTCTCCTACACATCCTTATTTTCTGTCTTGTTGCTTCTCTCTCTTGTGCCCCCTCCTGTCTTTTCAGTAGGTTGCATGTTAATGAGAAAATGGCTTACTTATTTCGAGCACTTTGTTTTTCCTAATTACAGTTTTACAGACAGTATCCTTGTTTATTCCTTGTATTATGCTACCGCCTCTTTTTTTTTGAGAGCACTCTCCACATGCTCTTACATTGCATTACAAAGGTTTAGGAAGTTTCAATGCATTTCAAGAAGATAAATCATGTTTTTAAGTGAAAGAAGCATATCATTTGTTATTAAGAGATTGGGGTTTTTTTTTGTCTCTTTGGCTTTTATAGTTTTGTATTATTTTTGTAATAAAAATCAGACAAATGAATTCCACAGGTCAAAGACAGATTTTATGTTGAAGACTGACAAGTTTAATTACAAAAAAATCTTTTAAGGTTTAGCTCAAGCAAGCCTGGATTCACTGGGTCATTCATATTATTTTGAAAAGAAAGTCCCCATCAGTGCATTTCTGTTGATTCATGGCAGAAACTGATATCATATGATGCAACTAAGTCACTGGATAATCCATGCATCACATTACAGTTAATGAAGTGAGCTGCTTAATGTCTCTGGGAGGGCATCATTTGAAAATAGACTCGAAAGTGAAACATCAGATGAGAATAACAAGAAGTTGTGTGTTAACATACTGCTGTACAGTTTTAATATTTCCCCAAGCTGCTGTTCTGAATTTAAGGTTTGATCTGCATTAGTCTTTGTCCTGCAGAAGTATGCAACTTTTCAGGGTTTGGTTTCATGTCTACAATCCAAGATCTGAAAGAGTTTGAGTCTTGATGATTTTCACACTCAATATTTTATATTTACTTTATATTTTGATGTACACAGTGTAAACCTTAAGTATCTATGTATTTATATAACACTTAATATTCTTATAATCCCTCACTGAAATGATAAATATTGGTTTGCATAACATTAGTAGAGAGCTGCTCAAAAAGCTATTAGACAAGGTCATCCACTATTTAAACGTGTGACAAACCTTTTTCCAGTTACTCCGTGCTGTCTGTATTCCCAGTAGTTGTGGATTAAGGCCTCTGTGCAATTTGAAGTGGTAATTCTACTGTTGACTCTCTAATGCGATTAGCTGTCATGAAGTGGGGTTCTGAAACGTTAATTCCAAGCCTCCTCTTTGTGGTCATGTTTTGCATTATTGTCAGCACCATATTATTATTGCTTTTTCTGTGCACACGTCTTAACTTCACTCATGATATGGCACATCTTGACTAATCAACCCTCGGTTTCAAACTAAGTGGTAATGTAGCAGTGTGAGAGTTAAAAGCAGTCTATTTTCACATATCTTTGATGCTGCTGTACAAGACCTCATTATTTCTGGTATCCCAAATAACACATACATGTTAAAATTCAATTATACCTTCCCACAGACAGACAATGGTTTGGTGTAAGGGGATTGTTACTGGGGTGACGTCCATGTAGCTGTTTCAGTTTTGATTCCAGAGAGAGTGGAAGACGTGTTTGCTATTTGTGGAGAGCTTGAGCCCACAGTCTAAGCTTATACTGAAACATTCAATGTTAAGTCATTATTTTATAAATAGTTTGCTTCATGTTCTGTGAAAAGTGGAGCAGCCTCATGAAACAATTTCAAGTGCTTCTAAGAGATCCTCTGCAGGCCAGCTCTCTTCTATAATTCAGATTTTTTTTTTTTTTTTTTTTTGTTAACTGGGCCAAGCCAGGCTCCCACCTGCAGTGCACTTCACATGCAGCACTCAGGCCTGCAGCATATTTACTGCATGGCTTGCAAGAAAGTAAAAATACTCTTGACTCACTGTTTTGCCATAATATTCGCCTTTGTGCTGATGTATGGGAAAGATACATGCAGTCATACGTTTCTGTGTGGTATTTACAATGCAGGCTCTTCAACAGACTTGGTGTATCTTCTACTGATCATCAATGACACCCTACTTGTTTGGAAGTTTAGATAAGAATGTACCTACACTGGTTCAGGTTATGCAGTGCTTTCATACTCTTTCTCTGTCTTGAAGGGAATAGCAGTTAATTTCCGCACATGAAACCTGTGGAATACAGGCTGCTAGTGTATCACTGATACACACTGATACACTTTGAGAGTCAGAATGTGATAATCTAATATGAGCCTGTGTAGTACTGGCTGTCTTTGACATCACACTCTAGTTGTGTGTGAGAAAATGGCTACAGTGAATAAATGGAAAAGGAAAAATGCTCCCTCTTGTGGTGAAAAGTGGATAGTCCTGTGTGCGTGTGTGTCAATAAATCTGATTATTAAGTTGACACTTTATAGTAGTAAGTTTATTGACTAGTGATGTTTACTGTCACTATTGATCTGTGCATAGCAAGCTCTGCCCCAGTTTTCACCCAGTGAAATATCTGATGGACAAATCTAGGTTAACCATGCCTGACTGTGAAGAGAGATTTATTCCTAATCCCACAAATATTGGTTTGTCCAGAATGTTTCTGTGTGAGATAGAGAGCATGTCAATGTGAGAAACAGAATTAGAAATTGTGAACCCTCTTGATATTAATGGTATTAACTATATTATTAAATATAACTGTTTTTTGTTGTTGTTTTTTTCAACATGGACAAGCCTGTTTAATGTTGTGCTGATGATTTATATTTATAAATCCTGTCCCTGGAATATGCACTGCCTGTTCCTAAAGACGTGTGTGTAGCAGGGGTCAGGGGGAGGGGGCACTGGTGGGACCTGCATCCGCATCACCATGGATACAGGAGAGGAGATGGTGAATCCATTACTGGTGCTCCCCGTGGGTACTATATTTGTCACTAGGCTGAGGTTGAGCCAATCACAGTGTTTTTTTGAGGTCACACTGATTCTCACTGACCAATCAGATTTACACAACAGTGTCCTTGTTGCTATAGGTTAGTGTGCCTTCTGTTTATTGACAGGTGTGATTAATGCTCTGCAGTATCCTATATACTGTATTTCAACTTAATCTATGTCTGAGGCCTTTGTACCAGTGTACCAGTTAAAAGTGCAGACACACATATATGCAGAGTATAATCTTTCTTTCCACCATTTACAACACTTGTAACAATAGCCTGCTGTTTGCCATGCCTGTTGTTTCACAGTAGAGTAACTAATTATGTGAGTTTTGGGCATTGTGCCATTAATTTCCAAGTGAGTGAACACTGTTACTGTGCCTCATGTCTCAGGGGGGCATGCATATGTTTTGGGCATGCTCAAATGCATGTTGCTTTGTCCTTTTTTGTTTTATAGGCTCATCTTTTACCAGACCCACCCCTGTCCTTTTATTCTACAAACCTAAAGAGGTGACTGAATGCAGCATTGCAAGCAGTTCATTATCTTCATTCAAATGGCTGTTGCACTTATTTATTTGATCAGCCTATTAGTTTGGCTTTCCTATAAATTCCCCAAAGACATCCTATACAGTTGTTACAAAAGGAGATTATGTTTATTATTACCATGTTTACATTAAGTGGCAAATACACAGAATATTACATGTTTTAAACAGTGTAGCTATAATTAGCAAGTATTTGTTTCTCCCATGCAGCACTACCTCCGCATTCGCAAACAAAGACCATCTTATCCACTGCTACATTTGGGTGTGGCCTTGTGTGTCTTGAAAAGAAGCACAGATATCACACCATAACAGGCAGTAAGGTTAGAAGGAAACATGCACAAGACGTATCTGGCATCCTTGTACTATTATGAGCTCATGATGACATCAGTTTTTTTTTTTTTTTTTTATTACGAGTAGGAGGATGTAGTGTGAGCTGTAAGAGTGGGGGTGGTCCGCAATTCCCAGAGGGTACAGTGGGTAGGACGTGGCTGAATGGAAAGGTCGGGCTTCCTGTGGGGATACAGGGTTGGAAAGAAAAGCAGGCGCTGCAGCTAAAGTGATTCCATCTCAGTGACCATGCAGTACGTCATTATCAATGTATGAGCAGCCTTGGAAAGCACTGTCTGGTGTCCACAGTTGTGATTGCATAGATGATTCTGTTTCATTGGATCTGTGGTTTTGCCTGTCACTGTAATTGAGTGAGACCACGTGTTCAGATAAAAGTGAAAAATAGCAAATAGAAATGGGCAAAATCCCGTTTACTACTGTTACTATTGTGCTTTTCAGAAAACAAGCCCATATGTCTGCGCATTAGTGTGAGTGGGTGGGTGCACATGCGTCTGTCTGTGCCCGAGATGGCGTTGCTATGGAGAGCATGCAGAAGGAGAGAGAAAAGGGAGGGGAAGACTCGCCTTGAAGCATGTTCTGACAGCACCCTCCCCCCTCTGAATAACAACTCTACATACACAATCCTAGTCACACATGCTACACATAAGATGTAATTGTTACTATGGAGGGAGTGCAGTAATATTTGGTTAAATACATGTGGTGCAAGACTATTAATAATTCAGCGAGTATGAAGCGCTGCTGTCATCTGCTTCTGCCCTGCTTACACCTCTCCTGCCTCCTCACTTACTGCCCCCTGTGTTCAGTTTCTATTTAAATATTATGGTGCTATAAGTACTGACTGAAAAACATGTCAGTAGAAACCCCTAATGATACTGAAGTGTAGCTAATTATCTTTAGGGGCTTGTGTATCTTCTTCATCAATCCTCTTTTACTATTTAATAATTATAAAAGATAACAGAGCCCTTCTAAGTCATGTTATTGTAAAAGTCAGACTGTACCCTCATATTTGAACTTTTTTTTTTTTTTTTTTTCGATATTGTTTACAGGTGCGCTTCCGTATGGCAGTGGAAGATTAGGTGGCAAGCTGTGTGTTGAGCATCACCTTCATCTTGTGGCAAAGTCAGTGTTCATCCCATGGCTGTCTGGACGTGCTTTGTAGTAGGCTACACTCTCACTGTGCAATTCAGCTGTAATTATTATAACCTGTGTAAATAGCCACATAATGCATGTCAATACTGCTATTAATGGTGAATTGTAAGATAGTATTTTACTCAATATTAATCAAAAGTTGTAAGAAAGTGTTTTTTTTCTTTCTAATAAAGGGATAGTTGTTTAGAAGTTGAGTTAGTGTATTACCTAAAAGCAGACAAGAGTAATAACAGGGACTAAACTACATTTTTTATGATATTTGATACAATATACACACATCCTTCCTGGCAACTTACTAAGCTTCTCTAACAAAGTAATGGCTGTATATGAAAGATATGCCATAGCATATTATCCACTTTGTGTTGGATAGCTGAATGTATCTTATTTTGTTTCTGCTTTGCATGCTACGTGTTGTTTCACAAAACATAATGTGTCTTACTACTCGGACTTCTGGCCTCTGAGCTTGTATATGGACTGGCTTCATGGACTGAGTTTTACTTCACACTGCACAAACACACTTTTTTAAGATACAAATGTATATGTGATATCGTGTGTTTATTTCTTGTTGTTGTGATTGTTTTGATGATGCAAAATCATTTTTCTGTAAACAAACAATATTTCAGTTCTTAATTACTGATCCTATTTACTGTAGTGTAAAGTTTACTCCCTGTTTCTTTACTCTTGCATGGAGAAGATATAAAGTAGCAGCATGTTGTCAAAGATCTACTTCAGGTAATACACTTGTACGATCTCTCCATCAAAAGATCCTCAAGGGACACGATGGAACCTAAAATACTAAAGTTGGCCTTTAGTAAAAATAAAAGAAATACCTTGATGTGATGGTGGCAGCAGGTGGCAAAGTAGAAACCTGCTTCATTTCACAACTGGAGTAAAACTGTGTTTTCTGTGCCAATTTCATTGTAACAGTGATGTCCAGTTGATTACATGAGAAACCGAATGCTGTAACGTCAGTGCTGTGGACTGACCTACAAATAATTTGTAATGTAAATTTCATCATGTGCTGTATGAGCCGAGTAGGGCAGATAGTCAATGTGTCTGTAAGAGCATCAAGCTCAATGCAATTCTTTCCACTACATTAAAAGAACTGAGTACACTGATTCTTATTGTGATCTATTATTATTGTGTTTTGGGGTCACTGGATGATTGCAGTTGTGGTGGTTATTAATATTTACAAATCAAATCATGCTTTCAACTGAAAGGACAGGAGCTTTGAATCCATGGCTTAATCCTAGGATTACAAAGGAGGAGGGACTGTTTATAGAATCAAGCCTGCAGTGTCCGAGGGAAAGGTGCTAAAAATGCAGCAAAAATAGTGTTTTCCTGTGTCTATGACTTCAAAACAGGACTATAATCATGACAAATCAATTAAAATAAAGTCTTTCCACTTTTTTATTACTATTAAATGAGAAGGGAGACACACAGTCGACATAACCTTATAGTCATATCTTATTTACTGGTTATTGTTGTGTAAACCTTACACTAAGAATAAAGATTACACAACTACAAGCACATGCTGGTTTTTAATTTCTTAATTTTCTAAACAGAACAGCATTGTATATCCCTTGGTCTCTGTACACTTGCACTCTCCAATGTTTTCCACGTAGTGCCGCTGTTGATCCATGAGATACCCTTCAAATGTGGTGTAGTGCAACTACGCCCCTTCCGTTTATCACTTGGTCTTGTCTTCAATCGTTGTAACAAAGAAAGAGGACAGAAGAAAGCTCAGCAGGATTATCCTTTAAGAGAACATGTAAATCGTGTAACTGAGTATTTACTTTACATATATCTGAGGACATACAGAGAACATGTTTTTGTCTTTGAGACCGTGCTGTTTAAGGACATTTCTAATTTATTTCCTTTTGGATTTTGGCTTGCGAGCAGTATCGGGGCAGCTCTCATATTCCATATCAGAGGAGATAAACCCAGGGACAACAGTTGGAAATATCGCAAAGGATTTAAACCTTAACCTTCAGGATTTGGAGTCCCGCATGTTTCAAATTGTTGGATCAAAAAGGACATTTTTTGAGGTAAATCTAAAGACTGGAGTTCTGTATGCGAGTGAGAGAATAGACAGAGAGGAGCTCTGCGCAGAAGAACTTAAATGCTCATTGAGCATAGAGGCCGTCATAAATAACCCTTTGAAGCTTTATCGCATTGATGTAGACATTTTAGATGTTAATGATAACGCACCCGCGTTTTCTAATAAATTACAAAATGTGAATATAGCAGAAAGCACTTTACCAGGTGTAAAATTCGTGCTATCTGAAGCAAGTGATGCGGACGTGGGGAAAAATAGCGTCAGTACGTACAAATTAAGCCAGAATGAATATTTTTCTTTGGCAGTACACAAAGCAGGGGCAAGTGTGTCTGCGGAATTGGTTCTGCAGAAAGCCCTTGACAGAGAAAAGCAGTCTGTCATTACTATGACACTGACTGCTGTAGATGGTGGTAGTCCTCCTAAATCAGGCACCTCACAGCTTATTATCAATGTTTTAGATATCAATGATAACATTCCTGTATTCAGTGAATCCTTGTATAAAACCAAGATTCCAGAAAACGCGGCCGTGGGCACTGTAGTGGTAGCTGTAAACGCCACAGACGCAGACGAGGGACTGAACAGTCAGATTGTGTATTCTCTAAGAAACAAAGATCAAGATCACGTTCTTGACATTTTTGAAATAGAAAGTGAAACTGGAGTAATTAAAGTAAAAAGGAACATGGACTATGAAGAGAGGAAGGCTTTTGAGATCCGTGTAGAGGCCAGTGACAAAGGCCAGCCTCCGATGTCCGCTCACTGTAAAGTACTGGTTGAAGTCGAAGACCTCAATGACAACGCACCTGAAGTAACGGTGACGTCTCTCCATGACCGCGTGAGGGAGGACGCAGGTGTAGGCACTGTGGTCGCACTAGTGTCAGTTATTGATAAAGATGGAGGAAAAAACGGTGAGGTGACGATAGAAATTAAAAACGACGTCCCACTTAAATTAGAGACAAATTACAAAAATTATTACTCGTTGTTAGTTGATGGACCAATGGACAGGGAAGGTGTGTCTTACTACAATGTAACTTTAGTAGCGACTGATAAAGGTTCCCCGCCGCTCTCCAGCACAAGTGTAGTGGCCATTCACTTGTTAGATGTCAATGACAATGCTCCTGTCTTTAAAGAGCCACTCATTAACGTATACATAAATGAGAATAGTCCAGTTGGAGAAAATATTAAAACAGTCTCTGCAAGTGATGCAGATGTTGAGCAAAACAGTCGTGTGAGTTATTCACTGTTAAATAACAACAGCCTTTTACCGTTATCTACCATGGTTAACATCAACTCAGAGACAGGAGACATAGTGAGTCTACAGTCTTTTAACTTTGAGGAGCTCAAAACATTTCAGTTCAAGGTTCAGGCCACAGACTCTGGTGTCCCTCCGCTCAGCAGCAACGTGACTGTGAACGTTTTTATCCTGGATGAGAATGACAATAGTCCCACAATCCTGGCGCCCTATTCTGAGCACGGCTCCGTTAACAGTGAGAACATCCCCTATTCCGCTGAAGCGGGCTACTTTGTGGCAAAGATCAGGGCTGTAGACTCAGACTCTGGATACAATGCGCTGCTTTCTTATCACCTCTCTGAGCCCAAAGGGAACAACCTGTTCCGGATCGGGACCAGCACCGGAGAGATCCGCACCAAGAGGAGGATGAGTGACAATGACCTGAAAACTCACCCCTTGGTGGTGCTGGTGTGTGATAACGGAGAGCCCTCACTGTCAGCTACTGTGTCTATTGATGTAGTGGTGGTGGAGAGCACAGCTGACATCCAGACTCAGTTCAGACATGTGCCCATAAAGGAGGACAGCTTCTCAGATCTAAACCTGTACCTGCTCATCTCCATTGTGGCGGTGTCAGTCATCTTTCTGCTCAGTCTCATCACGTTAATAGCAGTCAGATGTCACAGGACAGAGGGCTCTTTCAGCAGGTACAGCGCCCCCATGATCACCACTCACCCTGACGGGAGCTGGTCCTACTCCAAATCCACTCAGCAGTATGACGTGTGCTTCAGCTCAGACACACTCAAGAGTGACGTGGTGGTTTTCCCTGCACCGTTTCCTCCTGTAGATGGAGAACTGATCAGTATTAATGGAGGAGACACTTTTACCAGAACACAGACTTTACCAAATAAAGAGAAGGTAAGACACTCTTAATTAGTTTATTGCAAAAAGTAATTAAACATGGCAAATCTTTACGTGGCCCTCACACATAGAGATAGAGAAACAGTTAAATAAAATTAAACACCTTACATTGATTAGTTAAAAGATACAAAAGGATTTCGCATTCATGCAATTTACACTTCTGTTAAGGACAGGTGGATCCGTGCCTTATTTTGTGTAAATCTGAAATTTGGTGAAGATTTCAACAAGCGGCCGCTGTCGCTATCCATGGTGCTGGAAATTATTCAGAAAGGTAGCACCGTGAAGCTTGCTAGAGATTTTGTTCTTTAGGTTTCATAAACTTGATGTGGTTGTACCTGGTCATACATACATGTCTGAATTTATGGTCAGTGAATTCCTTTTTAAAAAAAAAAAAATCGAGGCAGAATACGCTCAGATTTATATGTTTTCTTTTTTATCGTATGTTCTCTATTCACGAGTTATAGTGCATAAATAAATAATGTGATGTGTTAGTTGTTCATATCCGGGAATGTTTTTCTCTTACAGTGTTAGATACACTCTTAATGAAATAAGATCATTTCAAGCGTTTTACTGCTTTCTTACAAGACCTGTTTTCTTGTAGTTGTTTCAAATGACCACACGGGAGCACCGTTGACCACCACATTTCTAAGCTCCTCTCAGTGGGTTGAGGCTCCTCCCAGACACATAGGATCATGATGTTTGTCGGGGCTTTGTTACCAGAAAGCGCACTGCGTGCTTGGAGGACCATATTTTTTCCTGCTCCATTAAATTGAATTTAAAAACTCGTAATTTCCGTGGTGGATTCTACATGAATGACTTACATTGAATGGCATTATGTTGACGCAGAGGCTTTGCAGCCCTTTGGGGATATATCTAGTCGTTGTTCTGGTGGATTTGCATTGGGAAACGGTGTATGGTCAGCTCTCTTACTCCGTGTCAGAGGAGGTAAACCCAGGGACCTCCGTTGGAAATATTGCCAAGGATTTGAGCATTAATGTGCATGAATTGGACTCACGTGGATTTCAGATTGTGAGTGGAAACGAACGGAATTATTTTGATGTGAATCTTAAAACGGGAACTCTTTTTGTCAATGAAAAAATCGACCGAGAGGAGCTCTGTCCTAAATCGTCTAAATGTACTGTGAATCTAGAGGCTGTGATCAACAATCCACTAAAGCTCTATCGTCTGGAGATTATTATTTTAGACATAAATGACAATGCACCTTATTTTCCAGAGAAAGTACAGACTCTGAATGTTTCTGAAAGCACTATGCCAGGTGCAAAATTTGGTTTTATCGGTGCATTAGATCTAGACGTGGGTAAAAATGGTGTTAATATGTACAAACTCGCCGCTAATGAATATTTCTCATTGGAGACAAATGGAGCCGGTGAGACTAAATCTACAGAACTTGCTCTATCAAAAGCCTTAGACAGAGAAAAACAAAGTACCATCAAACTAACAGTAACAGCAGTGGATGGTGGAAATCCACCAAAGTCAGGGACCTCTCAGATTTTGATCAATGTTCTAGACATTAATGACAATGCTCCGGTTTTCAGTAGCTCTTTGTACAAAACACAGATATCTGAAAACTTACCTGTGGGCAGCAGTGTTCTAATTTTAAACGCAACTGACAGTGATGCCGGTATAAATGCTGAAATCGAATACTTATTAAGAATGAAAGGGCAAGATCAAGTTCTAGATTTGTTCCAAATAGACTCTAAAACTGGGGTCATTTTAGTCAAAGGTGCAATAGACTATGAACAAAATCCTGCGTTTGAGATCCATGCTCAGGCCAGCGATAAAGGCCAGCCTCCAATGTCTGCTCATTGTAAAGTACTGGTGGAGGTGATGGACCTAAATGACAATGCTCCAGAGATAAGTGTTACATCACTATTAAAAACTGTGAAAGAAGATACTCAAGTGGGTACAGCTATAGCACTTGTCTCTGTTCTGGACAGAGACAGTGGAAAAAACGGTTTAGTTAAAGTAGAAATTGTAAATGACACACCCTTTAATTTGGAACCAAACTATAAAAACTATTATTCTCTAGCGGTAAATGCTCAGCTGGATAGAGAAACTCAATCTCAGTACAATGTGACTATAGTAGCAACTGATGAAGGCACTCCATCTCTCTCTAGCACCAGCATAGTGACTGTCCAGGTGTCAGATGTCAACGACAACCCGCCACGTTTCACAGAAGAAATAGTAAATATCTATGTGAAAGAAAACAGTCTGACAGGAGCCATCATTAAAACTGTGAGTGCAGCAGATGATGATATAAATCAAAATGGTCACATCACTTACTCTTTAGGTAAAAATAATCTAGGCGCACTGCCTTTATCCAGTATGGTTAACATCAACTCAGAGACAGGAGACATAGTGAGTCTACAGTCTTTTAACTTTGAGGAGCTCAAAACATTTCAGTTCAAGGTTCAGGCCACAGACTCTGGTGTCCCTCCGCTCAGCAGCAACGTGACTGTGAACGTTTTTATCCTGGATGAGAATGACAATAGTCCCACAATCCTGGCGCCCTATTCTGAGCACGGCTCCGTTAACAGTGAGAACATCCCCTATTCCGCTGAAGCGGGCTACTTTGTGGCAAAGATCAGGGCTGTAGACGCAGACTCTGGATACAATGCGCTGCTTTCTTATCACCTCTCTGAGCCCAAAGGGAACAACCTGTTCCGGATCGGGACCAGCACCGGAGAGATCCGCACCAAGAGGAGGATGAGTGACAATGACCTGAAAACTCACCCCTTGGTGGTGCTGGTGTGTGATAACGGAGAGCCCTCACTGTCAGCTACTGTGTCTATTGATGTAGTGGTGGTGGAGAGCACAGCTGACATCCAGACTCAGTTCAGACATGTGCCCATAAAGGAGGACAGCTTCTCGGATCTAAACCTGTACCTGCTCATCTCCATTGTGGCGGTGTCAGTCATCTTTCTGCTCAGTCTCATCACGTTAATAGCAGTCAGATGTCACAGGACAGAGGGCTCTTTCAGCAGGTACAGCGCCCCCATGATCACCACTCACCCTGACGGGAGCTGGTCCTACTCCAAATCCACTCAGCAGTATGACGTGTGCTTCAGCTCAGACACACTCAAGAGTGACGTGGTGGTTTTCCCTGCACCGTTTCCTCCTGTAGATGGAGAACTGATCAGTATTAATGGAGGAGACACTTTTACCAGAACACAGACTTTACCAAATAAAGAGAAGGTAAGACAACCAGTAAGACTTCAATGTTAACATTTTTTGTGTTAGAAGATTGCCGTTTGGAAACCACTTCCATAAAACGCATTCTTGCCATGACAATGATTACTTGTCAAATGATAGTGCATACTTCATTTTATACAATTAATTGAATACTTTTTCACCTGACGGCATTATTTTAAATGTAAATGTCCTGCTATTCTTGGTCCAGAAAGAAATCATGGGTCAGTCTATGTTTATGCTTTTCCAACCTATGTTTATTTGTAAAATATATATACTTAACTTGTAATAATGCTTTCAATTATTTCTACAGCTACATTGTACGATTGTGTCAAGGTTTGTCCACATGAGGACTCTGTAGACCATCACTTCAAAAAAAAAAGTGCAGGACTCCTCCCTGAAGAAGATGACGTCTCTGGGCTTTGTTGCAAAGACGGATCAGACGACAAAGGCAGGCTTCAGTGCTTTGCTCAAAATGTGAGGATACTGTATTTGTGTTGCATATATTTCCACTGATGTCGATGTGAGGATTGTTATAAGCACAAGTTGCTTGTGTCTAAACACGTTTTTTGTAGGTGAAAAAATGCGTTTTCCGACCACAATCAGCTCTCCGAGGATATATCTCTGCGTCGTGGTTTTGGATTTGTATTGGACAGCGGTCTTTGGGCAGCTCTCTTATACTGTTTCAGAGGAGGTGATCTTCGGGACCTTTGTGGGAAATATTGCCAAAGATCTTAATCTTAATGTACAAGAACTACAGTCGCGAAATTTTCAGATCGTTTCTGGATCAAAGCAGAAATATTTCGAGGTAAATCTAAAGACTGGTGTGCTCTTTGTGAACGAGAGAATAGATCGGGAGGAGCTCTGCAGCGATGAGCCAAAATGTTCTCTCAGTGTAGAAGCAGTTATTAATAACCCACTCAAACTTTACAGAATTGAAGTTACAATCTTAGACATTAATGATAATGCACCGACTTTTTTGAGTGCTTCACAAAACATTGACATTACTGAAAACACAGCAGCAGGCACTAAATTTCCTTTACAGTCTGCTTATGACGCAGACGTTGGAAAAAATACTGTCAATTCTTACAAACTAAGTAAAAATGAATATTTCTCTCTTGTTTCTCATAAAGGAGAGAGTGTAACTCCAGAATTACTGCTTCAGAAGGTTTTAGACAGAGAAAAAGAGTCTGTAATCACACTAACACTAACTGCTATTGATGGAGGAGCACCTGCTAAATCAGGAACAATGGCTGTTATAGTTAATGTCTTAGACATCAATGATAACGCTCCTGTTTTTAGTCAAAATCTGTATAAGGCTACAATATATGAAAATGTACCAATTGGAACATCAATCATTACGTTAAATGCTACAGATTTGGACAGAGGTCAAAATGGAGAAGTGTTTTATTCCTTGAGTAAGTTGGACCGAGGAAAACAAACAGATATATTTGCTATTGACGAAAAAACAGGGACAGTGACAAATAAAATGAACATTGACTTTGAAGAAAATAGTGCGTTTGAGATCAGAGTCCAGGCCAGTGATGGAGCCACATCTCCATGTAACTCTCATACTAAATTACTGATTGAAGTGTTAGATGTGAATGACAACGCGCCTGAAATCTCCGTCACGTCTCTGCTGAACACAGTGAAAGAGGACGCTGCTATTGGCACCGCCATTGCGCTGGTTTCAGTTTTTGATAAAGACGGAGGTAAAAACGGCCTGGTTCAAAGTCACATTAACAACAACGTGCCTTTTAAACTGGAGACTAATTATAAGAATTACTATTCACTGGTGGTGGACGGTCCTCTGGACAGAGAAACCACACCTCAGTATAACATTAGCATCACTGCTGTTGATGAAGGCAGCCCAGCTCTGTCCAGCACGAGCCTTATTACTGTGCACGTGTCAGACGTCAATGATAACAGCCCCGTGTTCACAGAAGGCGTCATAAATGTCTATGTGAAGGAGAACAGTGCAGTAGGTGCAGTCATTAAAACTGTTTCAGCAGCTGACGCTGACGTCGATCAAAACGGTCACGTGACTTATTCTTTGTTAAAAAACCCAAGTGACTCGCAGCATCTGTCCACGATGGTCAACATCAACTCAGAGACAGGAGACATAGTGAGTCTACAGTCTTTTAACTTTGAGGAGCTCAAAACATTTCAGTTCAAGGTTCAGGCCACAGACTCTGGTGTCCCTCCGCTCAGCAGCAACGTGACTGTGAACGTTTTTATCCTGGATGAGAATGACAATAGTCCCACAATCCTGGCGCCCTATTCTGAGCACGGCTCCGTTAACAGTGAGAACATCCCCTATTCCGCTGAAGCGGGCTACTTTGTGGCAAAGATCAGGGCTGTAGACGCAGACTCTGGATACAATGCGCTGCTTTCTTATCACCTCTCTGAGCCCAAAGGGAACAACCTGTTCCGGATCGGGACCAGCACCGGAGAGATCCGCACCAAGAGGAGGATGAGTGACAATGACCTGAAAACTCACCCCTTGGTGGTGCTGGTGTGTGATAACGGAGAGCCCTCACTGTCAGCTACTGTGTCTATTGATGTAGTGGTGGTGGAGAGCACAGCTGACATCCAGACTCAGTTCAGACATGTGCCCATAAAGGAGGACAGCTTCTCAGATCTAAACCTGTACCTGCTCATCTCCATTGTGGCGGTGTCAGTCATCTTTCTGCTCAGTCTCATCACGTTAATAGCAGTCAGATGTCACAGGACAGAGGGCTCTTTCAGCAGGTACAGCGCCCCCATGATCACCACTCACCCTGACGGGAGCTGGTCCTACTCCAAATCCACTCAGCAGTATGACGTGTGCTTCAGCTCAGACACACTCAAGAGTGACGTGGTGGTTTTCCCTGCACCGTTTCCTCCTGTAGATGGAGAACTGATCAGTATTAATGGAGGAGACACTTTTACCAGAACACAGACTTTACCAAATAAAGAGAAGGTAAGACACTCTTAATTAGTTTATTGCAAAAAGTAATTAAACATGGCAAATCTTTACGTGGCCCTCACACATAGAGATAGAGAAACAGTTAAATAAAATTAAACACCTTACATTGATTAGTTAAAAGATACAAAAGGATTTCGCATTCATGCAATTTACACTTCTGTTAAGGACAGGTGGATCCGTGCCTTATTTTGTGTAAATCTGAAATTTGGTGAAGATTTCAACAAGCGGCCGCTGTCGCTATCCATGGTGCTGGAAATTATTCAGAAAGGTAGCACCGTGAAGCTTGCTAGAGATTTTGTACTTTAGGTTTCATAAACTTGATGTGGTTGTACCTGGTCATACATACATGTCTGAATTTATGGTCAGTGAATTCCTTTAAAAAAAAAAAAAAAATCGAGGCAGAATAGGCTCAGATTTATATGTTTTCTTTTTTATCGTATGTTCTCTATTCACGAGTTATAGTGCATAAATAAATAATGTGATGTGTTAGTTGTTCATATCCGGGAATGTTTTTCTCTTACAGTGTTAGATACACTCTTAATGAAATAAGATCATTTCAAGCGTTTTACTGCTTTCTTACAAGACCTGTTTTCTTGTAGTTGTTTCAAATGACCACACGGGAGCACCGTTGACCACCACATTTCTAAGCTCCTCTCAGTGGGTTGAGGCTCCTCCCAGACACATAGGATCATGATGTTTGTCGGGGCTTTGTTACCAGAAAGCGCACTGCGTGCTTGGAGGACCATATTTTTTCCTGCTCCATTAAATTGAATTTAAAAACTCGTAATTTCCGTGGTGGATTCTACATGAATGACTTACATTGGATGGCATTATGTTGACGCAGAGGCTTTGCAGCCCTTTGGGGATATATCTAGTCGTTGTTCTGGTGGATTTGCATTGGGAAACGGTGTATGGTCAGCTCTCTTACTCCGTGTCAGAGGAGGTAAACCCAGGGACCTCCGTTGGAAATATTGCCAAGGATTTGAGCATTAATGTGCATGAATTGGACTCACGTGGATTTCAGATTGTGAGTGGAAACGAACGGAATTATTTTGATGTGAATCTTAAAACGGGAACTCTTTTTGTCAATGAAAAAATCGACCGAGAGGAGCTCTGTCCTAAATCGTCTAAATGTACTGTGAATCTAGAGGCTGTGATCAACAATCCACTAAAGCTCTATCGTCTGGAGATTATTATTTTAGACATAAATGACAATGCACCTTATTTTCCAGAGAAAGTACAGACTCTGAATGTTTCTGAAAGCACTATGTCAGGTGTAAAATTTGGTTTTATCGGTGCATTAGATCTTGACGTGGGTAAAAATGGTGTTAATATGTACAAACTCGGCGCTAATGAATATTTCTCATTGGAGACAAATGGAGCCGGTGAGACTAAATCTACAGAACTTGTTCTACAAAAAGCCTTGGACAGAGAAAAACAAAGTACCATCAAACTAACAGTAACAGCAGTGGATGGTGGAAATCCACCAAAGTCAGGGACCTCTCAAATTTTGATCAATGTTCTAGACATTAATGACAATGCTCCGGTTTTCAGTAGCTCTTTGTACAAAACACAGATATCTGAAAACTTACCTGTGGGCAGCAGTGTTCTAATTTTAAACGCAACTGATATTGATGTTGGTGTAAACGCTGAAATAGAGTATTCTTTAAGAAGTAAAGGGCAGGACAAGATTTTAAATTTGTTTCAAATTGATTCTAAGACAGGCGCCATTTTAGTCAAAGGTGCAATAGACTATGAACAAAATCCTGCGTTTGAGATCCATGCTCAGGCCAGCGATAAAGGCCAGCCTCCAATGTCTGCTCATTGTAAAGTACTGGTGGAGGTGATGGACCTAAATGACAATGCTCCAGAGATAAGTGTTACATCACTATTAAAAACTGTGAAAGAAGATACTCAAGTGGGTACAGCTATAGCACTTGTCTCTGTTCTGGACAGAGACAGTGGAAAAAACGGTTTAGTTAAAGTAGAAATTGTAAATGACACACCCTTTAATTTGGAACCAAACTATAAAAACTATTATTCTCTAGCGGTAAATGCTCAGCTGGATAGAGAAACTCAATCTCAGTACAATGTGACTATAGTAGCAACTGATGAAGGCACTCCATCTCTCTCTAGCACCAGCATAGTGACTGTCCAGGTGTCAGATGTCAACGACAACCCGCCACGTTTCACAGAAGAAATAGTAAATATCTATGTGAAAGAAAACAGTCTGACAGGAGCCATCATTAAAACTGTGAGTGCAGCAGATGATGATATAAATCAAAATGGTCACATCACTTACTCTTTAGGTAAAAATAATCTAGGCGCACTGCCTTTATCCAGTATGGTTAACATCAACTCAGAGACAGGAGACATAGTGAGTCTACAGTCTTTTAACTTTGAGGAGTTCAACACATTTCAGTTCAAGGTTCAGGCCACAGACTCTGGTGTCCCTCCGCTCAGCAGCAACGTGACTGTGAACGTTTTTATCCTGGATGAGAATGACAATAGTCCCACAATCCTGGCGCCCTATTCTGAGCACGGCTCCGTTAACAGTGAGAACATCCCCTATTCCGCTGAAGCGGGCTACTTTGTGGCAAAGATCAGGGCTGTAGACGCAGACTCTGGATACAATGCGCTGCTTTCTTATCACCTCTCTGAGCCCAAAGGGAACAACCTGTTCCGGATCGGGACCAGCACCGGAGAGATCCGCACCAAGAGGAGGATGAGTGACAATGACCTGAAAACTCACCCCTTGGTGGTGCTGGTGTGTGATAACGGAGAGCCCTCACTGTCAGCTACTGTGTCTATTGATGTAGTGGTGGTGGAGAGCACAGCTGACATCCAGACTCAGTTCAGACATGTGCCCATAAAGGAGGACAGCTTCTCAGATCTAAACCTGTACCTGCTCATCTCCATTGTGGCGGTGTCAGTCATCTTTCTGCTCAGTCTCATCACGTTAATAGCAGTCAGATGTCACAGGACAGAGGGCTCTTTCAGCAGGTACAGCGCCCCCATGATCACCACTCACCCTGACGGGAGCTGGTCCTACTCCAAATCCACTCAGCAGTATGACGTGTGCTTCAGCTCAGACACACTCAAGAGTGACGTGGTGGTTTTCCCTGCACCGTTTCCTCCTGTAGATGGAGAACTGATCAGTATTAATGGAGGAGACACTTTTACCAGAACACAGACTTTACCAAATAAAGAGAAGGTAAGCAATTAATAACACTTCAATGTGACAAGTTCTATATTCGAAAATAAAGTAATTGCAGTTTTCTAAACAGTTTTAGTTGCAACAATATGATTTTTAAAACTGACGTTGTCATACCAATCTTACCTCAAATACTTTCTTCATTGGTATTAATAATGTAGGTATTATATTATTCGCAAATAAGTTGGCACTTCCTAGTACATACAGGATGAAAGGTTAAGTTTCATTATAAATCTTGAGGATCATTCATTTAGTCAATTTGTATTTTTTATTTATTTATTTTTTATTTATTTTTTTAACGTTTTTCAATGTATTTGGGGTATATTTAAAAAAAATCTTTACTCTTGTTCTTGTTTATGTCTCAAAGTTAGTTGTGAAAAATATGAATCTCCCAAGCAGTAGAATTACAGCGGCTTGTAGTTAAGTCAAATGTCCACATGAGGACTCTCTAGACCATTACTTCAGATAAACGCTCGAGGCTCCTCCCAGATTTAGTAGATGACGCTGTATATGTGGGCTTTGTTGTAAAGAGACTTCGGACGACAAAGGCTGGCTTGTGTGTTTCCCCAAAAGGTCCAGGTATATGTTTTGGATATCGTTTCAATGATGTGGATGTAAGGATTATTATAATACTGGCTGAAGGCGTCCTGTGAGTGAAGAAAGATGTATTTCCCGAGCACCATGCGCTCTTTGAGGATATATCTCTGGGTCGTGCTGATGGATTGTTACTGGACAGCGGTTTTTGGGCAGCTCTCTTATACTGTTTCAGAGGAGGTGATCACTGGGACATTTGTGGGAAATATTGCCAAAGATCTAAATCTTAATGTACAAGAACTACAGTCGCGAAATTTTCAGATCGTTTCTGGATCAAAGCGGAAATATTTCGAGGTAAATCTAAAGACTGGTGTGCTCTTTGTGAACGAGAGAATAGATCGGGAGGAGCTCTGCAGCGATGAGCCAAAATGTTCTCTCAGTGTAGAAGCAGTTATTAATAACCCACTCAAACTTTACAGAATTGAAGTTACAATCTTAGACATTAATGATAATGCACCGACTTTTTTGAGTGCTTCACAAAACATTGACATTACTGAAACCACAGCAGCAGGCACTAAATTTCCTTTACAGTCTGCTTATGACGCAGACGTTGGAAAAAATACTGTCAATTCTTACAAACTAAGTAAAAATGAATATTTCACTCTTGTTTCTCATAAAGGAGAGAGTGCAACTCCAGAATTACTGCTTCACAAGGTTTTAGACAGAGAAAAAGAGTCTGTAATCACACTAACACTAACTGCTATTGATGGAGGAACACCTGCTAAATCAGGAAATATGGCTGTTATAGTTAATGTCTTAGACATCAATGATAACGCTCCTGTTTTTAGTCAAAATCTGTATAAGGCTACAATATATGAAAATGTACCAATTGGAACATCAATCATTACGTTAAATGCTACAGATTTGGACAGAGGTCAAAATGGAGAAGTGTTTTATTCCTTGAGTAAGTTGGACCGAGGAAAACAAACAGATATATTTGCTATTGACGAAAAAACAGGGACAGTGACAAATAAAATGAACATTGACTTTGAAGAAAACAGCGCGTTTGAGATCAGAGTCCAGGCCAGTGATGGAGCCATTTATCCCATGAGCTCTCACGCTAAATTACTGATTGAAGTGTTAGATGTGAATGACAACGCGCCTGAAATCTCCGTCACGTCTCTGCTGAACACAGTGAAAGAGGACGCTGCTATTGGCACCGCCATTGCGCTGGTTTCAGTTTTTGATAAAGACGGAGGTAAAAACGGCCTGGTTCAAAGTCACATTAACAACAACGTGCCTTTTAAACTGGAGACTAATTATAAGAATTACTATTCACTGGTGGTGGACGGTCCTCTGGACAGAGAAACCACACCTCAGTATAACATTAGCATCACTGCTGTTGATGAAGGCAGCCCAGCTCTGTCCAGCACGAGCCTTATTACTGTGCACGTGTCAGACGTCAATGATAACAGCCCCGTGTTCACAGAAGGCGTCATAAATGTCTATGTGAAGGAGAACAGTGCAGTAGGTGCAGTCATTAAAACTGTTTCAGCAGCTGACGCTGACGTCGATCAAAACGGTCACGTGACTTATTCTTTGTTAAAAAACCCAAGTGACTCGCAGCATCTGTCCACGATGGTCAACATCAACTCAGAGACAGGAGACATAGTGAGTCTACAGTCTTTTAACTTTGAGGAGCTCAAAACATTTCAGTTCAAGGTTCAGGCCACAGACTCTGGTGTCCCTCCGCTCAGCAGCAACGTGACTGTGAACGTTTTTATCCTGGATGAGAATGACAATAGTCCCACAATCCTGGCGCCCTATTCTGAGCACGGCTCCGTTAACAGTGAGAACATCCCCTATTCCGCTGAAGCGGGCTACTTTGTGGCAAAGATCAGGGCTGTAGACGCAGACTCTGGATACAATGCGCTGCTTTCTTATCACCTCTCTGAGCCCAAAGGGAACAACCTGTTCCGGATCGGGACCAGCACCGGAGAGATCCGCACCAAGAGGAGGATGAGTGACAATGACCTGAAAACTCACCCCTTGGTGGTGCTGGTGTGTGATAACGGAGAGCCCTCACTGTCAGCTACTGTGTCTATTGATGTAGTGGTGGTGGAAAGCACAGCTGACATCCAGACTCAGTTCAGACATGTCCCCATAAAGGAGGACAGCTTCTCAGATCTAAACCTGTACCTGCTCATCTCCATTGTGGCCGTGTCAGTCATCTTTCTGCTCAGTCTCATCACGTTAATAGCAGTCAGATGTCACAGGACAGAGGGCTCTTTCAGCAGGTACAGCGCCCCCATGATCACCACTCACCCTGACGGGAGCTGGTCCTACTCCAAATCCACTCAGCAGTATGACGTGTGCTTCAGCTCAGACACACTCAAGAGTGACGTGGTGGTTTTCCCTGCACCGTTTCCTCCTGTAGATGGAGAACTGATCAGTATTAATGGAGGAGACACTTTTACCAGAACACAGACTTTACCAAATAAAGAGAAGGTAAGACACTATATTTAAATAGATTATTGCATAAGGCTTTTAAACGTGATAAAACTTTACATTTCTTTTAGACACCGAGAAAATTGTTGTCCATTGTTTGGTTAAAAGTTTCTAGAGATTTTTGCATTGAACAAATTTACACTTTTGCAATACCAAGAAGTGTCTGCGTGCCTATTGGTATAGATTTGACGTTACACTGTATTAGATCCTGAAATCGCTTTTGGATTTCAACAGCCAGTCGCGATCGCTGTCCATGGTGCTGAAAATTGGCCAGAAATGAAAAATAATTGCAGCGCCAAAAGCTTTTTAGAGATTTAATACTAATGATTTTAAAAGATTATATGGTTGTATCTGGTCATAAATATATGTCAGAATTCACAGAGAATTTATTGCTTCTTTTAAAAAATCGTTACAGAATACTTCCCTAGAGTATGTTAACTTTTTATCTTTTTATTTAAGCCACCTTTTATAGTACATACATAAATAATGTGACGTGTTAGTTTTTCACATCCTGGAGTTTCTCTTAGTGTTAGATACACTCTTAATGAAATAAGATCATTTCAAGCGTTTTACTGCTTTCTTACAAGACCTGTTTTCTTGTAGTTGTTTCAAATGACCACACGGGAGCACCGTTGACCACCACATTTCTAAGCTCCTCTCAGTGGGTTGAGGCTCCTCCCAGACACATAGGATCATGATGTTTGTCGGGGCTTTGTTACCAGAAAGCGCACTGCGTGCTTGGAGGACCTTATTTTTTCCTGCTCCATTAAATTGAATTTAAAAACTCGTAATTTCCGTGGTGGATTCTACATGAATGACTTACATTGGATGGCATTATGTTGACGCAGAGGCTTTGCAGCCCTTTGGGGATATATCTAGTCGTTGTTCTGGTGGATTTGCATTGGGAAACGGTGTATGGTCAGCTCTCTTACTCCGTGTCAGAGGAGGTAAACCCAGGGACCTCCGTTGGAAATATTGCCAAGGATTTGAGCATTAATGTGCATGAATTGGACTCACGTGGATTTCAGATTGTGAGTGGAAACAAACGGAATTATTTTGATGTGAATCTTAAAACGGGAGCTCTTATTGTCAATGAAAAAATCGACCGAGAGGAGCTCTGTGCTAAATCGTCTAAATGTACTGTGAATCTAGAGGCTGTGATCAACAATCCACTAAAGCTCTATCGTCTGGAGATTATTATTTTAGACATAAATGACAATGCACCTTATTTTCCAGAGAAAGTACAGACTCTGAATGTTTCTGAAAGCACTATGCCAGGTGCAAAATTTGGTTTTATTGGTGCATTAGATCTTGACGTGGGTAAAAATGGGGTTGATTTGTATAAGCTCAGCACTGATGAATATTTTAGGATAGAGAATTACAAAATAGCAGACAGTGCATCTGCTAAGCTTGTACTTCAAAAATCTTTGGACAGAGAAAAACAAAGTACCATCAAACTAACAGTAACAGCAGTGGATGGTGGAAATCCACCAAAGTCAGGGACCTCTCAGATTTTGATCAATGTTCTAGACATTAATGACAATGCTCCGGTTTTCAGTAGCTCTTTGTACAAAACACAGATATCTGAAAACTTACCTTTGGGCAGCAGTGTTCTAATTTTAAATGCAACAGATAATGATGTTGGTGTAAACGCTGAAATAGAGTATTCTTTAAGAAGTAAAGGGCAGGACGAGATTTTAAATTTGTTTCAAATTGATTCTAAGACAGGCGCCATTTTAGTCAAAGGTGCAATAGACTATGAACAAAATCCTGCGTTTGAGATCCATGCTCAGGCCAGCGATAAAGGCCAGCCTCCAATGTCCTCTGACTGTAAAGTACTGGTGGAGGTGATGGACCTAAATGACAATGCTCCAGAGATAAGTGTTACATCACTATTAAAAACTGTGAAAGAAGATACTCAAGTGGGTACAGCTATAGCACTTGTCTCTGTTCTGGACAGAGACAGTGGAAAAAACGGTTTAGTTAAAGTAGAAATTGTAAATGACACACCCTTTAATTTGGAACCAAACTATAAAAACTATTATTCTCTAGCGGTAAATGCTCAGCTGGATAGAGAAACTCAATCTCAGTACAATGTGACTATAGTAGCAACTGATGAAGGCACTCCATCTCTCTCTAGCACCAGCATAGTGACTGTCCAGGTGTCAGATGTCAACGACAACCCGCCACGTTTCACAGAAGAAATAGTAAATATCTATGTGAAAGAAAACAGTCTGACAGGAGCCATCATTAAAACTGTGAGTGCAGCAGATGATGATATAAATCAAAATGGTCACATCACTTACTCTTTAGGTAAAAATAATCTAGGCGCACTGCCTTTATCCAGTATGGTTAACATCAACTCAGAGACAGGAGACATAGTGAGTCTACAATCTTTTAACTTTGAGGAGCTCAAAACATTTCAGTTCAAGGTTCAGGCCACAGACTCTGGTGTCCCTCCGCTCAGCAGCAACGTGACTGTGAACGTTTTTATCCTGGATGAGAATGACAATAGTCCCACAATCCTGGCGCCCTATTCTGAGCACGGCTCCGTTAACAGTGAGAACATCCCCTATTCCGCTGAAGCGGGCTACTTTGTGGCAAAGATCAGGGCTGTAGACGCAGACTCTGGATACAATGCGCTGCTTTCTTATCACCTCTCTGAGCCCAAAGGGAACAACCTGTTCCGGATCGGGACCAGCACCGGAGAGATCCGCACCAAGAGGAGGATGAGTGACAATGACCTGAAAACTCACCCCTTGGTGGTGCTGGTGTGTGATAACGGAGAGCCCTCACTGTCAGCTACTGTGTCTATTGATGTAGTGGTGGTGGAGAGCACAGCTGACATCCAGACTCAGTTCAGACATGTGCCCATAAAGGAGGACAGCTTCTCGGATCTAAACCTGTACCTGCTCATCTCCATTGTGGCGGTGTCAGTCATCTTTCTGCTCAGTCTCATCACGTTAATGGCAGTCAGATGTCACAGGACAGAGGGCTCTTTCAGCAGGTACAGCGCCCCCATGATCACCACTCACCCTGACGGGAGCTGGTCCTACTCCAAATCCACTCAGCAGTATGACGTGTGCTTCAGCTCAGACACACTCAAGAGTGACGTGGTGGTTTTCCCTGCACCGTTTCCTCCTGTAGATGGAGAACTGATCAGTATTAATGGAGGAGACACTTTTACCAGAACACAGACTTTACCAAATAAAGAAAAGGTAAGAAGAAACAGATGAAGCATTGTTGTTTGAATTAGGGCATATTGATGGTTAATGTTAACTTATACACTATAAGATAATATCTGTCTTTAGGTAGTCAAGCCTGCTAGTATGGTACTGTGCATGGTGTTGGAATTGTGATTGATATTTACTTTGTGAAGGTGGAATATAACAGGCCATAAATATAAGAAAATAATGTCACTTACATAACCTATATTTTCTTGTCTTTGCGTAGTTTTCATCCCTTTTTATTGATTGAATCCGATTTTTTGTTTTACCAATAAAATTAATTTACATTTCTTGTCACGGAAAATTTAGGTTTGTATAATTATCTTGCACAACATGCGAGCATTTATTTACCTTTTCATTTAGTAGGAAGAGTGTAAGCAGTGGAGTCAGAGATTATTTCATATGTATCTTTAACCATGGTCTGGACGTGGACTTTTTATGTTTTTGAGACTCTCTGAAACATTAAACATAGCAGCATTTATTCTACATGTCCAGATTAAACTATGCAACAAGCCAAAACATTAGCAGTTATGACAGATAAATACTGTATATTGTATATTTTAAAAGGCTGTACAAATAATCTACTCCTGTATATTGAACTTCTAAAGTTTACAATTTATTACAAAATAGACATTTTTCCATTCTCGGTCAGACAAAGGTGCATCATTTGGATATGACTTCACATTGCGCTGTAGTTTTCTTTATTTAAATGTAGTTTTGTCATATGTCCACATGAGGACACTGTAGACCACCACTTATGTTGAGGTTCTGGGCTCCTCCCAGATTTAGTAGATGACGCTGTGTCTCTGGGCTTTGTTACAAAGAGAGGTTGGACGACAAAAGGATGGTTTGAGTGTTTTTTCCCAAAGTGCTCAGAAATTTCTGTTGGATATCCCTTCACTAATGTCGACGTGAGGATTGTTATAACAGTGGCTGAACGCATCGTATGAGGGAGGGACAATGTATTTCCCGAGCACAGTGAGCTCTGTGAGGATATATTTCTGCGTCGTTCTGTTGGATTGTTACTGGACAGCAGTTTTTGGGCAGCTCTCTTATACTGTTTCAGAGGAGGTGATCACTGGGACATTTGTGGGAAATATTGCCAAAGATCTTAATCTAAATGCACCGGAATTGCAGTCTCGACATTTTCAGATTGTTTCTGGATCCAAGCGGAAATACTTTGAGGTAAATCTAGACACTGGTGTGCTCTTTGTGAACGAGAGAATAGATCGGGAGGAGCTCTGCGGTGATGAGCCGAAATGTTCTCTCAGTGTAGAAGCAGTTATTAATAACCCACTCAAACTTTATAGAATTGAAGTTACAATCTTAGACGTTAATGATAATGCTCCGTTTTTTATGAGCAATTCCCAAGTGATTAACATTACTGAAAATACGTTATCAGGAGCTAAATTCCCTTTGCACTCAGCAAATGATGCAGATGTCGGTAAAAATGCTGTCAATACTTACAAACTCAGTCGAACGGAATACTTTTCTCTTGCTACTAATAAAGGAGAGAATATAACGCCAGAATTACTGCTTCAGAAGGTTTTGGACAGAGAAAAAGAGTCTGTAATACGACTAACACTTACAGCCATGGATGGAGGAGCACCTGCTAAATCAGGAACGATGGCTGTTGTAGTTAATGTCTTAGACATCAATGATAACGCTCCTGTTTTTAGTCAAAGCCTGTATAAAGTCACAGTAAATGAAAATGTAAAAATTGGCACGTCTATAATTACATTAAACGCTACTGATTCAGATGAAGGTCCAAATGGGCAGATAATATACTCCTTCAGTGAAGTGGGCCGTGGAAAACAAACAGATATATTTGCAATTGACGAAAAGACAGGAACTGTAACAAATAAGAAGAATATTGATTTTGATAAGAATAACGCATTTGAGATCAGAGTCCAGGCCAGTGATGGGGCCATTTATCCCATGAGCTCTCACGCTAAATTACTGATTGAAGTGTTGGATGTGAATGACAACGCGCCTGAAATCTCCGTCACGTCTCTGCTGAACACAGTGAAAGAGGACGCTGCTATTGGCACCGCCATTGCGCTGGTTTCAGTTTTTGATAAAGACGGAGGTAAAAACGGCCTGGTTCAAAGTCACATCAACAACAACGTGCCTTTTAAACTGGAGACTAATTATAAGAATTACTATTCACTGGTGGTGGACGGTCCTCTGGACAGAGAAACCACACCTCAGTATAACATTAGCATCACTGCTGTTGATGAAGGCAGCCCAGCTCTGTCCAGCACGAGCCTTATTACTGTGCACGTGTCAGACGTCAATGATAACAGCCCCGTGTTCACAGAAGGCGTCATAAATGTCTATGTGAAGGAGAACAGTGCAGTAGGTGCAGTCATTAAAACTGTTTCAGCAGCTGACGCTGACGTCGATCAAAACGGTCACGTGACTTATTCTTTGTTAAAAAACCCAAGTGACTCGCAGCACCTGTCCACGATGGTCAACATCAACTCAGAGACAGGAGACATAGTGAGTCTACAGTCTTTTAACTTTGAGGAGCTCAAAACATTTCAGTTTAAGGTTCAGGCCACAGACTCTGGTGTCCCTCCGCTCAGCAGCAACGTGACTGTGAACGTTTTTATCCTGGATGAGAATGACAATAGTCCCACAATCCTGGCGCCCTATTCTGAGCACGGCTCCGTTAACAGTGAGAACATCCCCTATTCCGCTGAAGCGGGCTACTTTGTGGCAAAGATCAGGGCTGTAGACGCAGACTCTGGATACAATGCGCTGCTTTCTTATCACCTCTCTGAGCCCAAAGGGAACAACCTGTTCCGGATCGGGACCAGCACCGGAGAGATCCGCACCAAGAGGAGGATGAGTGACAATGACCTGAAAACTCACCCCTTGGTGGTGCTGGTGTGTGATAACGGAGAGCCCTCACTGTCAGCTACTGTGTCTATTGATGTAGTGGTGGTGGAGAGCACAGCTGACATCCAGACTCAGTTCAGACATGTGCCCATAAAGGAGGACAGCTTCTCGGATCTAAACCTGTACCTGCTCATCTCCATTGTGGCGGTGTCAGTCATCTTTCTGCTCAGTCTCATCACGTTAATGGCAGTCAGATGTCACAGGACAGAGGGCTCTTTCAGCAGGTACAGCGCCCCCATGATCACCACTCACCCTGACGGGAGCTGGTCCTACTCCAAATCCACTCAGCAGTATGACGTGTGCTTCAGCTCAGACACACTCAAGAGTGACGTGGTGGTTTTCCCTGCACCGTTTCCTCCTGTAGATGGAGAACTGATCAGTATTAATGGAGGAGACACTTTTACCAGAACACAGACTTTACCAAATAAAGAGAAGGTAAGTAATAAGTGTAATTATAAACATGTATATTTTGCAAGAATATTTAGTGACCTGTGCCATTATAACAATTTACTTTGAGGTGGACACATTTCACTTCTAAATTAAATTTCTTAGTAGGTAGTCACTAGAAGAATTAAAGAAGTGCCAGTTTTGACATGTTTAGGGTAGATTCACAGACTTTAAATTAACTTTAAAATGATGAATTTGCTTTAAAAAATAGTTCTTCACATAATAAATCACGTTATAAATTTCATTTCTCCAATTTTGATTATACTGTTAGCTATTTACATTGCCAAAGAAATTGACCATTTGTACTTTAATAGATTCAACATGAATCCTACATTAGTAGAGTGGTGTGTCGCCTCCCATGGTGTGGATCTCGACAACTACTTATAGTGTCTCTGAGATTTTCTAAAACACAGAATCTCAGCAGCATATAAAATATGTCCCATTTTTACATTGTGTCTGACGAACTATAGGCTAATATAAGTTAACAAAGCAATTTATTTTACAATTTACAATTAAATAAAACAAAGTGAATACAATATTAATTGATAAAGTTTTTGAAAGAAATGGCTTGTGTATATATCAAGAAATTAATGTAAATTTATAAATATATCATATTTGAGTGAAAAGTTTATTTTAACCTTTCAATGGTTTTGGATATGTGTATTATTTTCAAATGTCTACATATCGGCGTCCACACGAGGACACTACAGACCACCACTTGGCTCTGGGCTCCTCCCAGATTAATGTGATGACGCTGTGTCTCTAGGCTTTGTTACAAAGAGAGATCGGACGACAAAGGATGGTTGAAATGTTTTGCTGAGTATGCCCTGACATTGGTGTTGGATGCCTTTTCCTTTGATCTGGATGTGAGGATTGTTAAATTACATTTGATCTGTAGACGTCCTGGCTGTGAGGGTGGAATAATGTATTTCCCGAGGACGCAAAGCTCTGCGAGGATTTATTTCTGGGCTTTTCTGGTTGATTTTTACTGGTCAGCGGTGTTTGGGCAGCTCTCTTATGCTGTTTCAGAGGAGGCCAGCCTTGGAACTTTGATAGGAAATATTGGAAAAGACCTTATTCTCAATGCACAGGAATTACAGTCGCGCAATTTTCGGATCGTTTCTGCATCAAAGAGGAAATATTTTGAGGTAAATTTAAA
Source organism: Rhyacichthys aspro (assembly GCA_036850595.1). Taxonomy (NCBI): domain Eukaryota; kingdom Metazoa; phylum Chordata; class Actinopteri; order Gobiiformes; family Rhyacichthyidae; genus Rhyacichthys; species Rhyacichthys aspro. The sequence continues at coordinate 15,587,620 of CM072157.1, forward strand.
AACTGCAGTCTTCTATGTTAACGAAAGAATAGATCGTGAGGAGCTCTGCGGTGATGAGCCTAAATGCTCACTGAGTGTAGAGGCAGTTATTAATAACCCACTCAAACTTTATAGGATTGAAGTTACAATCTTAGACATTAATGATAATGCACCATCTTTTCAGACAATATCAGAAATAATTGACATAGCTGAGAGCACAGCTCCTGGGACAAAATATCCTCTTCAACCTGCCGATGACGCAGACGTTGGGAAAAATACTGTCAATTCTTACAAACTCAGTCAAAATGAATATTTCACTCTTGTTTCTCATAAAGGAGAGAGTGTAACTCCAGAATTACAGCTTCAGAAGGTTTTAGACAGAGAAAAAGAGTCTGTAATCACACTAACACTAACTGCTATTGATGGAGGAGCACCTGCTAAATCAGGAACAATGACCATAATCATTCACGTATTAGACGTTAACGATAATGCTCCTGTGTTCAGTCAAAGTTTATACAAAGCTAGCATCTATGAAAATGTTCAAATAGGAACGTCGATCCTCACGTTAAATGCTACAGATTTGGACGCAGGTCAAAACGGAGAGGTGTTTTATTCGTTAAGTAAAGCAGGACGAGGGAAACAAACAGATATATTTGCTATTGACGAAAAAACAGGGACAGTGACAAATAAAATGAACATTGACTTTGAAGAAAATAGTGCGTTTGAGATCAGAGTCCAGGCCAGTGATGGAGCCACATCTCCATTAACATCTCATACTAAATTACTGATTGAAGTGTTGGATGTGAATGACAACGCGCCTGAAATCTCCGTCACGTCTCTGCTGAACACAGTGAAAGAGGACGCTGCTATTGGCACCGCCATTGCGCTGGTTTCAGTTTTTGATAAAGACGGAGGTAAAAACGGCCTGGTTCAAAGTCACATTAACAACAACGTGCCTTTTAAACTGGAGACTAATTATAAGAATTACTATTCACTGGTGGTGGACGGTCCTCTGGACAGAGAAACCACACCTCAGTATAACATTAGCATCACTGCTGTTGATGAAGGCAGCCCAGCTCTGTCCAGCACGAGCCTTATTACTGTGCACGTGTCAGACGTCAATGATAACAGCCCCGTGTTCACAGAAGGCGTCATAAATGTCTATGTGAAGGAGAACAGTGCAGTAGGTGCAGTCATTAAAACTGTTTCAGCAGCTGACGCTGACGTCGATCAAAACGGTCACGTGACTTATTCTTTGTTAAAAAACCCAAGTGACTCGCAGCATCTGTCCACGATGGTCAACATCAACTCAGAGACAGGAGACATAGTGAGTCTACAGTCTTTTAACTTTGAGGAGCTCAAAACATTTCAGTTCAAGGTTCAGGCCACAGACTCTGGTGTCCCTCCGCTCAGCAGCAACGTGACTGTGAACGTTTTTATCCTGGATGAGAATGACAATAGTCCCACAATCCTGGCGCCCTATTCTGAGCACGGCTCCGTTAACAGTGAGAACATCCCCTATTCCGCTGAAGCGGGCTACTTTGTGGCAAAGATCAGGGCTGTAGACGCAGACTCTGGATACAATGCGCTGCTTTCTTATCACCTCTCTGAGCCCAAAGGGAACAACCTGTTCCGGATCGGGACCAGCACCGGAGAGATCCGCACCAAGAGGAGGATGAGTGACAATGACCTGAAAACTCACCCCTTGGTGGTGCTGGTGTGTGATAACGGAGAGCCCTCACTGTCAGCTACTGTGTCTATTGATGTAGTGGTGGTGGAGAGCACAGCTGACATCCAGACTCAGTTCAGACATGTGCCCATAAAGGAGGACAGCTTCTCAGATCTAAACCTGTACCTGCTCATCTCCATTGTGGCGGTGTCAGTCATCTTTCTGCTCAGTCTCATCACGTTAATAGCAGTCAGATGTCACAGGACAGAGGGCTCTTTCAGCAGGTACAGCGCCCCCATGATCACCACTCACCCTGACGGGAGCTGGTCCTACTCCAAATCCACTCAGCAGTATGACGTGTGCTTCAGCTCAGACACACTCAAGAGTGACGTGGTGGTTTTCCCTGCACCGTTTCCTCCTGTAGATGGAGAACTGATCAGTATTAATGGAGGAGACACTTTTACCAGAACACAGACTTTACCAAATAAAGAGAAGGTAAGACTATCTATAATCACTAGACTTATGTACTCTTTCATATCTAAACACTAAGAAATTATTGGTTTGTTGGGTTTTAAATAACAGAGTTGTTGATAGAGAAATTTTAATGATCACTGTTGTAGTTTGTAGTTTTAAATTTAGGTTTTTATTTTGGAGATAGGCTAATAGCTGATAGCACCCATAACACTTAAAACAATAACATTTTCTGTGTGCCTGACGGAATGATTGTGGTTTTATGGATTTTCTTCCTCATACTTTATTAATTATTTTCAGTTTTTATTGTTTGTAAAGCAGCAGGCCCTACTGTTGATCTATAGTCCAACACGTTGTCTCATATGAAAAATAAACAGAAAAAAGCTGATACGACTCAATTATAGCTATGACACAATTGTATATTACTTTTTACTTTAATTTTACAACCATTCATTATTTTAATACCATATAGTCTTCCCTGAGCGGATAAAACCTCAAAGCAACTATGCGTTATTCGTCAAAACATGATTTAAAACTCTTTAATTGACCAACTATAACACAAGATGTCGCCAGAGACCACAAGACAAAAATAGTGTTAACGTTTTAGTGTCTCCTCCTCCACTGCCCATCCTTTTCTAAAACGTCACCATCTGGCAGTTCTTTGTGAAAACAGCGTACACACAAGAGGACGTCGTTGAGAGTCAAACTAAGACAATGGGCATCTAACATTTTACCGCTGCTTATTCTGGGCCGCAAAAACTTGGATTATACTAACATTTTTCTTGAAACAGCGATGGCCGAACGAGAACGATGGGCTAATGTGCGCGCACTGTGTTTCACGCTGCTTTGTCTCTGGAAAGGTTCTGGTGCACAGACATCCTACTCCATTTATGAGGAAGTGGAGAAAGGGACGACGGTCGGAAATATCACTAAGGATTTACATTTGAATCTGCAGCAACTGGAGTTTACGGGACTCCACATCACCTCTGGTCACAATAAGGCTTATTTTGATATAAACAGGAAAAGTGGACTACTTGTTGTGAGCGAGAGGATAGATCGAGAAGAGCTTTGTCCTAATGCGGTAAAGTGCTTTTTGAATGTAGAGGCTATTCTAAACCACCCCCATAGTTTACACAGAATAGAGGTTGTTATTAATGACATAAATGACAATGCCCCGTCCTTTCTGGAGGAAATAGCTACAATAGACATGTACGAATCGTCTTATGTTGGTGAAAGGCACCCTTTACCAAATGCTCATGACGCAGATGAAGGTAGTAATTCTATAAAGACGTACAAATTAAGCCCAAACGAGTATTTCTCATTAGATATACAGAGTGGAGGCGACAAGAGCGTTACAGCGGAGCTCGTATTGCAAAAAGCACTGGATCGTGAAAAGCAGGCAGTTATTGACCTCACTCTGTCAGCGATAGATGGGGGCAAACCGGCAAAAACGGGGACAGTACAGATAAAGGTTCATGTTTTAGATGTGAATGACAACTCTCCGTCGTTCAGTAAAAGTCTATACAAAGTCCAGGTTGTTGAAAATGTAAATGCTGGAACAACCTTATTAACGTTGACAGCCACTGATTTAGATGAAGGTGTTAATGGAGAGCTTATGTACTCTTTTGCAGAAAGAGGACGTTTCAACCCCGATGACAAATTTTCAATAGATTCAAATACAGGAGACATTACAGTAAAGGGCGTCATTGACTACGAGGAGAACCAGGCGTATGAGATCCGCGTTCAGGTGCGAGACAGAGGTATCCCTCCGCGCCTAGCTCATGGAAAAGTTTTAATAGAAGTTGTTGATGTTAATGACAATGCTCCCGAAATTTCAGTCACTTCTCTCATGAGTCCAGTAAAGGAAGATGCTGAAACAGGGGCAGCTGTTGCTATGGTGACAATTACTGACAAAGACGGAGGAAAAAACGGCATCACAAACTGTAAAATAGAAGGCTCTGTGCCATTTACATTAAAGCTTAACTATAAAAACTATTATTCTTTGTTAGTTGATGGGCCTCTGGACAGAGAGGCCGTGTCTGAGTATAATGTAACAATTACAGCAGCAGATGAAGGCACGCCATCTCTGTCAAGTAGCAATATCATTAATGTGAAAGTTTCTGATGTTAATGACAACCCTCCCCAATTTCAGGAATCTCTGATAAACATTTATGTAAAAGAGAACAGTCAGATAGGCTCTGTTATTTATAAACTCACGACATCAGATTCGGATTTGAACGAAAACGCGAAAATATCATATCGCTTACTAAACAGCTCACCAAAGAATGCGCAAATGTCATCAGTGGTAAATATCAACTCAGAGACAGGAGACATAGTGAGTCTACAGTCTTTTAACTTTGAGGAGCTCAAAACATTTCAGTTCAAGGTTCAGGCCACAGACTCTGGTGTCCCTCCGCTCAGCAGCAACGTGACTGTGAACGTTTTTATCCTGGATGAGAATGACAATAGTCCCACAATCCTGGCGCCCTATTCTGAGCACGGCTCCGTTAACAGTGAGAACATCCCCTATTCCGCTGAAGCGGGCTACTTTGTGGCAAAGATCAGGGCTGTAGACGCAGACTCTGGATACAATGCGCTGCTTTCTTATCACCTCTCTGAGCCCAAAGGGAACAACCTGTTCCGGATCGGGACCAGCACCGGAGAGATCCGCACCAAGAGGAGGATGAGTGACAATGACCTGAAAACTCACCCCTTGGTGGTGCTGGTGTGTGATAACGGAGAGCCCTCACTGTCAGCTACTGTGTCTATTGATGTAGTGGTGGTGGAGAGCACAGCTGACATCCAGACTCAGTTCAGACATGTGCCCATAAAGGAGGACAGCTTCTCGGATCTAAACCTGTACCTGCTCATCTCCATTGTGGCGGTGTCAGTCATCTTTCTGCTCAGTCTCATCACGTTAATAGCAGTCAGATGTCACAGGACAGAGGGCTCTTTCAGCAGGTACAGCGCCCCCATGATCACCACTCACCCTGACGGGAGCTGGTCCTACTCCAAATCCACTCAGCAGTATGACGTGTGCTTCAGCTCAGACACACTCAAGAGTGACGTGGTGGTTTTCCCTGCACCGTTTCCTCCTGTAGATGGAGAACTGATCAGTATTAATGGAGGAGACACTTTTACCAGAACACAGACTTTACCAAATAAAGAGAAGGTAAGAACAAACTGATGAAGTATCGTTTTAACTTTTAAGTATGCCAATGTGATGGCCCCAGTTCATACTTTCACATTTTAACTTTTTGAATAAAGAAGTAGTCTCCAGGTCTGTCATGTGAGCACTGACCGTGGTGCTGAAGCAGGGGTTGTTTAGACATGTACCAGTTCCCGCTTTAAAACAACCTCACCAGATATATAACAGATATAGTTTATTTTAATCAACACCATAACCAACCTATAGCCTTTGGAAAAGACATATTTTCAAAATGTTTTTATTCAACAATAATAATTTAATTCGAAATAAATACAATAAATAAATACATAAATAAGATAAAATATTGTACATGCACGTTTTTCCTATACTTTTTGCATGTATTAATAAATCTCTAGGCTGTGATGATGAGATCTATCAGTTTAAAATGCTTTTATGTAGTGTACACAGGTATTGATTATTATTAGTAGTGTACTTTAGTATAACCAGCCGTGTCATATAGTACTATAGTCCATAATGACTTGTATCTCTTTGACCACGTGATGTCGCTCGAGACCACGGATATTTTCATGGTTTAAAACTCCACCCTTCAAAGTAAACCTGAAGCTGTGTTTAGCTCTCGTCGAACAAAAGTGCTCTGATTGCGCTGCAGTGACGGGCTTTCTGACGAGGCGTACGGTGTTTCCGATGGATTAAAATACATTTTAAGATACCATAAGGATCCAGCGATGGGCATTACAGCAAAACAGGATTATGGATGTTTTTTTATCATGGCAATTATCGCTTTTTGTGACTGCTCAGTGTCGCAATTACTATACTCCGTTTCCGAAGAGGTGAACAAAGGCACCGCAGTGGGGAATATCGCAAAAGATTTGAACATAAATGTACAGGATCTACAGACCAGAGAGCTGCAGATTGTTTCAAGTTACAGTAAGCAATATTTTGACGTGAATCAGCGGACCGGGGTTCTCTTTGTTAACGAGAGAATAGACAGAGAAGAGCTTTGTCACAATGTGGCACAATGCTCCATGAGAATACAAGCTGTGCTTAAAAATCCAATGTCTGTTCAGCGCATCGATGTCAGTGTCTCAGACATAAACGATAACTCTCCCGTATTTTTAGAAAAGTCAATTTGGCTAAACATCTCAGAATCACTGTCTCCGGGAGAGAGATGTCTCCTCCCTGTTGCCGTGGACGCAGACATAGGAAGTAACACAGTGAAAACATACAAGCTGAGTCCAAATGAGCATTTCTCTCTCGATGTGCAGAGCGGAGGAGAACACGAGGTGTCCGCGGAGTTAGTGCTGCAGAAACCTTTAGATCGAGAGAAACAGTCTGTTCTCAAGCTTATTCTTACGGCTATAGATGGAGGTAAACCCTCTAGGTCTGGTACCTTAATCATATTCGTGAATGTGTTAGATGCTAACGATAATACTCCAGTTTTTAGTAAATCACTTTACAAAATTAGTGTTCCCGAAAACACTCCACCGGGAAAAAGGATAATAATATTGAACGCAACAGATTTAGACGAGGGCATGAACGGGAAAGTAGTATATTCGCTAATTCAAAGAGGTAATATCAATCCATCAAATATATTCAACCTAAATCCAGAAACAGGAGAAATCACATTGAAGGGTGCTTTAGATTTTGAAGACACTCCTGCTTATGAAGTAAGAGTACAAGCTAAAGATCATGGCCATTCACCTCGTAGTTCACATACAAAATTACTAATAGAGGTGATAGATGTCAATGATAACTCTCCTGAAATCTCTGTTACGTCACTAATGACTCCTGTTAAAGAGGACGCAGAGCTGGAGACTATAGTGGCTCTCATCACAGTCAGTGATAAAGATGGAGGAAACAACGGTTTGATTCACTGTAAACTGCAGAGCTCAGCTCCATTTAAACTCAAGTCCAACTACAAAAACGACTATTCTTTAGTAGTAGATGGACCTCTGGACAGAGAGCAGAACCCAGAGTACAGTGTGACCATCGTGGCCACAGACGAGGGCACCCCCCCTCTGTCCAGTATCAGGGTCATCACTGTCCACGTCTCTGACGTCAATGACAACCCTCCTGGTTTTACAGAGCCTGCCATTAATATATATGTAAAAGAAAACAGCCCAACAGGCTCAGTGCTTTCTACTGTAAAAGCCTTTGATGATGATCTAGATGACAATGCTAAATTAAGTTACAGACTGTTAGAGAGTCATCCCAGAAATATTCCCATTACATCAGCTGTGAACATCAACTCAGAGACAGGAGACATAGTGAGTCTACAGTCTTTTAACTTTGAGGAGCTCAAAACATTTCAGTTCAAGGTTCAGGCCACAGACTCTGGTGTCCCTCCGCTCAGCAGCAACGTGACTGTGAACGTTTTTATCCTGGATGAGAATGACAATAGTCCCACAATCCTGGCGCCCTATTCTGAGCACGGCTCCGTTAACAGTGAGAACATCCCCTATTCCGCTGAAGCGGGCTACTTTGTGGCAAAGATCAGGGCTGTAGACGCAGACTCTGGATACAATGCGCTGCTTTCTTATCACCTCTCTGAGCCCAAAGGGAACAACCTGTTCCGGATCGGGACCAGCACCGGAGAGATCCGCACCAAGAGGAGGATGAGTGACAATGACCTGAAAACTCACCCCTTGGTGGTGCTGGTGTGTGATAACGGAGAGCCCTCACTGTCAGCTACTGTGTCTATTGATGTAGTGGTGGTGGAGAGCACAGCTGACATCCAGACTCAGTTCAGACATGTGCCCATAAAGGAGGACAGCTTCTCAGATCTAAACCTGTACCTGCTCATCTCCATTGTGGCGGTGTCAGTCATCTTTCTGCTCAGTCTCATCACGTTAATAGCAGTCAGATGTCACAGGACAGAGGGCTCTTTCAGCAGGTACAGCGCCCCCATGATCACCACTCACCCTGACGGGAGCTGGTCCTACTCCAAATCCACTCAGCAGTATGACGTGTGCTTCAGCTCAGACACACTCAAGAGTGACGTGGTGGTTTTCCCTGCACCGTTTCCTCCTGTAGATGGAGAACTGATCAGTATTAATGGAGGAGACACTTTTACCAGAACACAGACTTTACCAAATAAAGAGAAGGTAGGTTTTACAATGGCACAGATGCTTCAAACTGTATCATACATTCAATCTGCTTACACATTGGACGTAGGCAAACATTAGTTCAAGTGTAAAGGTAACGTGAAGAAAAACGTTCCCTTTTGTTTGTTGACAGAGTGATGTTTTTGGGTCACGTCTGATACAGTCTTATTAAATCCAGATTTCTCTGCTCTTTCTTGGGTCAGCCTATTTTAAAACAGTATTGGCTTGATTTGCGACTGCATAGTGGTTAGTTCAGTAGTTATTGATAGAGCTCTTTTTGGTCCAGACTGAACAGTTTCTATCGCTTGGCGCTGTCCCTGGTGCTGAAGCCTCTCGCCGCATCAATCCTCAATATTCAGTTCCGTTTGTTCACGTTTCTTTAGTCGGACATTGTTTTATGGCGGCAATGTTTATAGTTTTCTTCTACACGAGACTAACTTGGGTGCTATGCTGTAAAAAGCCCACTGAGGGACACGATACATTTGTCATGTGTGCTAATATTAGCTGTCAAAGGAGCTCAGTTTTTGCATTCTCTGAATGGATGGTACCAGTCATCATCTGTTGTGTCTTGATACTTTGTTTGGAAATCTTTTTGATATGTTTTTGGGGGTTTATTTTGTATTTTTTTAGTTGTTGTTGTTTTGTTTTTTTTACTCAACAATCACCAGTCTTTACCTTTTTCCGATTGATTACCAAGTAAAGTTTATTTTAAAAATGTATTTAGCTGCTATTTTATATCAAATATCTGTTATATATCATATTGATATACTGTACAACCAACACAACTCATATTTCCTGAGACTTCCCGCTGTACCAAAGTAATTATATCATTCATTCATTCATTCGTTCATCTGTATCAGTTTCATATTTCCTAATAAGTTTTGTCCACGTGATGGCGCAAGAGACCATGGACCTATGAGAGTTTAGAGCTCCTCCTTTAAAGGGGTGGGATAACCTCGTCCTCGGCCACTTACATTCACATTAAACAGAAGCGCTTCAGATTCACTTCAACACGACTCATTTTGATGGAATAAACGCCTCGAGGACACATGACAGATCTGGACCAGCACCTCTGTTTAATTAATCATGTTTGTTCGGCAACGGCAGGAATATATTTGGTTGTGCGTGATATTATGGCTGTGTCTGTGTGAGTGGTCTGCAGCACAGCTCTCATACTCCATTTCCGAAGAGGCGAACAAAGGCACGGTGGTAGGAAACATCGCAAAGGATTTAAACATAAATGGACAGGATCTGGAAACCAGGGACCTACGGATTGTTTCCAGTTACAGTAAGAGTTACTTTAACGTGAATCAGCGGAGCGGTGCTCTCTTTGTTAACGAGAGAATAGACAGAGAGGAGCTTTGTCTCAATCTAGTGAAATGTTCTCTGAAAATACAGGCTGTTTTAAACAATCCAATGAACGTTCACCGCGTTGAGGTGATCGTTTTAGATGTTAATGATAATTCCCCTGTTTTTAGAGAAAATCTACATACTTTAAATATATTTGAATCGTCGTTAGCAGGAGAGAGGTACCTCCTCCCTGTTGCCGTGGACGCAGACATAGGAAGTAACGCAGTGAAAACATACAAGCTGAGTCCAAATGAGCATTTCTCTCTCGATGTGCAGAGCGGAGGAGAACACCAAGTGTCTGCGGAGTTAGTGCTGCAGAAACCTTTAGATCGAGAGAAACAATCGGTTATCACGTTTATCTTAACAGCTATAGATGGAGGTAAACCCCCAAGATCCGGGACACTGCAGATAAAAGTGAATGTTATTGATGTTAATGACAACATTCCTACGTTTAGTAAAACACTTTTTAAAACAAGCGTTTCAGAAAAAGCTGGACGTGGAACTTTAGTTATTAAATTAAATGCCACAGATTTAGATGAAGGTATGAACGGCAAGATTGTGTATTCAATGATTCAAGGAGGCATTACAGATCCATCCAAGACATTTGATCTAAATCCAGAAACAGGAGAAATCACAGTAAAGGACGCCTTAGATTTTGAAGACACTCCTGCTTATGAAGTTAGAGTACAAGCAATGGATCAAGGTCCTGTCCCTCGTAGTTCTCATACAAAATTACTAATAGAGGTGATAGATGTCAATGATAACTCTCCTGAAATCTCTGTTACGTCACTAATGACTCCTGTTAAAGAGGACGCAGAGCTGGAGACTATAGTGGCTCTCATCACAGTCAGTGATAAAGATGGAGGAAACAACGGTTTGATTCACTGTAAACTGCAGAGCTCAGCTCCATTTAAACTCAAGTCCAACTACAAAAACGACTATTCTTTAGTAGTAGATGGACCTCTGGACAGAGAGCAGAACCCAGAGTACAATGTGACCATCGTGGCCACAGACGAGGGCACCCCCCCTCTGTCCAGTATCAGGGTCATCACTGTCCACGTCTCTGACGTCAATGACAACCCTCCTGGTTTTACGGAGCCTGCCATTAATATATATGTAAAAGAAAACAGCCCAACAGGCTCAGTGCTTTCTACTGTAAAAGCCTTTGATGATGATCTAGATGACAATGCTAAATTAAGTTACAGACTGTTAGAGAGTCATCCCAGAAATATTCCCATTACATCAGCTGTGAACATCAACTCAGAGACAGGAGACATAGTGAGTCTACAGTCTTTTAACTTTGAGGAGCTCAAAACATTTCAGTTCAAGGTTCAGGCCACAGACTCTGGTGTCCCTCCGCTCAGCAGCAACGTGACTGTGAACGTTTTTATCCTGGATGAGAATGACAATAGTCCCACAATCCTGGCGCCCTATTCTGAGCACGGCTCCGTTAACAGTGAGAACATCCCCTATTCCGCTGAAGCGGGCTACTTTGTGGCAAAGATCAGGGCTGTAGACGCAGACTCTGGATACAATGCGCTGCTTTCTTATCACCTCTCTGAGCCCAAAGGGAACAACCTGTTCCGGATCGGGACCAGCACCGGAGAGATCCGCACCAAGAGGAGGATGAGTGACAATGACCTGAAAACTCACCCCTTGGTGGTGCTGGTGTGTGATAACGGAGAGCCCTCACTGTCAGCTACTGTGTCTATTGATGTAGTGGTGGTGGAGAGCACAGCTGACATCCAGACTCAGTTCAGACATGTGCCCATAAAGGAGGACAGCTTCTCAGATCTAAACCTGTACCTGCTCATCTCCATTGTGGCGGTGTCAGTCATCTTTCTGCTCAGTCTCATCACGTTAATAGCAGTCAGATGTCACAGGACAGAGGGCTCTTTCAGCAGGTACAGCGCCCCCATGATCACCACTCACCCTGACGGGAGCTGGTCCTACTCCAAATCCACTCAGCAGTATGACGTGTGCTTCAGCTCAGACACACTCAAGAGTGACGTGGTGGTTTTCCCTGCACCGTTTCCTCCTGTAGATGGAGAACTGATCAGTATTAATGGAGGAGACACTTTTACCAGAACACAGACTTTACCAAATAAAGAGAAGGTAGGTTTTACAATGGCACAGATGCTTCAAACTGTATCATACATTCAATCTGCTTACACATTGGACGTAGGCAAACATTAGTTCAAGTGTAAAGGTAACGTGAAGAAAAACGTTCCCTTTTGTTTGTTGACAGAGTGATGTTTTTGGGTCACGTCTGATACAGTCTTATTAAATCCAGATTTCTCTGCTCTTTCTTGGGTCAGCCTATTTTAAAACAGTGTTGGCTTGATTTGCGACTGCATAGTGGTTAGTTCAGTAGTTATTGATAGAGCTCTTTTTGGTCCAGACTGAACAGTTTCTATCGCTTGGCGCTGTCCCTGGTGCTGAAGCCTCTCGCCGCATCAATCCTCAATATTCAGTTCCGTTTGTTCACGTTTCTTTAGTCGGACATTGTTTTATGGCGGCAATGTTTATAGTTTTCTTCTACACGAGACTAACTTGGGTGTTATACTGTAAAAAGCCCACTGAGGGCAACTATACACTTGTCATGTGTGCTAATATTAGCTGTCAAAGAATATACATTTTTACCTTCTGTGAATGGATGGTACCAGTCATCATCTGTTGTGTCTTGATACTTTGTTTGGAAATCTTTTTGATATGTTTTGGGGGGGTTATTTTGTAGTTTTTTAGTAATTGTTTTTTTTAGCTCAACCATCACCAGTTTTTACCTTTTTCCGATTGATTACCAAGTAAAGTTTATTTAAAATAAGTATTAAGCTGCTATTTTATATCAAATATCTGTTATATATCATCTTGTTATACTGTACAACCAACACAACTCATATTTCCTGAGACTTCCCGCTGTACCAAAGTAATCTATATCATTCATTCATACATTCGTTCATCTGTATCAGTTTCATATTTCCTAATAAGTTTTGTCCACGTGATGGCGCAAGAGACCATGGACCTATGAGAGTTTAGAGCTCCTCCTTTAAAGGGGTGGGATAACCTCGTCCTCGGCCACTTACATTCACATTAAACAGAAGCGCTTCAGAGTCACTTCAACACGACTCATTTTGATGGAATAAACGCCTCGAGGACACATGACAGATCTGGACCAGCACCTCTGTTTAATTAATCATGTTTGTTCGGCAACGGCAGGAATATATTTGGTTGTGCGTGATATTATGGCTGTGTCTGTGTGAGTGGTCTGCAGCACAGCTCTCATACTCCATTTCCGAAGAGGCGAACAAAGGCACGGTGGTAGGAAACATCGCAAAGGATTTAAACATAAATGGACAGGATCTGGAAACCAGGGACCTACGGATTGTTTCCAGTTACAGTAAGAGTTACTTTAACGTGAATCAGCGGAGCGGTGCTCTCTTTGTTAACGAGAGAATAGACAGAGAAGAGCTTTGTCTCAATCTAGTGAAATGTTCTCTGAAAATACAGGCTGTTTTAAACAATCCAATGAACGTTCACCGCGTTGAGGTGATCGTTTTAGATGTTAATGATAATTCACCTCGATTTAGTGAAAATGTACACTCAGTAAATATATATGAATCGTCATTAAAAGGAGAGCGATACCTCCTCCCAGCGGCAGAGGACGCAGACATAGGAAGTAACACAGTTAAAACATACAAGCTGAGTCCAAATGAGCATTTCTCTCTCGATGTGCAGAGCGGAGGAGAACACGAGGTGTCCGCGGAGTTAGTGCTGCAGAAACCTTTAGATCGAGAGAAACAGTCAGTTATTAAACTCCAATTAACGGCTGTGGACAATGGTAAACCTGCTAGATCTGGGACGCTAGACTTAATTGTTAATGTAATCGACGTTAATGATAACGTTCCCACCTTTGACAAATCTCTTTATAAAGCAAGTGTTAAAGAGAATTCCCCTGCAGGAACTATGGTCATTAAGTTAAACGCAACAGACTTGGACGAAGGCGTGAACGGCAAGATCGTGTATTCAATGATTAAACGAGGTTCTGTCGATCTGTCAAATATTTTTTATTTGAATCAGCAAACAGGAGAAATCACATTGAAGGGTGCTTTAGATTTTGAAGACACTCCTGCTTATGAAGTTAGAGTACAAGCAATGGATCAAGGTACTGCTCCTCGTAGTTCACATACAAAATTACTAATAGAGGTGATAGATGTCAATGATAACGCTCCTGAAATCTCTGTTACGTCACTAATGACTCCTGTTAAAGAGGACGCAGAGCTGGAGACTATAGTGGCTCTCATCACAGTCAGTGATAAAGATGGAGGAAACAACGGTTTGATTCACTGTAAACTGCAGAGCTCAGCTCCATTTAAACTCAAGTCCAACTACAAAAACGACTATTCTTTAGTAGTAGATGGACCTCTGGACAGAGAGCAGAACCCAGAGTACAATGTGACCATCGTGGCCACAGACGAGGGCACCCCCCCTCTGTCCAGTATCAGGGTCATCACTGTCCACGTCTCTGACGTCAATGACAACCCTCCTGGTTTTACGGAGCCTGCCATTAATATATATGTAAAAGAAAACAGCCCAACAGGCTCAGTGCTTTCTACTGTAAAAGCCTTTGATGATGATCTAGATGACAATGCTAAATTAAGTTACAGACTGTTAGAGAGTCATCCCAGAAATATTCCCATAACATCAGCTGTGAACATCAACTCAGAGACAGGAGACATAGTGAGTCTACAGTCTTTTAACTTTGAGGAGCTCAAAACATTTCAGTTCAAGGTTCAGGCCACAGACTCTGGTGTCCCTCCGCTCAGCAGCAACGTGACTGTGAACGTTTTTATCCTGGATGAGAATGACAATAGTCCCACAATCCTGGCGCCCTATTCTGAGCACGGCTCCGTTAACAGTGAGAACATCCCCTATTCCGCTGAAGCGGGCTACTTTGTGGCAAAGATCAGGGCTGTAGACGCAGACTCTGGATACAATGCGCTGCTTTCTTATCACCTCTCTGAGCCCAAAGGGAACAACCTGTTCCGGATCGGGACCAGCACCGGAGAGATCCGCACCAAGAGGAGGATGAGTGACAATGACCTGAAAACTCACCCCTTGGTGGTGCTGGTGTGTGATAACGGAGAGCCCTCACTGTCAGCTACTGTGTCTATTGATGTAGTGGTGGTGGAGAGCACAGCTGACATCCAGACTCAGTTCAGACATGTGCCCATAAAGGAGGACAGCTTCTCAGATCTAAACCTGTACCTGCTCATCTCCATTGTGGCGGTGTCAGTCATCTTTCTGCTCAGTCTCATCACGTTAATAGCAGTCAGATGTCACAGGACAGAGGGCTCTTTCAGCAGGTACAGCGCCCCCATGATCACCACTCACCCTGACGGGAGCTGGTCCTACTCCAAATCCACTCAGCAGTATGACGTGTGCTTCAGCTCAGACACACTCAAGAGTGACGTGGTGGTTTTCCCTGCACCGTTTCCTCCTGTAGATGGAGAACTGATCAGTATTAATGGAGGAGACACTTTTACCAGAACACAGACTTTACCAAATAAAGAGAAGGTAGGTTTTACAATGCCACAGATGCTTCAAACTGTATCATACATTCAATCTGCTTACACATTGGACGTAGGCAAACATTAGTTCAAGTGTAAAGGTAACGTGAAGAAAAACGTTCCCTTTTGTTTGTTGACAGAGTGATGTTTTTGGGTCACGTCTGATACAGTCTTATTAAATCCAGATTTCTCTGCTCTTTCTTGGGTCAGCCTATTTTAAAACAGTGTTGGCTTGATTTGCGACTGCATAGTGGTTAGTTCAGTAGTTATTGATAGAGCTCTTTTTGGTCCAGACTGAACAGTTTCTATCGCTTGGCGCTGTCCCTGGTGCTGAAGCCTCTCGCCGCATCAATCCTCAATATTCAGTTCCGTTTGTTCACGTTTCTTTAGTCGGACATTGTTTTATGGGGGCAATGTTTATAATTTTCTTCTACACGAGACTAACTTGGGTGCTATACTGTAAAAAGCCCACTGAGGGACACGATACACTTGTCATGTGTTCTACTGTTAGCTGTAAAAGGAGCTCAGTTTTTACATTCTCTGAATGGATGGTACCAGTCATCATCTGTTGTGTCTTGATACTTTGTTTGCAAATCTTTTTGATATGTTTTTGGGGGTTTATTTTGTAGCTTTTTAGTTATTGTTATTGTTGTTGTTGTTGTTGTTGTTTTGTTTGTTTTTTTGGATTTTTTTTACTCAACAATCACCAGTCTTTACTTTTTTCCGATTAATTATCAAGTAAAGTTGATTTAAAATAAGTATTTAGCTGTTATTTTGCATCAAATATCCGTTATATATCAACTCGATATACTGTACAACCAACACAACTCATATTTCCTGAGACTGCTCGCTGTACCAAAGTAATCTATATCATTCATTCATACATTCGTTCATCTGTATCAGTTTCATATTTCCTAATAAGTTTTGTCCACGTGATGGCGCAAGAGACCATGGACCTATGAGAGTTTAGAGCTCCTCCTTTAAAGGGGTGGGATAACCTCGTCCTCGGCCACTTACATTCACATTAAACAGAAGCGCTTCAGAGTCACTTCAACACGACTCATTTTGATGGAATAAACGCCTCGAGGACACATGACAGATCTGGACCAGCACCTCTGTTTAATTAATCATGTTTGTTTGGCAACGGCAGGAATATATTTGGTTGTGCGTGATATTATGGCTGTGTCTGTGTGAGTGGTCTGCAGCACAGCTCTCATACTCCATTTCCGAAGAGGCGAACAAAGGCACGGTGGTAGGAAACATCGCAAAGGATTTAAACATAAATGGACAGGATCTGGAAACCAGGGACCTACGGATTGTTTCCAGTTACAGTAAGAGTTACTTTAACGTGAATCAGCGGAGCGGTGCTCTCTTTGTTAACGAGAGAATAGACAGAGAAGAGCTTTGTCTCAATCTAGTGAAATGTTCTCTGAAAATACAGGCTGTTTTAAACAATCCAATGAACGTTCACCACGTTGAGGTGATCGTTTTAGATGTTAATGATAATTCACCTCGATTTAGTGAAAATATACACTCAGTAAATATATCTGAATCGTCATTAAAAGGAGAGCGATACCTCCTCCCAGCGGCAGAGGACGCAGACATAGGAAGTAACACAGTTAAAACATACAAGCTGAGTCCAAATGAGCATTTCTCTCTCGATGTGCAGAGCGGAGGAGAACACGAGGTGTCCGCGGAGTTAGTGCTGCAGAAACCTTTAGATCGAGAGAAACAGTCAGTTATTAAACTCCAATTAACGGCTGTGGACAATGGTAAACCTGCTAGATCTGGGACGCTAGACTTAATTGTTAATGTAATCGACGTTAATGATAACGTTCCCACCTTTGACAAATCTCTTTATAAAGCAAGTGTTAAAGAGAATTCCCCTGCAGGAACTATGGTCATTAAGTTAAACGCAACAGACTTGGACGAAGGCGTGAACGGCAAGATCGTGTATTCAATGATTAAACGAGGTTCTGTCGATCTGTCAAATATTTTTTACTTGAATCAGCAAACAGGAGAAATCACATTGAAGGGTGCTTTAGATTTTGAAGACACTCCTGCTTATGAAGTAAGAGTACAAGCTAAAGATCATGGCCATTCACCTCGTAGTTCACATACAAAATTACTAATAGAGGTGATAGATGTCAATGATAACGCTCCTGAAATCTCTGTTACGTCACTAATGACTCCTGTTAAAGAGGACGCAGAGCTGGAGACTATAGTGGCTCTCATCACAGTCAGTGATAAAGATGGAGGAAACAACGGTTTGACTCACTGTAAACTGCAGAGCTCAGCTCCATTTAAACTCAAGTCCAACTACAAAAACGACTATTCTTTAGTAGTAGATGGACCTCTGGACAGAGAGCAGAACCCAGAGTACAATGTGACCATCGTGGCCACAGACGAGGGCACCCCCCCTCTGTCCAGTATCAGGGTCATCACTGTCCACGTCTCTGACGTCAATGACAACCCTCCTGGTTTTACAGAGCCTGCCATTAATATATATGTAAAAGAAAACAGCCCAACGGGCTCAGTGCTTTCTACTGTAAAAGCCTTTGATGATGATCTAGATGACAATGCTAAATTAAGTTACAGACTGTTAGAGAGTCATCCCAGAAATATTCCCATAACATCAGCTGTGAACATCAACACAGAGACAGGAGACATAGTGAGTCTACAGTCTTTTAACTTTGAGGAGCTCAACACATTTCAGTTCAAGGTTCAGGCCACAGACTCTGGTGTCCCTCCGCTCAGCAGCAACGTGACTGTGAACGTTTTTATCCTGGATGAGAATGACAATAGTCCCACAATCCTGGCGCCCTATTCTGAGCACGGCTCCGTTAACAGTGAGAACATCCCCTATTCCGCTGAAGCGGGCTACTTTGTGGCAAAGATCAGGGCTGTAGACGCAGACTCTGGATACAATGCGTTGCTTTCTTATCACCTCTCTGAGCCCAAAGGGAACAACCTGTTCCGGATCGGGACCAGCACCGGAGAGATCCGCACCAAGAGGAGGATGAGTGACAATGACCTGAAAACTCACCCCTTGGTGGTGCTGGTGTGTGATAACGGAGAGCCCTCACTGTCAGCTACTGTGTCTATTGATGTAGTGGTGGTGGAGAGCACAGCTGACATCCAGACTCAGTTCAGACATGTGCCCATAAAGGAGGACAGCTTCTCGGATCTAAACCTGTACCTGCTCATCTCCATTGTGGCGGTGTCAGTCATCTTTCTGCTCAGTCTCATCACGTTAATAGCAGTCAGATGTCACAGGACAGAGGGCTCTTTCAGCAGGTACAGCGCCCCCATGATCACCACTCACCCTGACGGGAGCTGGTCCTACTCCAAATCCACTCAGCAGTATGACGTGTGCTTCAGCTCAGACACACTCAAGAGTGACGTGGTGGTTTTCCCTGCACCGTTTCCTCCTGTAGATGGAGAACTGATCAGTATTAATGGAGGAGACACTTTTACCAGAACACAGACTTTACCAAATAAAGAGAAGGTCAGTGTTTCCCACAAGTCAACAACTGTATTGTAACTGGTTGCAATTTCAACATAGCGCTGTCCGTGGTCCTGTTTTATTTCTTGCTTCCACATTGGTTTCTTTAATGCGTGTGATGGATATTTTTTTTAATGAAAACTCTGTAAATTGCTCACGTTCAGTTATAACAGCCTGGGTTCTTGTCACTTTGCATCAAAATTAGAGAAATAATCAGACTTAGGTATTAATGACTGGACAAGGAGAACCGTAGCCACTAAAGGGATCCGCTTCATATTTTTCTCAGGCAGTTTCTTCATCAGTTATTCTACTCGTATACATGAGTGCTTACTGCTTGTGTATTGTGTGTATGGTTGTGTTGTTTTTTCAGCAGAGCTTTTCCATTGTTCCGGTGGTGTCTTTACATCGTGTCTGTGATATAATTTCCGCAATTTTTCCCACCACCACTTATTTGTTCCTAACAGACATTTTGCCCATTAGTTTCTTGAATGTATACTTCTTTATGTTAACATGCCTTGTATAGGTTTTGTAAAATCAATTGCATATTGCGCTTCTGCTTCCTTTACGCACTGATTGGAAGGTGTAATTGTACACAGCGAGGAATTTCTGTTCGCATTTCTGTTTTTCATATTTGCACCGCACGTTTATGTAGCTTTCTGTATTTTTGTGTGAAATCCAGTTGGTGGTGCAAGAGACCGCACAGTTCCAGATAGGACTCGTTCCCGGAGCTCCACCCTTCCGTGCTAAACATTCAGCATAAAACAGCTTTGAAACAAACACGTAAATGGTCTTACAAGGAAGCCCGTTTCAACCGACGCACATACTATGTATTAGTTCCGTTTTTATCATTTTATTAATTTCGTGACAGCCATGAGGCGCGGAGGACAGAAGGCCTCCACTTGGATTTATCTTTTATCTTCGCTTTGTTTGTATGGTTGTGCCTGGGCGCAGCTGTCGTTCACCGTCTCTGAGGAGGTTGACAAAGGGACGGTGGTAGGAAATCTCGCAAAGGATTTACACGTTAATTTGAAAAATCTGGAAAAACGGGAGCCAAGGATTTTGTCTGGGAATGTAAAGCAATATTTCGATGTGGACTTAAAGACTGGCGCTATCTTTGTTTGTGACCGGATTGATCGGGAAGAGCTTTGTCCAAATATGGAGAAATGCATGCTGAATGTAGAAGCCGTTTTGAGCCACCCGATGCATCTTCACCGCATAGAAGTTCATATTACTGACATTAATGACAACGCGCCTTTCTTTCGAGACGAGAAAAAGACCTTCAATATTTCTGAATCATCAGTGACTGGGGAAAGGTACCTACTGCCGATAGCAAATGACGCAGACACGGGCAGTAACTCCGTAAAAAGCTATAAACTCAGTACAAATGAATATTTCTCATTGGATGAAGGACAGCACAGTGAATCTGCAGAACTTGTACTCCAAAAGCCTTTAGACAGAGAGAAACAGCCTATCATTCATCTAACGCTGACTGCATTTGATGGAGGAAAACCTTCCATGTCAGGGTCAATGGATATAGAAATAAATGTCATAGACACTAACGACAATGTTCCCATTTTCAGTAAACCTCTTTATAAGGCAACGGTAGTGGAAAATTTACCCTATGAAACATCAGTGCTGACTGTCACTGCTACAGATCTAGATGAAGGGCTAAACAGTGAGGTAGTGTACTCCTTTATCGAAAGGGGGACTTTCAACCCCGCGTCTTTGTTCTCAATTAACCCAGAAACAGGGCTAATATCAGTGGCAGGAAACATAGACTATGAACAAAACACTGCGTATGATATTCGTATAGAGGCGAGGGATAAAGGCTCCCCTCCCAAAAGCGTACACGGTAAAGTATTAATAGAAGTCATTGATGTTAATGATAATGTGCCGGAGATGACTGTGACGTCACTCATGAACATAGTTAAAGAGGACGCAGAGGAAGGGACAGTGGTCGCTCTGGTGACTGTTACTGATAAAGACGGGGGTAAAAATGGTCTCACTTCTGCATCAGTTTTAGGTTCTGTGCCCTTTAAACTCAAGCTAAATTACAAGAACTATTACTCCCTGACAGTTAATGCACAACTTGACAGAGAGGCTATTTCTCAATATAATGTGACTATTGTCTGTACTGATGATGGGACTCCACCTCTCTCTAGCACCAGCATTATTCCCATTCTCATTTCTGATGTCAATGACAATCCCCCTCTTTTTCCAGAGCCTGCCATAAGTGTTTATGTCAAAGAGAATACTGCAGTAGGAGCTCAAATCTACACTTTGAGTGCACTTGACCTTGATATGGAAGAAAATGCCAAAGTGACTTACTCATTATTAAACAATATAAGAAATTCTCACATAACTTCACATGTAAACATCAACTCAGAGACAGGAGACATAGTGAGTCTACAATCTTTTAACTTTGAGGAGCTCAAAACATTTCAGTTCAAGGTTCAGGCCACAGACTCTGGTGTCCCTCCGCTCAGCAGCAACGTGACTGTGAACGTTTTTATCCTGGATGAGAATGACAATAGTCCCACAATCCTGGCGCCCTATTCTGAGCACGGCTCCGTTAACAGTGAGAACATCCCCTATTCCGCTGAAGCGGGCTACTTTGTGGCAAAGATCAGGGCTGTAGACGCAGACTCTGGATACAATGCGCTGCTTTCTTATCACCTCTCTGAGCCCAAAGGGAACAACCTGTTCCGGATCGGGACCAGCACCGGAGAGATCCGCACCAAGAGGAGGATGAGTGACAATGACCTGAAAACTCACCCCTTGGTGGTGCTGGTGTGTGATAACGGAGAGCCCTCACTGTCAGCTACTGTGTCTATTGATGTAGTGGTGGTGGAGAGCACAGCTGACATCCAGACTCAGTTCAGACATGTGCCCATAAAGGAGGACAGCTTCTCAGATCTAAACCTGTACCTGCTCATCTCCATTGTGGCGGTGTCAGTCATCTTTCTGCTCAGTCTCATCACGTTAATAGCAGTCAGATGTCACAGGACAGAGGGCTCTTTCAGCAGGTACAGCGCCCCCATGATCACCACTCACCCTGACGGGAGCTGGTCCTACTCCAAATCCACTCAGCAGTATGACGTGTGCTTCAGCTCAGACACACTCAAGAGTGACGTGGTGGTTTTCCCTGCACCGTTTCCTCCTGTAGATGGAGAACTGATCAGTATTAATGGAGGAGACACTTTCACTAGAACACAGACTTTACCAAACAAGGAAAAGGTAGGCTTTACAATTCCACCGATGCTTTGAACTGTATTGTACAGTCAGTCTGCTGTTAACACAAAACAAATTGACTGTGCAGAGTAATGAGTAATTTTGTTTAAGTGTAAAGTATAACAGAGAACAACCTGCCTCTCTTGTTAGTTGATAGAGGGATGGTGGATGGTAGGGTTCTATACAGTCATGTTCTTCTATCAGCCACAATATAATCTAATGACTGTGACTCTAAAGAACTCTTCTATTTGATTTCTGGCATTATCCCTTTGACCTGTGTGGTATGTAAATTACAACATTTCGGACACTTCAAGTTTCATGGGTTTTTGAGGTGGTTTCATTCTTGTGTCTTTAGACCAGATAAACGCGTCACCACAAGATGTCGCTATGGCCCCATACAGAGTAATAAGCAGCAATTCTTCAGTGACGCTCCTCCTTTTTATCCGCCAACACGGCGTTGGTAGTTCATTGTTCGTCTCGTGAAGTAGTAATAGGAGCTCGCTCTGTGTATGAGTTTCATAATGGTGCAGGTGGAGTCATTTAGTGTGAACTGAACTGCCGAAAGGATGCTAAAGGGGACTGTTTTTCGCTCTTGGGTGTCCTGTCTCTTCAGCCTTATTCACATATGGAGTGTGGCAGCAGCACTGATTGTTTACTCTGTTACGGAAGAATCGAGCCCTGGTACCACTGTGGGAAATCTGACAAAGGATTTACATCTAAATGTGCAAGACCTGGAGAGTCGGGGGTTTCACATTTCAGGAAAATATACGAGGTATTTTGAAATCAACGTTAAAACTGGGACGCTTTTAGTGAAAGACAGAATAGACCGAGAGGAGCTCTGCTTAAGAAATGAGAAGTGCGTTTTGGATGTGGAGGCTATTGTCAACTCTCCTCTCAATCTATATCGTTTTGAAGTTAAAATAATGGACATAAACGACAATGCGCCCGCTTTTCGGATTCCGGGGATAGTTTTAAATATCTCTGAATCTGCTGTCACTGGTGAAAGATTTATGCTTGCGAAGGCAGTTGATGCAGATGTCGGTGGTTTCTCTGTAAAAGGCTACAGACTGAGCCAAAACGAACATTTCAGGTTGGATGTACAGACTGATGGCGAGCAGACAGAGTCTGCTGAAATGGTGCTGCAGAAGCCTTTAGACCGCGAGAAACAGCCCATTATTAAACTAACACTTGCTGCCTTTGATGGAGGGAAACCAGCTAAATCTGGCACAATACCGATTACCATCAATGTTCTGGACGTTAATGATAATATTCCTGTTTTTGAAAAGTCATTATACAAAGCCTCAATACCAGAAAATATTCATAAAGGGGCGAGCGTAATTTCAGTCTACGCCCGGGATTTTGACGAGGGTCTTAACGGAGACATAACATATTCTTTCATTGGACACGACAGTGATAATGACGTCGACAAGTTTGCCATCGATGCTGTAACAGGGGAAATTACTGTAAACGGAGAACTAGATCACGAAAAAAACAATGCCGTTGAAATTAGGGTCCAGGCAAAAGACAAAGGGTTAAGTCCTAGAGCTTCTCACTGTAAAGTACTTGTAGAAATCACGGATGTAAATGATAACGCGCCTGAAATATCCGTCACGTCCCTGGTCAGCGTTGTCAGGGAAGACGCACCTCTCGAAACAATGGTTGGACTTCTTACGGTCAAAGATAACGACGCAGATAAAAATGGCATTGTTACTGTTGCGATTATTAATTCTGTGCCCTTTACAATTAAAAATAATTATAAAAATCATTATTCTTTACTCGTAGATGGGCATTTAGACAGAGAAAGCGTACCAATGTATAATGTCACAATAACAGCTACTGATCAGGGGACCCCATCTCTTTCAAGTACAATTGTAATTGCTGTCCAAGTTTCTGATGTCAATGACAATGCACCTAGTTTTAAAGAGCCCGTTTTAAACGTTTTTGTCAAAGAAAATAGTGCTGTTGGGGCTGTTATCTTTACAATCACAGCAGATGATCCAGATGTAGATGAAAATGCCAGATTGACCTTTTCTGTCTTAAACGGTAATAATAAAAACAATATGCTCCAATCAGCTGTGAACATCAACTCAGAGACAGGAGACATAGTGAGTCTACAGTCTTTTAACTTTGAGGAGCTCAACACATTTCAGTTCAAGGTTCAGGCCACAGACTCTGGTGTCCCTCCGCTCAGCAGCAACGTGACTGTGAACGTTTTTATCCTGGATGAGAATGACAATAGTCCCACAATCCTGGCGCCCTATTCTGAGCACGGCTCCGTTAACAGTGAGAACATCCCCTATTCCGCTGAAGCGGGCTACTTTGTGGCAAAGATCAGGGCTGTAGACGCAGACTCTGGATACAATGCGTTGCTTTCTTATCACCTCTCTGAGCCCAAAGGGAACAACCTGTTCCGGATCGGGACCAGCACCGGAGAGATCCGCACCAAGAGGAGGATGAGTGACAATGACCTGAAAACTCACCCCTTGGTGGTGCTGGTGTGTGATAACGGAGAGCCCTCACTGTCAGCTACTGTGTCTATTGATGTAGTGGTGGTGGAGAGCACAGCTGACATCCAGACTCAGTTCAGACATGTGCCCATAAAGGAGGACAGCTTCTCGGATCTAAACCTGTACCTGCTCATCTCCATTGTGGCGGTGTCAGTCATCTTTCTGCTCAGTCTCATCACGTTAATAGCAGTCAGATGTCACAGGACAGAGGGCTCTTTCAGCAGGTACAGCGCCCCCATGATCACCACTCACCCTGACGGGAGCTGGTCCTACTCCAAATCCACTCAGCAGTATGACGTGTGCTTCAGCTCAGACACACTCAAGAGTGACGTGGTGGTTTTCCCTGCACCGTTTCCTCCTGTAGATGGAGAACTGATCAGTATTAATGGAGGAGACACTTTTACCAGAACACAGACTTTACCAAATAAAGAGAAGGTATGTGGTCATTTGAACAACCTGAAAGCTTTATTTTATTTAGTTTCTATAGTTCTTGCTGCAAACAAACTTCCATACCCTTTTTTTCTATGCTTCCTCCTGTCTGTTTTGAACTACATGCTCTGTCCATGGTGCTGAAGTTACAGAAGACTGGGTTGTATTGGTGTGCTGTCTTGAATAGCATACCCCAGTGTTCAGTGTAACAGTAAACAGAACTCAGTGGAGTTTGTTTGCAAGTTGCTTACAAAATATACAGGAATTGACTTTTGCAGTAGTTTTATCAATGCTAACAAACAGATACCCATAAGATTTTATAAAAATGGAGTAGACAAGGGAATGCTGTCTTTTGCTAAGATGTGACATTTCACTACACAGGAAAGGTATGAAAAAACTATATTTTGGGGAGGCAAAGTGGTCTAGTTTTACCAGTGTCTCTAAATAAAATAGTAAAATATATAATATTTCTTTTTACCTTCAAACCAAACGAAAGGAAAATAGGTATTTGATAGAACTACAGAAACAACTACAATCCACGTTTTCCCTGGTATCCTACGCCTCGAAAGCTCCCCCCTTCCACTGGCATATCATCCAACAAACTAACTGGTCTTCTAATCACTGTGCCATCGTGCCATGAGTTTTATACGGCACTGAAACAGAAACTTACCTTTTGAGAGTGAGAGTAAGACTTGGGTGATTTGGAGAAAAGCTTCTCAGGTGTTTACTGTTAAGTCATTACTTATTCTTGGAAAAGATTTCTAGGCAAAATTATTTATAAGTATTGTTCTGTAGCTGATATAATGAAAATTATGAGTGAGTGTAATTGCCAGGATTCGTCTATTATAAATGTGTTTGAGTCGCTTTCCTTTCCCTTTTCATTTTCTTAGTGTCTGTGTTGGCAGAAGGGACAAGTTAGAAAACAAAGGGAAGTACAAATAACATTTAAAGAGAAGGAACAGGAAGAGGCATCAAAAGGATTCAAAAAGTATAGGCTTCAAGCTTTCTACTCAGGCCCGCACTAAAGGAGGTGGATTAAATCTATTGTATACATTTTCATCCAAGCATGTCAACTATGATGTTCGCGTACACAGCTTTTTTTTTTTTTTTTAAGAAAATCACTGTACATTGTCAACCCATGAGAGGCCAGTTTTTCTATCATTAACTAGTTGACAGCCTTTAGTTATGTTATCTGTAACATTTTTTTTATAGTTAGAGGGATCTGTAGCCTTGTTAGAACGAGTCAGCCAAATAAATGTTTGCTTTATTAGGTTTAATTGTGGTATTTTATATAAAACACCCCCTATGATGTTTTATAGACTACAGTTTTTGTTTTCATATGAAGTAGGCTATGCGGTCTACTCTACTGTTCCCATTGCCTCCCTCGCCCTTCGTGCTGTCTGTACTCTCCCCTCCCCCATTTCCCGCAGCTCTCTCGAGAAGGGGAGCAGCTGAAAGAGCTGACAGAATTAATGTCCATTTCCAACAGACATGTGCCCTCGGCTTCAGGGCGTTGTAAACAGGATCTAATATTCATTCACTAACCGTCTTAATGTGTGGAAATGCCCCTGTTTACCCACGTCGAGTATGACAGAATCAGAAGTAGTATTTAATTCCATAATTACTTGTTAACAAAGTATTTCAAGCATAGCCTAATACACTAGTGGCAGGAGGACTGTGAAATCTGTGAAGTCGTCTGATGTGGTCTCGTCGCTCTGTTCGATAAAGCCCAATAAACTGTTGGTTGTTGAATCATTTACTTAGACCGTGAGCTAATTTTAGGGAGTGGTGCGACAGTCACAGGCTGCTTTACTCATTCTCCACTCCCAGAAACACTGTTTATCAGATGCTGAACATTTATTTACATAGATCTGTTGCCTATTGCACAAGGTCTGGGGCAAAAGTGGGTCAGCATGTGATTTAAAGATGGCAGCAGGTATGTGCGCCGTAAGAGTGACCCTGTGCGGAGGAGAGTTTCTGTTTTTTTTTCCCCCCATAGCCCACTCCGATATATTTATGAGCTCTAACTGTTTACTGTCCAGAAACAAAGCTTGAAGCTGTCTCTGTTAAAATGGTTCAGCATGTGCTCTGTGTACTGCAGCTCTCTGTAACCGTGACCACGGGAGGAGGGGGAGGGGCAGGTAATTTTCCGCTACTCTCTGCAGTAGCAGCAGCAGGGAGCTTCAGCAGCCTATTTGAGGTATCAGCTCTGCTCAGCTCTCCGTCCTGCTCTGCGGCTAGCACACCTTATGTCAGTCTTGAGAATGGCACAGAAGGGTGTGTCCTTTGTGTAAGCAATGTGGCTGTGCAGTTCTCTTTGGTTTCCATGGAGACGCTAAGTGATGAAATTATGAACTATTGTCTGTATCTGTGGAGCTGGACCCACCCCCACTCAGACATGCATGTGATGAAGCCGGAAGGAAGCTGGGTGGATGGAGACAGACAAAGGAAGATGCAGGGCTAGAAAATGACTGTTTCAGGGAAGGAGCAAAGGAACTGTGTGAGCAAGAGGAAAGCATGCGAACTTACAACTCATGATTTGAGAGAAGAGACAAATACAGCTGCTCAGATTTAAGCCCTGACAATTTGGTGGAGAGAAAGCTGGGGAATCAGAGGATGAGATGGGCAAAAATTAAACACATGTACTCTAGCTGCATAGGAACACCGCTGTATTTCATTTGGCCACAGATTAAACAATACATTTATCAGCATCTTTCACTGTCTCTGCTCTGTTCAAACCAACTTACATCCCTGTACTCTTGGGATGTTTCCCCACTCAGTAGATTATAGCTTTGTCATGCTTCAAAGCAGGGGCCTATTCCTCTTGCATTCGGCAAGTATTTAAATCCAGGACATCCTAAGAGGCAAATATCCGAAACCAGCCTGCATTTCCTGATAGCTTTGTTTACTGCCAAAACAAGAAAGTTTGTGATGAATGCATAGGCTCAAAAGGGACAAACAATCAACATGTCTAGAGGAAGGGATTTGGGTGGATTTTAACCAACAAGGCGCCTTCCACAAGGGACCAAGCCAAACAAATGTGCACAGAGAATGTCCCCTCCACCTCAGTAAAAGGATTTTATTTCTCATGGGACATGCACATTTAGACAATTCTTGGGAGGACTGACAATTATGATGAAAGAGCAGTAAGAAACCATTTTTATTTTAAGTTATAGCATTATTCTGAAGAAGCTGCTGTAAAGTGTAAAAAGCCAGAGAGAAAAAATAAATAAGTAAAACTAGAATAAATGTTTAAATGTTATTTCAGTGAGATGACATCTACTGTCTCTGTATAGTGTGTAATACATTTGTCTCTCTCTTCTCCAATTGGATTGCATCTTACAAAATCAGCATATGCCTTTTTAAATTATATGTGAGGTAAAGGTAGCAGCGGTAGAAATTTGTGTCATTTATCCTGCTCCTCTTGTTCCAGAGAAGGATTTGATCTGTTTTGGCTTTCTCACTCTGTCTCTCATGCAGGGATTAAGAGGCTATGGCTTAACGAGAGAGCCTGCGCTGATGGGCAGTGGGGTGATAGTCACGTGTTCATCTCTTTTTGCACTACCGTTGTATTCCATTAGAGGGACCAATTCCTTCATGCATGTTTTTTTCCGTCTCAACAGGATTACGTTTGCGTATCCCTGATATTTCAACAATAAGCAATACATCCAGCGTTATTGTTTTAGTTACTCAAATTTGTTTTCTAATCTGCCATGATGCTCAGTTATCTTTTTCATCATTTTTACTTTATTTGTTTTGTTCATTTATTTGTTTTTGTTTTTTTTATGTGGGGGGTCTCACAGGGGTCATTAAATTATAAATGAAACATGTCAAATGATCTGATGACAGTCTTGGTTATATCCCACTCAAATGTTATATTCATTTGGTCTCTAGGAAAATGAATAAATGCTGGGTAAAACAATGAGAGTTAATCCAAAATCTTTTCACTATATCAGTCCAGTTTATGTATACATATGTCAAAATATATTTTAGGATTGCAACCAAATCAAAGGCACTTACTTAATTATTTAAGATTTTTATATTTACAGATATATATCAAACTAAGCCTTTCAACTGTGTGCCATATACACAAAGTAACAGTAGGCTGTGTGTGCACATGCGAGACCATACAACATTTTTGGAGCATTTGTTACAGTAATTAGTAAATCTTAAGGGTGCCACAGTCACAAATAGACTATTTATCAAAACATATAATACTATTTTTCCATATGTGCCAGTGACTATTTTTTTTTTAATTTTCATGATACTCTGTCCCTGACTGCTGTTAGCCTGTGGATGAATGAGGAACCGATATTCACATTACTTCTGAGGGAGTAATATGACTGTCTGCTTGTACAGTGTTTACCCCGGCAAAGAGAACATGATCAATTTTGTGCAGTCCTGCATATTTAATAGGATATATTAATATCAAAACGATATTACAGACATCCTAATATCAATATTAGGAGGCATACTGCAGTGAGTATGTAACTTGAAGTGTTTAAAAGATGGACAAATACATAATTAAACGTTTGTGGCAGCATTAGTAATCAATTGCTTTTTTAAACTATACCAGTTAAATAACCTCTTTTGTGCATGACATAAAAATAGTCTCCAGCAAGCAATTAACACTGATCTAGGTCTGTCAAAAACAAAAGTGATGAGCCTTGTTGTGATTCTCTTTCTGGGTGCCCTCCTACTTTTTAATAAAAGTTGGGCAAGTCACTGTGTTAGTGGAGTGAGAGCAGCACAACACTAAAGGGAAAAATCTAGAGTGGACAATGGGCACATGTCCTTGCCCCATGGCCGCATTGTCTTAAATTTATGTTCAGACCAGGGGCATTTGATTGGAGTAGCCACACCAGGCATTTAGCTCGGCCTCCAAGCTGTAATGAGGCCCCCAAAGACAGACAATACTGCATGAACATGTTTTTAGCATATGGGGATTTCTATGATAAAAAAATGCTTTTAAAGTATGATACACTAGTGTTATTAAAGCATTTTTATAATCATCAATTTGTTTAAATGTGTGCCCAAAGTCAAATGTGTGTGGTGCCTCTGGGTTTGGCCCCTGGAGTCTTCAGAGAAGCGCCTCTGCCTGTGACATTGAAAAGCATTTAAACAAATATAGCCTACATGCCCAACGTCAACCTCCGGTTCTCTCTCCAAACAGATATTTGGACGTGTTGCAAAAACTTTTCAAAATTACTTGAACAGCTTGTTCTGCGTTGTGTCTGCTGTCGTTTTGAGAGGTTATAATTTTATTACGCTTGTGGAAAGGTGTAACGTGCATAATAGAAAGTGACATGGTGATGACATTTTTTTTTTAACCAAAGGGCTCTGCTACAGGTCAAGTTTATGCGGTCACTTTCTTTAAAATTGATCCGTTGTGTGTCTATTCAATCATCTTTCATCTCAACAGAATCTGCATGTATTTCCCACGCATTTTTAATATTGGTCTGCACTAGATAGGATGTCAAATCGTAGTCTGCTGAATAAATCAGTTTCTCAGTGTGCGGTAAAAAGGTTCGGTGGGTGCCACTGAAAAAAGGAAAAGCTGTGTGTCGACTTTATTCAGCCTATTAAATAGAATCTGCGTGCCGATGACGTGGCCTACAGATCAATCTATGTACAACTGTGCTTTTTGTGTGTTGTTTAAGGTAGCTAAATATACTGGATTTATTGGGTTTCATTTTTTGGATGGCGTGTGATGACTTGAGTGCAGGTGCTACATTGCAGCCAGCGTCACCAGAGCCAGCGGCTCCCCCTCCCCTTTTGCCCATACCAGCAGCACGTCGCAGGGAGAGAGACCAATAGGCGGTATTTGTGAGAGGAAGACAGAGGAATAGCTAATAACAGAAGCAGATAGAGGTAAACATGGACGCTAAATCGAGACATGTCTTCAGAATTAGTATGGAGAGGGCGCGCTGATGATCGTGCACGTTGGCGCCCTTATATAAGAATATCTTTTTCCGTGAGGCGGGTGGGGACCTAGGCTATATCCACCAGAAAAGGCAGAAAAATATCTCCAACCGAACTCCAAACTCCACCTTTCTGCGATGGCTGTGACAACTCGATGTTTTTACAACGTAAAGGACAGTGTGCCTTTTTCTTTGTATTTATGTGTTTTCCTTGTTAGTAGTCTCTGTGATGCACAGATTAGGTATTCAATTCCAGAGGAGCTCGAAAACGGGTCAGTGGTTGCCGATATTGCAGGTGATTTGGGTCTAGACTTAAGAAAACTTTCAACAAGACGCTTTCGGATATCATTAGAGAGCGGGAGAAGATTTTTCATTCTTAATCACATTACTGGGGAGCTGATGGTGAATGGCCGCATTGACCGAGAGACTATCTGTGAATTTAGAGGCACTTGTTCCTTTAGCCTGGAGGTGGTGTTAGAGAATCCGATCGATGTGCACAAAGTGGACGTGGATATAGTGGATATCAACGATAACACGCCACAGTTTTCCCAAGATGAATATCAGCTGGAGGTGTCGGAGTCCGCTCTCACAGGGTCGCGGTTCCACATTGATGGAGCTCGAGATGCAGATGATGGGCCTAACTCTGTTAAACAGTACCGCCTCAGTCCGAGCGACCATATAACTTTACACTCAATTCAGCCTTTTCCCACTGATGAGCACATTGAGCTCATACTGAAAAACCCCTTTGACCGTGAGCAAACGCCCTCTCATCATCTAACACTAACAGCAATAGACGGAGGCATCCCTGAGCGCACTGGCACAGTCAAAATAAATATACGCATTCTTGATGCAAATGACAACATGCCTGCATTTGAAAATACAGTATACAAAGTGAATGTGTCTGAAAACTCTCCAAATGGTACACTCATTATAAAGCTGAATGCAACAGATGCTGATGAAGGCTCAAACGGCGAAGTTTTTTACTCCTTCAGTAGTTATACCCCAGAGAGGGTGAGGCAGATGTTTTCCTTAAACATTGACACAGGGGAAATAAGAATCAAAAACAATTTAGACTATGAGGAGACAAAGTTATACGAAATATACATCCAGGCGATGGACAAAGGAGCAGCTCCTGTGGCAGGACACTGTAAAGTAGTAGTAGAAGTTCTGGATGTTAATGACAACATTCCTCAGATAGTGCTGTCTTCACTGTCCAGCCCTGTGCGTGAAGATGCTCGGGCAGACACGGTTGTAGCTTTGATCAGTGTAAATGACCGTGACTCTGGACAGAACAAACAAGTAAACCTGGAGATTATCCCTGGTCTGCCTTTCAAGATCAAATCATTCCGTAACCACTATACAATTGTCACATCTGCTTTCCTGGACAGGGAAGCTGTTTCATCATATAATGTGACTGTAAGTGCCATAGATGGAGGAATCCCATCTCTGTCATCACAAATGACTTTTAAAGTTGATGTTGCAGATGTAAATGATAACCCACCTCAATTCAAACAGACATCATATACTGTTTATATCACTGAGAACAATGCTCCAGGGGCATCTCTCTGTGTTGTAAAGGCAACAGATGTGGATGCAGGGGAAAATGCACATGTTATCTATACTGTGCTGAATAACAACAACAATGGCATTCCCGTAACTAGCTTTGTCAGCGTCAAACCTGACACAGGTGAGGTCTTTGCCCTGCAGGCATTTGACTTTGAGAAGCTACAGGAGTTTCACTTTCAGATAAAAGCTCAAGATAATGGTGTGCCTCCATTGAATCATGTGGCCACAGTGTATGTTTACATTATGGATCAAAATGACCATGCACCCAGAATAGTCTACCCACCGTCCAATGGGAGCCACATCACTGAGATATTGTTGAAAAATACTGAAGCAGAAGTTCTTGTAACTAAGGTAGTAGCATGGGATAGTGATGCAGGGCAGAATGCCTGGCTGCGCTACACTTTAGCGCGCACAGACCTCGACCTGTTCAAAGTACATGAGCACACAGGTGAGATCCGAACCACAAGACGTGTCATCGAAGACAACTCCACCTCCTTTGTTCTGTCAGTCCTGGTGTGTGATAATGGACTGCCACCACTCTCTTCAACCACCAACATCCACGTGCATGTGACGGAGCTACCACTGAAGCTGACCCCTGACCCCAAGCGTATTATCAGGCCTAACAGTCCCTTAATGTTTTCTAAAGTCACTATCTACCTGATCATTGCCTTGTGTGCTACAACCTTTGTATTCTTGGTTACTGTTTTTGTGCTGGCCATTGTACGTTGCCATGCCTACTGCACCCAGCCTGGCTCCTGCTGCCCATGCTGTATATCTAAAACTGACATACCTGCAGGTGGGGGAAGACCTGCAGGTGGAGGAGGAGGGGCCCAACAAACCAACAATGTGGTTCTGCGGCGTGACCTAAAAGTGGAACCTCATTATATTGAAGTGAGGGGTAACGGGTCTTTGACAAAAACATACTGTTACAGAACATGCTTAACTGCTACATCAGGAAGTGACACGTTTATGTTCTACAACACGGGGCGACCGCACAGTGGCACCTGGGGCTCAGGCTATGTCACCAGCCACAGTGGACAAAGCCAATTATTTGTACGGCGACTCAGTTTGCCAGACGCAACTACCATTGCATCTTTTCAGGTGTGTGTCTGGTATCATGTTGTCTTTGTTGGTCATCTTGATCTTGCTCTTTGTATTTAGAAATAAAAAGCAAAAAGTGTATAGCTACTTAACTAAATTAAGTGTCCAATGTATTAGTGGTTGAAGTATAGCCATTTTGTTTTTGATTGGTGTGTGTGGATTGTCTGGCTCTAGAGTAGGCAGGGGATCAAAGGTGATTGGATGCATTGTTGATGGTGGAGGTGTAAGCTCTGTATCTAAGGTAAGTGTTAACTCAGAAGGAGCAGGAGGAAATCAGTGACTGAAACTAAAACAGTCATACTAATAGCAATATGTTTTTATTTATGTATTTTCTTTTCTTGGGAGTGGATTTCATGATTGATTTCAGTTTATATATTCAGTTTATTATAGATGTTTGTTTGGTTCAGCAATTTCAGTCCCATACAACATTATTGTCTCTTTGAATGAGTCCAAGTGGAGTACCAGTAGCTCTTTATTAAAGCCATATATTGGAGTGATGAATGTCCATAGCAAACTCATAGAAGTCAGCATCTGTAGCTTTTATTGCCAGTGAATGTCTGTCATATATGTAAGCCAAAGGTTTATGAGCTGCATCATCATACAGGAAGATCACTTCTCAATTTTATGTGGTAACATTATACACCTTTTTGTTGTATTTGAATGTTATGCATTTCCTAATGTTTAGTATAAGGTCACAATGAATGAAAATGTCTAAGGGGAATTTGGGAGGTGGGTCATATATTGAATTGTCTTTGTATCATCACCATTGCATGTGTCACATGGACAAGAAAACAGTATGACTGGGAAAACGAGGGCTTGGTGGTAATGCTAGGTTGACAGAATAGAATATGTTGAAAAATACAAAATAATGGCACAATACTTCTGAAACCACTGTTACGCTTGATTTGGGGCTGCTGTTTGCAGAACTGTGTGAAAGTCATACAGTGTTTCCATGTCTTGTCTGAGCAAACTAAATGTGTATGTGTTGCCTAAGGGCCTATGTGTCATAGTATCAGAGAAAACTGGAGAAGCTGGTGGAGTGTCTCAAATCATTTCTCAAATGAGAAATAATGCTCACTGCTGAGTGAATGTTAGACGGTACAAGTAAATGTGTATGAATGATCAGATGCAGCTTTTCTCACAATTATTTGTTAATCACATGGCATTAAATGTTGCCTGTACTTAAGCCTCCATTCCTTTTTTTCTTTCAGCCCAAAGCCCCTAATTCAGACTGGAGATATTCAGCCTCCCTGAGGGCAGGAGGAGTGATGCAGAGGTAAGACCCTCCTTTAAGCTGTCTCTCTTATTCATCTTGTCATACATTTTCCATCTATTTCAGCAGATTTGGCCAAAACGCAACACTATGCAAGATCACATAAACAATCATAGACTGCAGTTTTCACTAACAGACCATACATGCTCAATCATGCTCATTAAAAAAAAGTAAAGCTATTATGTGTACAAATTAACATTAAAATATAGACATTTGTCAAAACATATTAATTTTAAAGAATACATTTTTGCCTAGTCATTCCTCTTACAATGATCATCATGGCAGCAATTCTGTCACATTGACAAGAGTGCTAACCTGACTCCTCCAGATAGAACTGCTCCACAGATCATAGTCTATTTCCCAGTATCATCTGGAAGGCTCCCGTTGAAAGCGTTTGCAAAAGGGAGGCGCCTTCTGTCAAAAACTTAGTAGTACCGACTAGTATCCGCTTAGCATGAGGTTTCTTAAACCAATCACAGCAACGATATGACGTGCCACTCTTTGCGCTTCTTTCAAAGAATACTCTCTACTTCTGATAAAACTGATTCGATAGCAGCGTCAACATTAACGTCTTTCATCGGAGCCATGTTGATAACAGAGATGAAAAGAGAGCTTGTTGCTCTCTTCAAATTAAAAACCCGCCTCTGCCTGTTAGTGCTGCAACATCATTGGTCAAAAGGGTCCGGCGGGGTCCGGTTTGCCGACTCAAGCGGTTTGCTTGGCGCGATACAAGATGCATTTACAAGACTTCAAGAAACTCCCAAATCTCGCGTGTGTCAATGTGTCATATGTTAATGTCGGACAATAAAATCTGTCACAAAGTCATGGACATTCAGAATAAAATACCAATGTGATAAACCTGTACTGTATTAAAATAAAAATATAATTAAAATATGTGATCATTTGAAACGTGATAGGGCGGTGCCTTTGATTTTTACATTGACAGATGGAAAACTGTGAGGAGAGAAAAAAGAGACATGGAGGTCAGGTCAGTGATGAATAAAGGGCAGATAGTCAGATGAAAAGATGACCTGTCAAGGATACAAAGAACACAGTTTCATCACACCAGTGATAATATTACACATGAAACAGTCAGGGATAACTTGCTGTAATCAGACGTCTGTAGTGAAAGTAAAATGCATTTGCTCAAATCTCAAATTCATGCACTCATGCAAAATTTAAACTATACATGTAGGCAATAAATTTATTAAAACATATTTAAATATTCAATGCTTTTTATATCCATTCTACATGTGTTTTTGTGAGTATTTTGTGACCTATTTTAATCTAAATGATCCATCTCAGATCCCTTACATAGGACATGGTCAGTTAAAATATTATATTGCCATGCTAAACATAAATGTTAAATAACATAATCGCCCTGAGGCACAATTATCTCTCTTGTTAATGTTTCTTTTTAACACAACTCATCAGCTTTAGTTCCTGAATGAATCATACCATGAATCAGTGAATCAAAGTGGAAATACCTATACACAAATTCACTGTATTTATATTTCTCTGCCAGTATATAATGGACTGGGCTGATCATTTTCTCAGCTAATTATTTACATTTCATTTCAGAATAGTGGTGTAAATGGATGAAAATTCTATACAATAAATTTGTAATTATAAATCCAGACAGAAAAAATAAGTACACACATTTTAGTCCTAATATCAATGTATGCTCTTGCAGAAGAGCCTAAATAAATACACATAGAAAAGTTAGATACTGGACACATCAGACACTATGTACTAAATCATTGAAGATAATGTGCACGAAGATGATTTTTCTTCTTGTGTGTGTTCCAGCTCAGTGCACATGGAGGAGTCCTCTGTCATGCAGGGAGCCCAAGGAGTTCTCGTCCAAAACTGGCCCACTGCATCCAGCGCTGCCGGTAAGCACTTCAGATTCAAGTCAGCAAGACACTCACGCTCATATTAAACTTTGAGTGCGTCTTTATCCTAAATGTTCATTTTTTTAGATCAGAGAGTGGACAGAGGTCATATCAGATATATAGCAGCATCATACCCTTCACCCCTCTCCATTTCCCACAATTGTACAAGACAAATGTCATATCTTCACCCCACAATATTATGAAAAAAGACAAACCAACCAAGAGAAACAAAGACATGAGAAGCAATGAGATTAACCACTTGTTTATTGAGGCATGATATTACAACAGTGCAAATGACAGATTGAAAAACCTGCAAATTAATGCCATTCCGGCTGATTAATGAAACTGTCTTTTTGTTTATGTTCATATGTAACAGACCAAAGGTGAATGCAAGAAAGTAAGACAATTAATACAGGATTTATGTGGAAAGTTAAAGGGCTGAACAAACAGATGCAATAAAGAGGGCTAGTATGAGTATGTATTTGGAAGAAGGGGTGATGCTTATGTACAGACTGTTGTTGATTTCTGATCTAGAATTATGATTTACAGCAAGCAGACTCTTCAAAACATGAGCGATAGAATGAGACATTGCCTTTACTGCTGAACAGCGTGGGCAGCTGTAAGGAAATCTGGGTGGGTCAGCGGTAACAAGATCAGCTAGTGGAGATTTAAAGTAGTCTGATTAAGATGAGGACAACAGACTGAACACACTAACCTTGCTCTGCGTGAGGGTAACTGTTCATCTTTAGCTAGATGTTATTAGCTAGAGGTCGCATCAATGTACGAGGTCATATTTTAAGATTTAAGTAGCAGTATGTTTTTGTGTTAATGGTGTCTGGCAAACGTAAAAGACATCACAACAAGTGAAATGATACAAATCAATTTAGAACGGGGTTTAATTTGAGTATTGATTAATTCTCTCCTCCGCCATTACTGTGACTCGGTCCTATTGATGATCATCGTGTGCTTGGCAGGGTCAGGTATATCTGATGTAGGTTTGTTGAGTAAATAATGCATTTCTGTTTTCCCAGACCTTGCAATGTCAGACAGAACAGCAACACCCTGTTTGTGTCTTTGTCATTTATAGTGTGCAGATTTATGCGTTCTCAAATATGGACTTACGTAGTTGGCATCATGTGCTGACCAGTTTGTGTTTCTGAGTGGCGGTGCTTGTGCGCTTGGCTGTATTACTGGGTGTGTTTTGGCTGACTGCTTTGTGTGCCACTCCTGCTGTGACAGATGGAGCACAGCCCACGCCCAGATTAGCAGACGCACATTAATGAAATCACACTCTCTCTCCCCTAAAGCCTTCCTGTCTGTCTACCCTCCTAATTCAGTCTTTAAACATGTAGAGATTCAAGAGCAGTGCTGGTGTGATATAGGAAACGGTACAAGGCTGTTGTTGCTAGGGTAGAGAGGTAAAAACAGTCAGAGAGAGACTGAGAGCTTGCAGCATTATTCTCTATCAGCGCAGACACTGTCACCATGACTCCTACCAATACCCTGCTGCTTCACTGAAGGATGCAGTTTCCACGGCAACCATTCACTGCGCCTAATATTGGCAGAAGGGAGGAAGGAAGAAGGGAGGGGTGCTGTTTTATAAAAAGGGTGCTAACACATGGTGTACTGTAGGACAAAAGATAAAGGCGCGAGTGGCTAGAAGACATGGGAAAAAGCACCTCATGGAAGAAGGTGAAGCACAGGGATGCTGTAAGCAAACATGGAGGTAGAGGAAGTGTAGGAAGGGATACATTAGAAAAAAGTGTTGAAAGTGAAAAGAGAAAGCAGGAGGAGAAATAAATGTGACCTACATTTACTATGGCTGTCGTATACTGCAGGGCTGCATGCAGGTTCATCATTTTTTCTTTCTCATTGGAAAAAACCATCAGTCATGGTTCTTTTTTTATTTATTATAACACACGCCCGCAGCTTTTTATGGTCTCACCACCCTTTTCTGCCTCACTTCTAATCAAGCTACAGACCTACACTAGATTTCATTTCATTACAAGTATATTTTGTCAGATCAATAGGAGTGGCATTTGTCCACCATCTGACACATGATTCAGCCGGAAGGAGACACCACGTTCCTAAAAATGGCATGAGACACACAGACAGTTTAAATGCAGAGACACAATTACACATACATCTGAGTTTTTACTTTGTATTTTCTTTGTTTACAGTTGTAATTGTAATATACATAGAAATTGCCTTCAGTTTATCTTTAGGACAGTGAGTCTTGTCATGTATACAGGATTATTGTTACAATGATTAGAGCATTTCAGATGTGAGACAAAACAGAGACGATCTTAGTTGATCATTTGCTATTAGTATTATTACCACATATTTCACTGTAATGGCAGTTTTATAATGCATCTTCTCTACAACCTCATCATGTTTCATATCTCCATCCTTATTCTGTCGCACTGCCTCGTTATGTAACACTGCGCTCCTGCCCAACTGGCTCTTGATGGTACAAGAAAAGGGGGTGAATGTGGCAAAATGGAGCTGGGGTTATTTGAGTGACGCAATTGGAACGAAAGTCAAGTCTGAGCAAAATAGAAAAAACAATGTCAACTCTTCTTGTGTCATTTAAGTGATCCATATAAAGGCAGTGTTCATATGAAATGTGTTGTTTCATCATAGCCTCAATAATTGACAATGGCTTCAATAACCATCACAATAAACTGACTGTAAAAATTAATAGGCACTTTTGCCATTCACTTGAAAAGAGGCTGATGAGTTTTCAGTTGATTAGATGAAAGGTCAGGGTGCTAGGAAAATGCAACAGGGATTGCACCATTTAAAAGGGGAAAATAATGTACTGTGTGTATATATCTGCAATGTATGCTTATGTCTGTGTTGTCTGAAGTCATCCCATATAATATAGCCCATATGGTAGCGGTCACAAAAAAAAAAAAAGATTGAAATGGACATGATCATTGATTGGAAAAAAATAATCATTAATTAGATATTAAACAAAAAAAACAGTGACAGTGCCAACAAAAGTAAAGGTCAGACAGTGAAACTTCTGAGAACTGAGAAATCTGTTTGAGGTATTAGTGAGGAAGCAGCATTTTTCTGTACTTTTTTCATAAACATTATAAAGGATGACTTCCATTCTTGCGTCAGAATTCTTCTCCTAGTCTTGATTGCTTTTGCTTGAATAATATATGTTCAGAAAATGTTCTCAGTTGTTAATAGTTGTTATTATAGCACATATTTATGATCTATTTTCTGGTGGACTTTTGAAATAAATAAAATGCTCATGGATTTCCCTTCCTTTTCAGATGCTGAAGGAGGAGAGGTTTCTCCCCCAATGGGAGCAGGTGTAGACAGCAACAGCTGGCACTTTCGCTATGGGCCCGGTGGACCTGGTGCACCTCCACATCTAAAGCCTGGCGAGGTCCCCCCAGAGGCCTTCATCATCCCTGGATCCCCAGCCATAATATCCATCAGACAAAACCAAGGAGGAGATGATGACAAGAGTGATTTCATTACCTTTGGAAAGAAAGAGGAAGCCAAGAAAAAGAAAAAGAAGAAGAAGGAGAAGAAAGATAAAAAGGATAAGGGGAAGGATGATGGGGATGAGTAATTAAGCAGATGGAAAGACAAACAAAAGACAAACAGGGTGTTGTTAAAACAGAGGTACCAACCAAAGTCCTTTGGGTACAAAGAAAATGTGTAATTAAATTTGCCGTTTCATTCACCTACTTTCACTAATATTTCAATGCACACTCTGTTGAGAACTTGGCCTTATCAAGATTTACTGTACCTTCAGTGTTGGGGGTATGTTATAAATCTTGCCTTGACATACACAAAATTATACATTATCCTCCATGTCCTTATGTGCCTATACTTTACATGGAGACAAACCACTCTTTACCCTAGTAAAGGTTAGTAGTTTTTCCTGTAACCCACTGGGCATGTTGGCACCTCTGTATTACCCTCTCCCCAACTCTGATGTGGATATCATTCTCTCTGAAACAAGACAAGAACCGCAAAAGCATTGTGCCAGTCGAGGAAGAGAATAACAGCAAAGAAGATTGCATAAAATGAATGCTGTCTGAAGCTGGACACACAATACTTGTAAATAGCACAGATAAGAGAGACATGGAACCTTACATGACACTGCTGCAGATTCTGGACAATACCCACAAAGTTTCCTGAACAAAATACATGTACACACACACGCACACACACACACACGCATGCTTGGCCACTCAAACATGCAAACACAACACACATATGTACCATTG
Source organism: Rhyacichthys aspro (assembly GCA_036850595.1). Lineage (NCBI taxonomy): Eukaryota > Metazoa > Chordata > Actinopteri > Gobiiformes > Rhyacichthyidae > Rhyacichthys > Rhyacichthys aspro. The sequence continues at coordinate 15,628,613 of CM072157.1, forward strand.
TCTAATGGACAGAAAAAACGCTTGCAGTCTGGAGAGGGAAATGATTATTACTGGCATTGAAGAAATGTGCTTAAAACTAGCCACTGCAAGCTTGCAACCCCCACAGTCGCCTTTTGCAGTGCATGTGTACATCACCTCTCAGGATGGAAGCGGCCTCTTTGGAGGTTGCTCTATCTTTGCTTATTACAAATAAAAGGGCAAAGTCGGCTGACTCTCTATCTAACATCCTGACTGAGTAATGAAATGGCACCAGAAAATGGGGGAACAATGATGTTCTCCTGAAAATGACAGAGGGGAGAGTCCAGGTAACTGACTCTTTAGTCAGTGAACATGAAACCTTGAAGATTCTTAACAGAGTTTTTGATTACATCAACTCTTCTTCCCCTACTGCAGTAAAGCATTCTGCTTTCTGCTTTGAATGTTTGGTAGCAACCAGCCCTTAACTTGATATCTTGTGTTTACAAATGTTCACCTTCTTGTACTTGTCCCAATCTGGCAAGAGGTACCTTCTCCTCTCACGACTGGCTATTCTTCAAAGCACCCACCCACCTGACTGCCTCTGCCAATAATGATGAAGTATTTATGTTTTCTTATTTTAAATACATACTTTATTTCTTCAAAGCTTTAACTGTTTCTTATGTGTTGGGTCCAACCTATCGCCCCACTTTTCTAAGCCCCATCGCTCAGAACGTTGGTGTGCTGAAAGCAGCATGAAATAATGTGACTAAGGCTAGGTGGCTCTCCCACCTCTCCATCAGAGTTTTAACAAACTCAAGTTATTTCTAATTTACATTCTTTGTAAGCTGTAAATTTAGTGTAAACTCTGTCTACAAGTAATTAAAAACCTTAAAAAATGATTGGCTTCTTGGGATTCCCGTCCTACAGCTATAACACCAACTCTCTGTCTGGATTTCATTATTTTTGAGATTTGAGAAAGACATGTTTCAGATCTGTCTCTGTTCAATCCCTATCCTGCCTGTTACTTATTGTCACATCCCAAAGTTTGTTGGCTCAGTATGATGTCACTCAATTAAGTGGCTGCTGCATGTACTGCTCTAAGGAAACACATACTATATAGAGAAATATATATATAATAGATAGATAGCTATGATTTTATTCTTTTGTATTACCATCTTTTTCATTACTCACTCAAGAGATATCTGTAGGTACTTCCGTCTATGCCAGATATCTGTGTTCTGCAGTCTTTTCAATTCACAGATGGCATCTGGCATCCACTAATCTTCTTAGATATTTGTAAATGCTATAGTGTGATACCTTGCAAGACGTTTTCTTTTTCCAGTTATGATATGCTTTCAAGATGAAGCAAAGCAAGAAATGGAAGAAAAAATTCACTGGCTTTGACATGATCTAACTAACACTGATATTGTAACTGAAATATGTATGATTAGCTATCACTTCCCTTTCACTCCTGAAAAAAGGAGAAAGAATCCAGTGTAAAAATGTATATGTATTGTATGCCTGTGTTTAGTGACTTTTCACGCTGTCATTCTTTCCTAATGTATGGTGGTGAACTATGGTGGCAATGTGCTGTCCAAAATGGATCAGCATCGCTCTGTTGTTGCTCTGCCCTTTTTTGTAGCTACATCCACTCATCAATTGTGACAGTGAAGTAGTGAATTTTCATTTCTTTGACTTATTTTCTGATTTTATTTTTTAACCTAAATGAAAAATGGTGGTAATGTGTTTTCTTTAAAAATCACTAATAAAAGTTTCTTTATTAAAAATGCATTTTGTGTCTTTAAATATATTTTAAAATGGTATCATGAAAGAAATTTGGCACAAGTTGTGTACAGTAGAAAAATAAATTTATTTCAATTCAATTACAGTTGAACATTTTACATCACATATAAACTGTAAGATACTACATTGCAGACAGAGTGTATTTCCTCCAGAAACACACACACAGTGAATAACCAGCTCATTACTTTTTTAGCTGTTGACAAAGGTGGGCTTAAATGGTACAGGTGTAAAATCACTGAATCAGGTGTTAAACTGAAAATGAAACGCTGAAAAAGTGCCCTAGCAAAAACTGTATTTGAGAAATATATTTGTAAAATAAAAGCCAAATACAAATCATATCAATGAGCCCCAGTGTCCATGCTGCACACTTTATCTATATTGCTATATAGACTGTATTCCTATGAGCACTGGTAATGTGTCATAATTTGGTGACCGGCTTGAACATTACAAAACAGACAAGATCAGACTGTTATTGTGCTTGTACTGTTTGGGCTGCACAGTGTCTAATCTCAGAGTGTAATAATTGTGGATAATAACAGGGCAGAGTGAAAAGAATACTTTACAGTTTAGACACACAGACAGACATGCACACATTTTGTTCCTTAACCTCCTTTAACTGTACTCTTGCAGGCAGCACTTTAAAATTAGCATTCATATATAGACAAGTTACAAGGCAATGTCTGATTCTTGGACCGAAATTAAAATGTTCTCATACATAGCCCTATATAGTCTACTCCCTGCTTTAGATACAAATCTTTCCTTGCGCTTTTAGACAAACATAAAAAGAAATAAATGCAAATTTTTGTTTTTTCTTGTTCCTATGAATGCCCTACTTAGGTGTAACGCCTTTCCCTTGCTGTGCAGCCTGCAGTGCATTTGGCATTTATGTGGCAAGCCCAGCTGAAGCAGCAGGAGTGATAAGTAAAAGGCGCCACCTTTTGGTCAAAGTCTGACAGCACATTTAATAAGAGAAGAAAAAAAGATAATGCACCTAGATTGTTTTTCTGTGTGTGTTTGACATTGTGGTTTGAACAGACACGGACCATGAAGAAGTGAAGATGAAAAAACAAGCAAACAAAACATTTATTTTCTGAGAGGATAACAGAGGACTATTAACTTGAAGAAGGTGGCATCTGTCTACATGGAACATTGTAGACTATATGATGATAAACCAGACGGCCTGCAGATGTGTCATGTGAAGCCAAAGAGCAGCCACTGCAGAAGAACCCTCACCCCAATATTTGCTACTTGGCCTGGGCACTAAACTACAGACAAAGACAAAGCTAAAGTCAGGCTCTCAAGAGTTTATGCTGATCATGAGAGAGCATTACACAGCCTGAGTTACAAAAAGAAAACAATAAGCCTTTTTTTCCAACTTGTCTGTCAACGTATATAAAGCCTTTGCCTTCAAATTTACTACACATGCTGGCTTGTTCCTCTTCCTAATGCCAACATATCATTGGTCTGGAATTAATATAATTTTGACTATAAGCTGAAATGTATCTGATGCAGAACAGTAGTTTCATTGATAAATCAAAGGGCTACATGGGGCTGTGCAGTTTATAGCCTACAGCTCATCTGTAGTCAGGAAAAAAAAAATTATAGCCTAAGCTACTAATTATTGCAGTGATAGCTCAAAGAAGAAGGTAACCACATGAGCAACGTATGCTCATCCATTAGGTTATAATTTGTCTTCATGATTTTTAAAAGAAACCCATGAATACAAGAAACAAACTTGTGGGCATTACATCAAAGGTCACTGTCACCTTTCACCTTTAAAACAGCCCGTAATTTTGTGGCGCAAACCGGAAGTGACAATACAGGCGCCATGCATCTGAAGTTATCCTAAAGCACAAGGTACATTCACTGTAGACATCTGAAAAGATACTAGTATCCTTTCTGTTTGTTATTGCACGAGTATATCCATGTCTGCGGCGTTGCTCGTACCGATGGTTACAATCCTGCTTTGTTTGTTTTGCTTTGTTCCTAAGAATTTTAAACAATAGCTCATTACAGTCCTTTACATGAGACTGCAGCTTGGACTGTTGTACAGAAAAGTGGTGTTTCGTGCGTTTGCTTGTTTTCACAGCCAAGCTAGCAGCACATTGTATTTACTATACCATACTTTGTGAAAACTAGGTGTCGTTTTATTGTGGCTATTTAATATAATAAATGCAACAATAATAAAATAGCCTTTGCGGTAACAATCTTCATCTTTGTCACCAGGCTCTTCGGTGTTAGTCCATCATGAGTGCCATGATTCTGTCCAACTGTAAACGATAGCAGGTAGGAAGTGGTGTATAATATTCGTGGCAATGTCACAGGTAGGCCTAATTAATAAAATCAAACAAACAAACAAAAAACACATAGGTTAAACCCTATAAATGCATGTCAGTACACATTTACTGGCAAGAGTATCAGAGATTCTATTTGTATGTTCTACCATGCCCTCTAGAGGTTCTGCTGTAAAAGCCAGGTCCCTTTTGGGTCATTTTTATGGAGGCAGTACGTAGTTCTCAGTGTGTGGCTATGAGCTGAGGACCAACACTCACAGTTCTGTTACCATTACTACACGCCAGCACCCAGAGGCTTCTATACCTCTTTAGGTTGGATTTTACTGGTCTCAAACAGATGATTTTTTTGATTGTGGGTTCTTGGCCCTGTTGGTATTTCACTATACCCGGCAAGATTTTCAGCATGTTGTTTTTTCTAAGGCTAAAATGAGCTGGAAAATAATCCCCCAAAAGGTATCAAAGTTATTTCCAAATACCTCTTTCTTTGTTTTCTCTGCTAAGTTGGCAGTAGGCCTAAATACCCATCTGTTGGCCTGTTCGGTTTACCTGACCTCTGAGACCTGTCAGATCAATGAACATAGACTGCCCCACATTGTTAGAGTTGAAGAATAAGATGCTATAGGAAAGAAAAATATAGCATCAGTATTGCTAGAACCATAGGCCTGTTCAACTTCTTCCTTTTGAAAAATATGCCTTAGTTCAGTCCATTTGAATGGCAGGGATGGAGTATAGTATTTGTGCATTAACACTGCAATAGTAGCATGTATGTATGATTGTTTGTTTGTTGTCTGAAGAATTTTCTTAATCTTTAGTCCATGGCCATATATAACATGGGGGTTGTAATGTGGTGGGTTATACATTTGACAATGTTGACATATAACATGTAATATTTTTTGCATAGGAAAATATGTATTAAAAAGCATTAAGCCTTAAGCAACAATTAGTTCTTAATACAAGACTGACAGTATATAAAATTGCAAAATGTTAAAATATTTACAGATACACAGTCTAAAGGCTGTATTGTTTATCATTGTAAAAAATACACACAAACCAACACATGAATATGAATTTTACATGCATCCAATACACCATGGAATAAAATCAGGGAACCATATGACAGACAGGTAAGGACACAGTGTCAGTGAATGTAGCAAGACAGTTGTGGGCAGGAACAAGACAAACACAGTTAAGGTCAGTGCTGATTATTAATTATCCATTTCTTTGGTAGTGGCAGAGGTGAAGGATAGAGACTGCAGACCGACTGAACTAACTCTTTTTCAGCAGGATAATGCAAAGTAGTCTTTGAGATATAGTATGGTATCATTTTAATATACACTACTGTGCAAAAGTTTTTTTATATTGTAACAATGCAACATCAGGGAGGTGTCTGATTTGCCCCAAATTTATTCTGCAGCAAAACAATAAAAGCCCAAATATACAGCCAATCTAGGTTGAAAGTATCTATGGTATAAAGAAGAACAAGGAGTTTTAGAAGTGATGGTATGCCCCCTACAGAGCCCTGACTTTAACATCATGGAGCATGAAAAGACAGAAGAAAAGACAGTGCCAAAAGAGGTCCAACAGCAGGAGGTGAACAGAAACAGGTGACGTAAGCCGGGTGGTGTTCATTTATTTATTTGTAGTTAGTTTGGGAGGAAGATCTGTGCCTGTTTTTAACAACAACTGTCACAGTCTTTCTTTTTATTAACAATTAAAAGTAATAAAGTAAAGAACAATATTTTAACGTTTTAAATTGCGTTATGAAAGTAATTTGTGTAGAGAGTAAACTAATAGACCAAAAATATTTTATTCTTTTAGGATTATATAAAACAAACAAAAAAAAAAAGAACATTCACGCAGATTAATTAAACTGTAATACAGAAACATATGTTGTGCATTTCACCATCACATTGTTGTCACATCTTTGTTTTGCATACGTTTTTTATTTTTTTTTGTAAAGTTGTTCCTTAATTGTTTCAATTTGTTTGTCTGTTGTAATTAGATTAAATGTTAAACATTAATTTAAATGTTAGATTTCAATTCAAAGTGCGACTCTGTCCATGGTGCTGAAACTGTGCTCATCCACGCTTTCTTCACCGTTGCAAAGCTACCTTAGTCTACTACATTTGCAATACTTAACACATTTTTTCCCAGTATTGGACGTTGTAAGTTGTGTTTCCTTAATTTATTAAAATGGATTGCAATTAAAAAATACACATTGACCTAAGTGATAATACTGATAATGGTGTATATTTCTGGTATTACAGTGTATACAAGAAAAAAAATAAAGTGATAAAATAAATCAGATCAAAAGCGAGCGGTCTGAACGGGAGGAAAGGAGGTAGGTTAGTATTTGCGACGCGTGGTGCCGCTGTGCGCCGGCAGAACTCAAAACGTAGCAGACATCTCCACCCACTGTAATCTTAGCATAGAAGATAAAGGGTATCCGTACCTTTCATGCCTCGTATTTATTTGCAGAGAAATGCAGCGTTAAATACTAAAAACCTGACCTAGCATTTGCGATTACATTTGTATTGTGTTCGTGTGGGAGCGTGCTATGATGATGGCTGGAGACAAAGGATTTTTGGTGAGCTGTTGGGCGTGCTTTTTTCTAACACTGCCCGTTGTTTATGGAGATCTGAGCTACTCTGTTCCCGAAGAAATGAGGCCGCAGTCTGTTATTGGTAATATAGCGAAAGATCTTGGACTGGATTTGAGGACCATTTCATCGCGAAAGGCTCGTCTGGATTTTGAAGGGACAAACAAGCGATATTGTGACATCAACCTGGCAACCGGAGATTTGATCACATCTGAAAGAATAGACCGAGAAACCCTTTGTGATAACAAAGCGTCTTGTGTGTTAAAAGGAGATTTAATGTTGGAAAATCCTTTGGAGCTTCACCGTGTAAATCTTCACGTGCAAGATGTTAACGATAACTCACCAACGTTTGATAAAAATACAACTGATATTGAAATACGGGAGTCAACCGAAAGAGGAAGTCGCTTCTCCATCGAGGAAGCCCATGATGCAGATATTGGACAAAATAGTGTTCAAAGATACAGTCTACAGAAGAACGACAACTTTATTCTGGCGTTTGACAACAATAAGGTTGAGTTAGTTTTGGAAAACAAACTTGACAGAGAAAAACAAAAAGAGATTAATCTAGTTCTGACAGCTTTTGATGGCGGCTCTCCTCCGAGATCAGGGACAGTAGTCATACACGTAACTATACTTGATGCTAATGATAACGCTCCTGTGTTTAGTCAGAGTGTATATAAAGCCAGTTTACCTGAAAACTCACCTCTAGATACCGTAGTGATTACTGTTAGTGCCACAGACGCAGATGAAGGAGTAAATGGAGATGTCAGTTATTATCTGGGACATGGATCTAAATATGATGCATTTTCTGTTGAATCTAAAACAGGAGAAATTAAAGTAAATGGCCAAATTGATTTCGAAGAAAGGAGCTCATTTGAAATGACGGTGGAGGCTAAAGATGGATTGGGCCTTAAGTCATATGCAAAAGTTCTAATTGATATTATTGATATTAATGACAATGCACCAATAATAAATCTAAAGTCACTGTCAAGTCCGATTCCAGAAAATGCCCCACCTGGTGCTGAGGTGGGCATTATTAATGTACAGGACAGAGACTCTGGTGTTAACAGTAAGGTCCACTGCTCTATTCAGCAGAATGTCCCATTTAAACTTGTTCCTTCTTTTAAAAACTATTATTCTCTGGTGACCACAGAACAGCTGGACCGTGAGCTAGTGTCTGAATACAACATTACAATCACTGCCACTGACGAGGGCTCTCCACCTCTGTCCTCCTCTAAAACTGTCCACTTAACTGTAGCTGACATCAATGACAACCCTCCTGTGTTTGAGGAGCAGTCCTACAGCGCATATGTGACTGAAAACAACAAACCTGGCTCCACTTTATGTTCTGTTGCTGCTCGAGACCCCGACTGGAGACAAAACGGTACAGTGGTGTATTCTCTGTTACCTGGTGAAGTGAATGGAGCCCCAGTGTCCTCCTATGTCTCTGTTAATGGAGACACAGGAGTGGTCCATGCTGTGAGATCCTTTGATTATGAACAGTTCAGGAGTTTTAAAGTCCATGTGATGGCCAGAGACAATGGGTCTCCTCCGCTCAGCAGCAACGTGACAGTCAGTGTGTTTCTATCTGATGTGAATGACAACTCTCCTCAAATACTGTACCCCACCCCAGAAGGGAACTCCTTCATGACTGAACTGGTCCCTAAAGCTGCACATGGAGGCTCTCTGGTGTCCAAAGTGATAGCAGTGGATGCAGACTCTGGACAGAACGCCTGGCTCTCCTATCACATCGTCAAATCCACTGATCCTGGACTTTTCACTATTGGACTCCACAGTGGAGAGATCAGGACCCAGCGGGACATCTCTGAATCTGACAGCATGAAACAGAACCTTATTGTGGCAGTGAAGGATAATGGACAGCCTCCTCTCTCTTCCACCTGCTCCATGTTTTTACTGATCTCTGATAACTTGGCTGAAGTGCCTGAACTGAAGGACATTTCTTATGATGAGAGGGAGTCAAAGTTGACGTCCTATTTAATCATTGCACTGGTGTCAGTGTCTACATTTTTTCTGACATTCATCATTATTGTTCTGGGTGTGAGGTTTTGTCGCAGGAGGAAGCCCAGACTCTTGTTTGATGGAGCAGTTGCAATCCCCAGTGGTTATCTTCCTCCTAATTATGCAGATGTTGATGGAACAGGAACTTTACGCAGCGCTTACAACTATGACACCTACTTGACAACTGGATCCAGGACAAGTGACTTTAAGTTTGTCTCGTCCTATAATGACTGCACTCTTCCCGCAGAGGAAACTTTGAGGAAAAGTCCCACAGAATTTGCTGATCCATTTGAAGATCTGGCAACATCTTTAGAGGTAAGACATAAAATCATATCATGAACAGATTTTTATATATTTTGTGCTGTGTTTTTGTTACTCTTGAGCCAATATTCCCTCTGAATTTTAAGTTTATAAATCCATCTTTAAACCGGATGATTACTTAAACTATATTTACTCTTACTAATTGTTCAATGATAATATTGTTTTCCACTCTTTTTTATCAAATGTTCAGTTTCTAAAGACAATAGAACAGCTGTAGAGTTGTACTCATAAAAACATATTTTATTATCACATGGTCATGCTTTTTTTAATTGTCCTTCTGTGTCGTCAACTTTGAAGTTACAGTAATCTGTTGAATCTACTAATTCAGTCATATTCATCACTTCACTCATAAGTCCCGGTTATATATAGTTTTAAAAGGAGACATATAAGGTTCCTAATGTTTTTCAAGAGGTCTGCGGTAGAGGTTTAAATGCGACGCGTGGTGCCGCTGTGGACCAGCACAACTCTGCCTCAGACATCTCCACCCATTGCTAGAATACATTGTTAATCTCACCGTCAGTTTTCAGATTTCGTTGGTATTGAGTCACGGCTGTGTTTTTGAACACGATGGGAGACAAAAGATTTTCAGCGACCTTCTTCTTGGCGTGCTTTTTTCTAACACTGTTTATCGTTCACGGAGATCTGAGTTACTCTATTGTTGAAGAAATGAGGCCCCAGACTATTATAGGAAATATTGCAAAGAATCTCGGACTGGATCTTAGGACCATTTCATCGCGCAAGGCTCGTCTGGATTTTGAAGGGACTAATAAGCGGTATTGTGACATCAACCTGGCAACCGGAGATTTGATCACGTCTGAAAGAATAGACAGAGAAGCGCTTTGTGGCAAGAGAGCGTCTTGTGTGTTAAAAGCAGATTTGATGTTGGAAAATCCTTTGGAGCTTCACCGCGTGAGTTTTCACGTTCAGGATGTAAACGATAATGCGCCAACATTTAAGAAAGCTTTAATAGAAATGGAAATACAAGAGTCAACTGATAAAGGAAGCCGCTTCTCCATCGAGGAAGCCCATGATGCAGATATAGGACAAAATAGCGTTCAAAGATACAGTCTTCAGAAGAACGATGTTTTTATTCTTGGTTCTGATAACAACAAGGTTGAATTATTACTGGAAAATAAGCTGGACAGAGAAAAGCAAAAGGAGATTAATTTGATTCTTACAGCTTTTGATGGCGGCTCTCCTCCGAGATCAGGGACAGTAGTCATACACGTCACTGTATTAGATGCTAATGATAACGCTCCTGTGTTTAGCCAGGCCGTTTATAAAGTCAGTTTACCTGAAAACTCCCCTCTAGATACTGTAGTGGTTACTGTTAGTGCGACAGATGCAGATGAAGGAGTAAATGGAGATGTCAGTTTTGATCTGGGGCATGGATCTAAAGACGATATGAATATATTTTCTATTGATCCAAAAACTGGGGTAATTCAAGTAAATGGTGTCATTGACTTTGAAGAAATGAACTTTTTTGAATTGAGAGTGGAGGCTAAAGACGGACTTGGGCTAACATCATATGCGAAAGTAGTAATAGACATTACTGATGTAAATGATAACCCCCCCATAATTAACCTGAAATCACAATCAAGTCCAATACCAGAAAATACTAATCCTAGTAATGAGGTGGGCATCATTAATGTACAGGACAGAGACTCGGGCGTTAACGGCAAAGTCCACTGCTCTATTCAGCAGAATGTCCCATTTAAACTTGTTCCTTCTTTTAAAAACTATTATTCTCTGGTGACCACAGAACAGCTGGACCGTGAGCTAGTGTCTGAATACAACATTACAATCACTGCCACTGACGAGGGCTCTCCACCTCTGTCCTCCTCTAAAACTGTCCACTTAACTGTAGCTGACATCAATGACAACCCTCCTGTGTTTGAGGAGCAGTCCTACAGCGCATATGTGACTGAAAACAACAAACCTGGCTCCACTTTATGTTCTGTTGCTGCTCGAGACCCCGACTGGAGACAAAACGGTACAGTGGTGTATTCTCTGTTACCTGGTGAAGTGAATGGAGCCCCAGTGTCCTCCTATGTCTCTGTTAATGGAGACACAGGAGTGGTCCATGCTGTGAGATCCTTTGATTATGAACAGTTCAGGAGTTTTAAAGTCCATGTGATGGCCAGAGACAATGGGTCTCCTCCGCTCAGCAGCAACGTGACAGTCAGTGTGTTTCTATCTGATGTGAATGACAACTCTCCTCAAATACTGTACCCCACCCCAGAAGGGAACTCCTTCATGACTGAACTGGTCCCTAAAGCTGCACATGGAGGCTCTCTGGTGTCCAAAGTGATAGCAGTGGATGCAGACTCTGGACAGAACGCCTGGCTCTCCTATCACATCGTCAAATCCACTGATCCTGGACTTTTCACTATTGGACTCCACAGTGGAGAGATCAGGACCCAGCGGGACATCTCTGAATCTGACAGCATGAAACAGAACCTTATTGTGGCAGTGAAGGATAATGGACAGCCTCCTCTCTCTTCCACCTGCTCCATGTTTTTACTGATCTCTGATAACTTGGCTGAAGTGCCTGAACTGAAGGACATTTCTTATGATGAGAGGGACTCAAAGTTGACCTCCTATTTAATCATTGCACTGGTGTCAGTGTCTACATTTTTTCTGACGTTCATCATTATTGTTCTGGGTGTGAGGTTTTGTCGCAGGAGGAAGCCCAGACTCTTGTTTGATGGAGCAGTTGCAATCCCCAGTGGTTATCTTCCTCCTAATTATGCAGATGTTGATGGAACAGGAACTTTACGCAGCGCTTACAACTATGACACCTACTTGACAACTGGATCCAGGACAAGTGACTTTAAGTTTGTCTCGTCCTATAATGACTGCACTCTTCCCGCTGAGGAAACTTTGAAGAAAAGCCCCATAGACTTTTCTGATCCATTTGAAGAGCTGGAGGCATGCGTCGAGGTAAGCCTTTAATTTACACAAAAAGTTTTGCGTAAGGTTTGTTTCTGAGTTGCTTTGTTGTTGTCAAACACTTTACCAGGCTCATTTTTTGTCTTATAAGAAGGCTGCATTCAAATGATAACACTTGGCCGTTCATTAAGCCCGCCTGTCTTTAAAAAAAACTAAAACAAATCTACCAGTTGCAGCCCCAGTTCTTATTTAAATCGTAATTTCACTGATGTTGATGGCACTGGAATTTTACGCAAAAACTATAGCGCTCATTTGATCAAAGAAAAAAGCTTGTCTCGCCACAAAAATCCCAGGATGTTTAATGCAGTGCAGGCAGGGGAAATTTGAGATCGTTATGGTTGCACTCAGTATAATTTTACCATAATGTTCGCCGTCACTTGTCTTCTGGTTATTATAAAGCTGCTTTTGAATTTCTTTTGGCTGGTCTCTGTTGTTTTCTACAAATGATGTAACTGATTTTGTTTTTGTATTTGAATTAAAAGCGCAGAAATCACCTAAATCAATTTCATGAGTTTTCATGAACGAGATAATGGAATTTTGTGTTGAACAATGTACATAGGCTTGTTGTAATAAATTGCTTAATATGAGCAGCTGTCCTGAATACTGGACATTATTGCGGGTCTTTATTCACCGCTTTTCCTCCGGTGCTGTCCTTGGTGCTGAACTGATCCGCCTTTGGGACTGGTCTTTCATGGTTAATTGTTTTAAAATATAATTTCTCTAAAAATGTTCTCGCTGTTTTGATCCCTTCCTTGAGTATGGTGTTTTTATACATAGTGTACAATTTTATTATTTGAAACGCTTGCTTAAATATCTCTTTCATTCTTCCCAATCGCTTTTATTTTAAATAGAGCAACGTATTTTGAATTGCCTTAAATAGGCGTAGTTTATTGGAGAGTGCCTTTGATTAATTTTCCATTTGAGATTAATTTAATTATCTACCATACTGTTCAAACGAAAAGCCGGAAATTATGAAGTGCGAGCATCTTTTAGTGAGGCCAGAAATAGGTTGCAGTTTTTCTGATGTGACCCACGATGTCGCCATACACCAGCTGTAAAAGTGTGGAAGTATCCACCCATTATTTTTCTTGCACTTCCAGGCAAAAGCAATTTTAATCGACGCTCAAGAGAGCTGACGTATATGTTGGATTTTTGTTGGTTTTCGCGCTGGTTCTGTTCTGTCTGGGGTCTTGGCTCGGGACAGTATGGCTCCTAAAGGACTATCATTGGTAAACGGTGCGTTATTTTTGCTATGTTTTTACTCGGTTTTTGGGGATATAAATTACTCTTTGCCAGAGGAAACAAAGGTCGGGTCCGTGATCGGGAACATTGCTAGAGATCTGGGCATCGATGCCAGCAAGCTGTCTTCTAGAAACGCCCGCACTGATAACGATGGCAGTGAGAAACCTTATTGTAAAGTAAACCTGCATAATGGAGACCTGACTGTGGCCGAGCGGATGGACAGGGAAGGCCTTTGTGGAGACAAAGCATCCTGCGTGTTAAAGCAGGAGCTCATGTTAGAAAACCCCCTAGAACTGCATCGAATCAATCTGCATATCCAGGATATAAACGACAACTCTCCTGAGTTCAACAAGCATCAAATTGATATTGATATCCAGGAATCTGCGGTAAAAGGAGCTCGTTTTCCAATAGAAGAAGCACATGATGTGGACATCGGCAAATATTCAGTTCAGAGCTACGAACTCGAAAGAAATGACTACTTTATTTTAGGTGTGAAAACAAATTCTGTTGAGCTTGTTCTTAACAAAGAGCTCGACCGCGAACATTTACAGGAAATAAAATTACTTCTGACCGCGTTGGATGGTGGCTCTCCACAAAAGTCAGGTACTGTTCTTATTCACATAAACGTGCTCGATGCAAACGATAACGTCCCCGTGTTTAGTCAGCCAATATACAAGACCAGCCTTCCTGAAGATTCTCCAAAAGGCAGTGTCGTAGTCACAGTCAGTGCTACTGATGCAGACGATGGGATTAATGGAGAGGTTACGTATGATTTTGGACATGTTTCAAATGAAGTTAGAACATTGTTTACTATAGACCATAAAACAGGGGAAATAAAATTAGCAAATGTTCTTGATTTCGAAACAACACCATCTTATGAATTACGCATCACAGCAAAAGATGGTTTGGGGTTAACTTCTTATGCTAAAGTAAATATAGAGGTTACTGACGTGAATGATAATGAGCCAGTCATTTATCTTAAGTCACTCACTAGTCCCATTCCTGAGAATGTATCACCTGGTTCAGAGGTGGGCATTATTAATGTTCAGGACAGAGACTCAGAAAACAACAGACAGGTCCACTGCTCCCTTCAAACTTATGTCCCTTTCAAGTTAGTACCTTCCATTAAAAACTATTATTCTCTGGTGACCACAGAACAGCTGGACCGTGAGCTAGTGTCTGAATACAACATTACAATCACTGCCACTGACGAGGGCTCTCCACCTCTGTCCTCCTCTAAAACTGTCCACTTAACTGTAGCTGACATCAATGACAACCCTCCTGTGTTTGAGGAGCAGTCCTACAGCGCATATGTGACTGAAAACAACAAACCTGGCTCCACTTTATGTTCTGTTGCTGCTCGAGACCCCGACTGGAGACAAAACGGTACAGTGGTGTATTCTCTGTTACCTGGTGAAGTGAATGGAGCCCCAGTGTCCTCCTATGTCTCTGTTAATGGAGACACAGGAGTGGTCCATGCTGTGAGATCCTTTGATTATGAACAGTTCAGGAGTTTTAAAGTCCATGTGATGGCCAGAGACAATGGGTCTCCTCCGCTCAGCAGCAACGTGACAGTCAGTGTGTTTCTATCTGATGTGAATGACAACTCTCCTCAAATACTGTACCCCACCCCAGAAGGGAACTCCTTCATGACTGAACTGGTCCCTAAAGCTGCACATGGAGGCTCTCTGGTGTCCAAAGTGATAGCAGTGGATGCAGACTCTGGACAGAACGCCTGGCTCTCCTATCACATCGTCAAATCCACTGATCCTGGACTTTTCACTATTGGACTCCACAGTGGAGAGATCAGGACCCAGCGGGACATCTCTGAATCTGACAGCATGAAACAGAACCTTATTGTGGCAGTGAAGGATAATGGACAGCCTCCTCTCTCTTCCACCTGCTCCATGTTTTTACTGATCTCTGATAACTTGGCTGAAGTGCCTGAACTGAAGGACATTTCTTATGATGAGAGGGAGTCAAAGTTGACCTCCTATTTAATCATTGCACTGGTGTCAGTGTCTACATTTTTTCTGACATTCATCATTATTGTTCTGGGTGTGAGGTTTTGTCGCAGGAGGAAGCCCAGACTCTTGTTTGATGGAGCAGTTGCAATCCCCAGTGGTTATCTTCCTCCTAATTATGCAGATGTTGATGGAACAGGAACTTTACGCAGCGCTTACAACTATGACACCTACTTGACAACTGGATCCAGGACAAGTGACTTTAAGTTTGTCTCGTCCTATAATGACAACACACTTCCCGCGGAGGAAACTTTGAAGAAAATCCCCATAGACTTTTCTGATCCATTTGAAGATCTGGAAGCATGTGTCGAGGTAAGCCTTTAAATCACACCAACATTTGTGTATAACTTTTGTTTCTGAGTTACTTCGTTGTCGTCAAATATATTGCCAGTCTCATTTAGTGTTTAATAAGAAGGCTGCATTCAAATTAACAGTTGGCCGTTCATTAAGCCCATCTGTCTTTAATAAAATAAAAAATAAAAATAAAAAATCTACCAGTTGCAGCCCCAGTTCTTATTTAAATCGTAATTTCACTGATGTTGATGGCACTGGAATTTTACGCAAAAACTATAGCGCTCATTTGATCAAAGACAAAAGCTTGTCTCGCCATAATAATCCCAGCATGTTTAATGCAGTGCAGGCATTTAGGGAAACTTCGAGATCGTTATGGTTGTCCTTTAATATCTTATAGCTGCACCCTTTCCCAGTCTTAAGGCCGGCTCTCAGTATAATTTTACCATAACTTTTGCCGTCACTTCTTGTTATTATAAAGCTGCTTTTGAATTTCTTTTGGTTGGTCTGTGTTGTTTTCTACAAATTATGTAACTGTTTGTTTATTTTTATTTTTTTTTTTTTGCATTTGAATTAAAAGCGCCGAAATCAGTTTCATGAGTTTTCATGAAAGAGATACTGGAGTTTTGAGTTGGATATTGTACATAAACTAATACCCAAATCGTGTTGTTATAAATTGCTTAATATTAGCAGCTGTCCTTAATACTAAACACAATTGCTATTTTTTAAACACTTTTATTACGGTGCTGGCATTGGTCCTGAACTGATTCCCCTTTGTGACTGGCCTTCTTTGATTATTTATTTTTAAATATAATTTCTCTAAAAATGTTTTTGCTCTTGTGATTGTTTCTTTGGGTATGGTCTACATTTTTTTTTTTTACACTCAGTTAAAAATTGTATTATTTGCAACGTTTGCTTAAATATCTCTTTCATTCCAACCAATCGCTTTTATTTTAAATAGAGCAACGTATTTTGAATTGCCTTAAATAGGCGTAGTTTATTGGAGAGTGCCTTTGATTAATTTTCCATTTGAGATTAATTTAATTATCTACCATACTGTTCAAACGAAAAGCCGGAAATTATGAAGTGCTAGCATTTTTTAGTGAGGCCAGAAATAGGTTGCAGTTTTTCTGATGTGACCCACGATGTCGCCATACACCAGCTGTAAAAAGGTGGAAGTATCCACCCATTATTTTTCTTGCACTTCCAGGCAAAAGCAATTTTAATGGACGCTCAAGAGAGCTGACGTATATGTTGTATTTTTGTTGGTTTTCGCGCTGGTTCTGTTCTGTCTGGGGTCTTGGCTCGGGACAGTATGGCTCCTAAAGGACTATCATTGGTAAACGGTGCGTTATTTTTGCTATGTTTTTACTCGGTTTTTGGGGATATAAATTACTCTTTGCCAGAGGAAACAAAGGTCGGGTCCGTGATCGGGAACATTGCTAGAGATCTGGGCATCGATGCCAGCAAGCTGTCTTCTAGAAACGCCCGCACTGATAACGATGGCAGTGAGAAACCTTATTGTAAAGTAAACCTGCATAATGGAGACCTGACTGTGGCCGAGCGGATGGACAGGGAAGGCCTTTGTGGAGACAAAGCATCCTGCGTGTTAAAGCAGGAGCTCATGTTAGAAAACCCCCTAGAACTGCATCGAATCAATCTGCATATCCAGGATATAAACGACAACTCTCCTGAGTTCAACAAGCATCAAATTCATATTGATATCTGGGAATCTGCGGTAAAAGGAGCTCGTTTTCCAATAGAAGAAGCACATGATGTGGACATCGGCAAATATTCAGTTCAGAGCTACGAACTCGAAAGAAATGACTACTTTATTTTAGGTGTGAAAACAAATTCTGTTGAGCTTGTTCTTAACAAAGAGCTCGACCGCGAACATTTACAGGAAATAAAATTACTTCTGACCGCGTTGGATGGTGGCTCTCCACAAAAGTCAGGTACTGTTCTTATTCACATAAACGTGCTCGATGCAAACGATAACGTCCCCGTGTTTAGTCAGCCAATATACAAGACCAGCCTTCCTGAAGACTCTCCAAAAGGCAGTGTCGTAGTCACAGTCAGTGCTACTGATGCAGACGATGGGATTAATGGAGAGGTTACGTATGATTTTGGACATGTTTCAAATGAAGTTAGAACATTGTTTACTATAGACCATAAAACAGGGGAAATAAAATTAGCAAATGTTCTTGATTTCGAAACAACACCATCTTATGAATTACGCATCACAGCAAAAGATGGTTTGGGGTTAACTTCTTATGCTAAAGTAAATATAGAGGTTACTGACGTGAATGATAATGAGCCAGTCATTTATCTTAAGTCACTCACTAGTCCCATTCCTGAGAATGTATCACCTGGTTCAGAGGTGGGCATTATTAATGTTCAGGACAGAGACTCAGAAAACAACAGACAGGTCCACTGCTCCCTTCAAACTTATGTCCCTTTCAAGTTAGTACCTTCCATTAAAAACTATTATTCTCTGGTGACCACAGAACAGCTGGACCGTGAGCTAGTGTCTGAATACAACATTACAATCACTGCCACTGACGAGGGCTCTCCACCTCTGTCCTCCTCTAAAACTGTCCACTTAACTGTAGCTGACATCAATGACAACCCTCCTGTGTTTGAGGAGCAGTCCTACAGCGCATATGTGACTGAAAACAACAAACCTGGCTCCACTTTATGTTCTGTTGCTGCTCGAGACCCCGACTGGAGACAAAACGGTACAGTGGTGTATTCTCTGTTACCTGGTGAAGTGAATGGAGCCCCAGTGTCCTCCTATGTCTCTGTTAATGGAGACACAGGAGTGGTCCATGCTGTGAGATCCTTTGATTATGAACAGTTCAGGAGTTTTAAAGTCCATGTGATGGCCAGAGACAATGGGTCTCCTCCGCTCAGCAGCAACGTGACAGTCAGTGTGTTTCTATCTGATGTGAATGACAACTCTCCTCAAATACTGTACCCCACCCCAGAAGGGAACTCCTTCATGACTGAACTGGTCCCTAAAGCTGCACATGGAGGCTCTCTGGTGTCCAAAGTGATAGCAGTGGATGCAGACTCTGGACAGAACGCCTGGCTCTCCTATCACATCGTCAAATCCACTGATCCTGGACTTTTCACTATTGGACTCCACAGTGGAGAGATCAGGACCCAGCGGGACATCTCTGAATCTGACAGCATGAAACAGAACCTTATTGTGGCAGTGAAGGATAATGGACAGCCTCCTCTCTCTTCCACCTGCTCCATGTTTTTACTGATCTCTGATAACTTGGCTGAAGTGCCTGAACTGAAGGACATTTCTTATGATGAGAGGGACTCAAAGTTGACCTCCTATTTAATCATTGCACTGGTGTCAGTGTCTACATTTTTTCTGACGTTCATCATTATTGTTCTGGGTGTGAGGTTTTGTCGCAGGAGGAAGCCCAGACTCTTGTTTGATGGAGCAGTTGCAATCCCCAGTGGTTATCTTCCTCCTAATTATGCAGATGTTGATGGAACAGGAACTTTACGCAGCGCTTACAACTATGACACCTACTTGACAACTGGATCCAGGACAAGTGACTTTAAGTTTGTCTCGTCCTATAATGACAACACTCTTCCTGCAGACCAGACACTGAGAAAAAGTCCTACGGATTTTACCGATCCCTTTGAAGATCTGGCAACATCTTTAGAGGTAAGATGAAACTGCATCATGAGTAGATAGTTTTGGGTTTGATTTGAAACTAATTCAGCTCAATCAAATGAAAAATAGGATCTTAAAAATGTTTAGTATTTCATTAAGTAGGACTGCTTTTCTTTTTTCAAGAATATTGTTAATGAATCTTTAATTAAACAGTAAAATTATTGGTGCCCAAAGAATTGATTATAGCAATAATTGTTTAAGTTAAGTCTCATTTTTCTTCATGTTTAAACTGAAACTAGTTTCCTTTAAAATGTCAGATTATTGTTGGTCTTAACATATGGTCTTAACCTATTTGTTGCTGATAACAATTGAATGCTAACCTTGATCTAAATTTGTTTCTCGCCTTATACTATCTCCAGATATTTATGATGGGGCTATAATAATGTTACCAAAGAGTAAGACGTTTCAGCACTACGGACAGATCCACGTAATGATCAAACACTACCCAGTATTTAAACTGTTAATAATTTATATGATTGAATTGAAGAGAATGGTCTCACTTTAAAGAAGTAAGCAAAGAAAGAAAATACAAAATGAAATTTTACAATCAGGAGTCTTTTTAACAGTAGCCTACTTCTATTGCATGCCAATGACAGTATGTTTTTTGTTTTGTTTGTTTTTTGTTTTTTTATTTAATTCTACTGACTTTTGACTTTGATTATTTGAAATACTGTTAATAAGTAAAGTATGAATTGTTAAAGGTAAACTGTCAGAAAGCAAATCAAATTAAACTACATTATAAATATTTATTTGGAGTTCATTGACGGGATAAGGACTGGATAAGCAAATCAAATGGTCTGAAAAATTTTAATGCTTTTTAAATGTACCCTGATTTAGTATTTATTCATCTGTGTTGGAAAGCCCCAAATATTAACTTTTTATACATATGCAGGTTAATTACTGACTTTGGAGTTAGATGCGTAGAGCCTTTTTCATATAGATCAAAGACACTAAAACAATAGTCATCGCATGAAAAATGATTTTGTATTGAGTTGTTATTCTTTGAGGAAGAGGATAAAGTGAGTAAAAGTCTGCAGTAGGGAGTGAAATTAGACGCGCGGTGCCGCTGTTGACCAACGGAACTCTGCAACAGACGTCTCCACCCATTGATATTGTGTTTATCTTTCAATACACGCTAAACGATATCGCTGCATTTCATGCCTCCTGTTTTACATCAAAGACAGCTAGATCTGAAAGGTTAAACGACAGACTTCAATTTTGACAGCTATTGAGTATGCTACCGGGGATATCTTGGAGGATGATGAAAGGCATAAGATTTTTAACTACTCTCCTCTGGCCTTGCGTTTTTCTGACGCTGCCCATCGTGCGCGGAGACCTGAGTTACTCTATTGTCGAAGAAATGAAGCCCCAGTCTATTATTGGGAATATTGCAAAGGATCTCGGACTGGACTTGAGGACCATCTCATCTCGGAAGGCTCGTCTGGAATTTGAAGGGACTAATAAGCGATATTGTGACATCAATCTGGCAACCGGAGATTTGATCACATCCGAAAGAATAGATAGAGAAGCGCTTTGTGGCAAGAGAGCCTCCTGTGTGCTCAAAACGGATCTGATGTTGGAAAATCCTTTGGAGCTTCACCGTGTGAGTTTTCTCGTTCAGGATGTAAACGATAACTCTCCGAAATTCAAGAATAATCTAATAGAAATGGAAATACGTGAGTCAGCAGCGAGGGGCAACCGCTTCTCCATCGAGGAGGCTCACGATGCAGATATAGGAAAGAATAGTGTTCAAAGGTACAGTCTTCAAAAGAACGAACATTTTATTTTGGCTGTGGACACTAACAAGGTAGAACTCGTTCTGGAAAGCACACTCGATCGAGAAAAACAAAAGGACATTAATTTGATTCTTACAGCTTTTGATGGCGGCTCTCCTCAGAGATCAGGGACAGTAGTCATACACGTCATTGTATTAGATGCTAATGATAACGCCCCTGTGTTTAGCCAGGCCGTTTATAAAGCC
Organism: Rhyacichthys aspro; assembly: GCA_036850595.1. Classification (NCBI taxonomy): domain Eukaryota; kingdom Metazoa; phylum Chordata; class Actinopteri; order Gobiiformes; family Rhyacichthyidae; genus Rhyacichthys; species Rhyacichthys aspro. The sequence goes on from CM072157.1 coordinate 15,649,794, forward strand.
AGTTTACCTGAAAACTCACCTCTAAATACTGTAGTGGTTACTGTGAGTGCTACAGACGCAGATGAAGGAGTAAATGGGGATGTGACGTATGATTTTGGACACATTTCTGAAGATGATGTAAATGTATTTTATATTGATTCTAAGACAGGTGAAATTAAAGTAAATGGTGTGATTGACTTTGAAGAAAATAGCTTATTTGAAATGAGGGTGGAGGCTAAAGATGGTTTAGGGCTTACGTCATATGCCAAAGTGTTAATAGATATCACTGACATGAATGATAATGTGCCTTTAATAGACATCAAATCACTATCTGATCATATACCAGAAGATGCCCCACCAGGAACCGAAGTGGGCATAATTAATGTACAAGACAGAGACTCGGAAAATAACAGACGTGTCCGTTGTTCCCTTCAGACTGTTGTTCCTTTCAAGTTAGTACCTTCCATTAAAAACTATTATTCTCTGGTGACCACAGAGCAGCTGGACCGTGAGCTAGTGTCTGAATACAACATTACAATCACTGCCACTGACGAGGGCTCTCCACCTCTGTCCTCCTCTAAAACTGTCCACTTAACTGTAGCTGACATCAATGACAACCCTCCTGTGTTTGAGGAGCAGTCCTACAGCGCATATGTGACTGAAAACAACAAACCTGGCTCCACTTTATGTTCTGTTGCTGCTCGAGACCCCGACTGGAGACAAAACGGTACAGTGGTGTATTCTCTGTTACCTGGTGAAGTGAATGGAGCCCCAGTGTCCTCCTATGTCTCTGTTAATGGAGACACAGGAGTGGTCCATGCTGTGAGATCCTTTGATTATGAACAGTTCAGGAGTTTTAAAGTCCATGTGATGGCCAGAGACAATGGGTCTCCTCCGCTCAGCAGCAACGTGACAGTCAGTGTGTTTCTATCTGATGTGAATGACAACTCTCCTCAAATACTGTACCCCACCCCAGAAGGGAACTCCTTCATGACTGAACTGGTCCCTAAAGCTGCACATGGAGGCTCTCTGGTGTCCAAAGTGATAGCAGTGGATGCAGACTCTGGACAGAACGCCTGGCTCTCCTATCACATCGTCAAATCCACTGATCCTGGACTTTTCACTATTGGACTCCACAGTGGAGAGATCAGGACCCAGCGGGACATCTCTGAATCTGACAGCATGAAACAGAACCTTATTGTGGCAGTGAAGGATAATGGACAGCCTCCTCTCTCTTCCACCTGCTCCATGTTTTTACTGATCTCTGATAACTTGGCTGAAGTGCCTGAACTGAAGGACATTTCTTATGATGAGAGGGACTCAAAGTTGACGTCCTATTTAATCATTGCACTGGTGTCAGTGTCTACATTTTTTCTGACGTTCATCATTATTGTTCTGGGTGTGAGGTTTTGTCGCAGGAGGAAGCCCAGACTCTTGTTTGATGGAGCAGTTGCAATCCCCAGTGGTTATCTTCCTCCTAATTATGCAGATGTTGATGGAACAGGAACTTTACGCAGCGCTTACAACTATGACACCTACTTGACAACTGGATCCAGGACAAGTGACTTTAAGTTTGTCTCGTCCTATAATGACAGCACGTTGCCTGCAGACCAGACTTTCACAAAAACTCCCATAGATTATGCATTTGACCACTTTGATGATTCTTCTGAGGTAAGAAAAATATTCCTTCTTTTCACAAAGTTATGCTGAACTTGAAAATCACATTTCTTATCGCAACAGTACTTTTATCCGGACTTGTTACCCTGCTGCCGGGCCACGAGGTGGTTGCACAGTATTTCTGTAATGAGCTGTCTTTGGTGCTAAACTGATCTGAACTTTGGAGCTTGTCTTCTTTTCCAACAGTTGTCATTTTGTTGACAAATTTACATTGCAACGATATGTTCTTTCTTTCTTTCTAAACACAAAACCTTTCTTTATTATATTTTCATGTCAGCTGATATCCTCGAAATTCAAAATGTCATTACATCGCTGAAGTAGCATATCTTTATAAAGTAAAACTGATGTTGATTTATACCATGCAGAGGTTTAACATAAACATAAAAGCGATCTGAAGTTAGCTGGAGGACCAGAATGGGCCCAATTGTTTTTGGGTGTGATGTACCACTGCGCGTAACAGAAACTTGCGGATAGTCAGATGCACTCTAAGTTTTTATGAAGATAAAATAATACTTTTCAGAGCGGTATATTTTTAAAGGTGTGATTCTTGATATTGCACAAGACAATTAGAGACTGATGTGTAATGGGTCAACACATACTACTCACCAAACCTGGCATCGCCCATTCACAACTAGGCTGATATTAATCCATGTTGTAAAGAAAAACCTCAATAAACTACCACCAACTTACTCGTGTCTGGAAAAGTTTACAGAGAAGTAACCCATTTGTTCCTGTTCAATATTTTCTTAACGCATCAGTCCAGTTTTACAACTTTCATTCACCTTGTGCATTTTCATAATTACTTCTGAATAATTTGATTTAGGTTGTTTGTTTCTTACAATAATTGATTGTATTAGGTTTCTTAAAAAGTTACTTTATTCACTGAGACTTACCACTGAAGGTACCACCTGATAAAACATGACAACATTTATCATTATGTTAACCTCACTGGTTGTTGAATTCTGGGGGAGGGTATGTGGGGTGTTACTATGCGTCGTTACACATGGTGTCGCTCTAGACCATGGAAGAGTGATGTGCTCGGTTTCCTGTGCTTTAGCCGTCATTATTTGGACACACCACTTTGTGTTTTCAGATTTCTGCGAACGCGGCACATGCTTTTTTTTTCTCTTGAACCTATTTAGAACTAACAGAGAATCGAAATGATGAAGCTCAGGCCGTGTGATATTCTGACATCTGGCTTTGTCTGTTTCTTTGTTCTTATCCATTACGCCCGCGGAGACTTGACATATTCTGTACAAGAAGAGCTGAAACGTGGATCCATTATTGGAAATATTGCCAAGGATCTTGGACTAACGGTGGAGAGACTGTCTTTACGCAAAGCACGGATTGAAATGGACGGAAGCGGTAAACAGTATTGTGGCATTAACACTGGAACAGGAGAGTTGTTCACTGCTGAAAGAATAGACAGAGAGGAGCACTGTGGAGACAAACCATCTTGTGTTCTTAAATATGATTTGTTGTTGGAGGATCCTTTAGAATTACACCGCTTATCCCTGCAGGTACAAGATATTAACGATAATGCACCCGTTTTCCCAAAGGACACAGTAAAATTAGAAATAAGAGAATCTGCTGATAAAGGGGCGAGGTATCGCATTAACGCGGCTCACGACGCTGACATAGGCCAAAATGACGTGCAGAGCTACATTTTAGAACAAAACGCTCATTTCGTTTTCAGTATTCAAACGACAAGTTCTGGTAATAAATATGGTGAACTGGTTTTGGATAAAGAATTAGACAGAGAGCAACAACAGGAAATGAAAATAACGCTTTCTGCAGTTGATGGTGGGTCTCCTCAAAGATCCGGGACTGTTGTCATACACGTTATTGTGCTCGATGCTAATGATAACTCCCCAGTCTTCACGGAGTCCGTTTATACGGCCAAGATTACTGAAAATTCACCTTTAAAAACGCAAGTAATTACTGTAAGTGCGTCAGATGCAGACGAAGGCGCAAATGGAGAGGTTATTTATGAATTCAGCAGAATGTCTGATAAATCACGGAAGCTTTTTTCCCTGGATCAGAAAACGGGTGAAATCATTGTAACAGGTGACATTGACTACGAAGAGGGTTCAAAGTATGAGGTAAATGTAGAAGCAAAAGATGGTTATGGCCTTTCTTCAGAAGCAAAGGTTATCATTGAAGTTATTGATGTAAATGATAATGCCCCAGTAATATACATAAAGTCACTAAAAAATCCAATTTCTGAAAACAGCCCTATTGGTTCAGAGGTGGGCATTATTAATGTTCAGGACAGAGACTCAGAAAACAACAGACAGGTCCACTGCTCCCTTCAAACTTATGTCCCTTTCAAGTTAGTACCTTCCATTAAAAACTATTATTCTCTGGTGACCACAGAACAGCTGGACCGTGAGCTAGTGTCTGAATACAACATTACAATCACTGCCACTGACGAGGGCTCTCCACCTCTGTCCTCCTCTAAAACTGTCCACTTAACTGTAGCTGACATCAATGACAACCCTCCTGTGTTTGAGGAGCAGTCCTACAGCGCATATGTGACTGAAAACAACAAACCTGGCTCCACTTTATGTTCTGTTGCTGCTCGAGACCCCGACTGGAGACAAAACGGTACAGTGGTGTATTCTCTGTTACCTGGTGAAGTGAATGGAGCCCCAGTGTCCTCCTATGTCTCTGTTAATGGAGACACAGGAGTGGTCCATGCTGTGAGATCCTTTGATTATGAACAGTTCAGGAGTTTTAAAGTCCATGTGATGGCCAGAGACAATGGGTCTCCTCCGCTCAGCAGCAACGTGACAGTCAGTGTGTTTCTATCTGATGTGAATGACAACTCTCCTCAAATACTGTACCCCACCCCAGAAGGGAACTCCTTCATGACTGAACTGGTCCCTAAAGCTGCACATGGAGGCTCTCTGGTGTCCAAAGTGATAGCAGTGGATGCAGACTCTGGACAGAACGCCTGGCTCTCCTATCACATCGTCAAATCCACTGATCCTGGACTTTTCACTATTGGACTCCACAGTGGAGAGATCAGGACCCAGCGGGACATCTCTGAATCTGACAGCATGAAACAGAACCTTATTGTGGCAGTGAAGGATAATGGACAGCCTCCTCTCTCTTCCACCTGCTCCATGTTTTTACTGATCTCTGATAACTTGGCTGAAGTGCCTGAACTGAAGGACATTTCTTATGATGAGAGGGACTCAAAGTTGACCTCCTATTTAATCATTGCACTGGTGTCAGTGTCTACATTTTTTCTGACATTCATCATTATTGTTCTGGGTGTGAGGTTTTGTCGCAGGAGGAAGCCCAGACTCTTGTTTGATGGAGCAGTTGCAATCCCCAGTGGTTATCTTCCTCCTAATTATGCAGATGTTGATGGAACAGGAACTTTACGCAGCGCTTACAACTATGACACCTACTTGACAACTGGATCCAGGACAAGTGACTTTAAGTTTGTCTCGTCCTATAATGACTGCACTCTTCCCGCTGAGGAAACTTTGAAGAAAAGCCCCATAGACTTTTCTGATCCATTTGAAGATCTGGAAGCATGCGTCGAGGTAAGCCTTTAAATTACACAAAAAGTTTTGCGTAACGTTTGTTTCTGAGTTGCTTTGTTGTTGTCAAACACTTTACCAGGCTCATTTATTGTTTTATAAGAAGGCTGCATTCAAATGATAACAGTTGGCCGTTCATTAAGCCCGCCTGTCTTTAAAAAAACCCAAAAACAAATCTACCAGTTGCAGCCCCAGTTCTTATTTAAATCGTAATTTCACTGATGTTGATGGGACTGGATTTTTATGCAAAAACTATAGCGCTCATTTGATCAAAGACAAAAGCTTATCTCATCATAATAATCCCAGGATGTTTAATGCAGTGCAGGCATTTAGGGAAACTTCGAGATGGTTATGGTTGCACTCAGTATAATTTTACCATAATGTTCGCCATCACTTGTCTTCTGGTTATTATAAAGCTGCTTTTGAATTTCTTTTGGCTGGTCTCTGTTGTTTTCTACAAATGATGTAACTGATTTTGTTTTTGTACTTGAATTAAAAGCGCAGAAATCACCAAAATCAATTTCATGAGTTTTCATGAACGAGATAATGGAATTTTGTGTTGAACAATGTACATAGGCTTGTTGTAATAAATTGCTTAATATGAGCAGCTGTCCTGAATACTGGACATTATTGCGGGTCTTTATTCACCGCTTTTCCTCCGGTGCTGTCCTTGGTGCTGAACTGATCCGCCTTTGGGACTGGTCTTTCTTGGTTAATTGTTTTAAAATATAATTTCTCTAAAAATGTTCTCGCTGTTTTGATCCCTTCCTTGAGTATGGTGTTTTTATACATAGTGTACAATTTTATTATTTGAAACGTTTGCTTAAATATCTCTTTCATTCCAACCAATCGCTTTTATTTTAAATAGAGCAACGTATTTTGAATTGCCTTAAATAGGCGTAGTTTATTGGAGAGTGCCTTTGATTAATTTTCCATTTGAGATTAATTTAATTATCTACCATACTGTTCAAACGAAAAGCCGGAAATTATGAAACGCGAGCATCTTTTAGTGAGGCCAGAAATAGGTTGCAGTTTTTCTGATGTGACCCACGATGTCGCCATACACCAGCTGTAAAAGTGTGGAAGTATCCACCCATTATTTTTCTTGCACTTCCAGGCAAAAGCAATTTTAATCGACGCTCAAGAGAGCTGACGTATATGTTGTATTTTTGTTGGTTTTCGCGCTGGTTCTGTTCTGTGTGGGGTCTTGGCTCGGGACAGTATGGCTCCTAAAGGACTATCATTAGTACATGGTGCGTTATTTTTGCTATGTTTTTACTCGGTTTTTGGGGATATAAATTACTCTTTGCCAGAGGAAACAAAGGTCGGGTCCGTGATCGGGAACATTGCTAGAGATCTGGGCATCAATGCCAGCAAGCTGTCTTCTAGAAACGCCCGCACTGATAACGATGGCAGTGAGAAACCTTATTGTAAAGTAAACCTGCATAATGGAGACCTGACTGTGGCCGAGCGGATGGACAGGGAAGGCCTTTGTGGAGACAAAGCATCCTGCGTGTTAAAGCAGGAGCTCATGTTAGAAAACCCCCTAGAACTGCATCGAATCAATCTGCATATCCAGGATATAAACGACAACTCTCCTGAGTTCAACAAGCATCAAATTCATATTGATATCCGGGAGTCTGCGGTAAAAGGAGCTCGTTTTCCAATAGAAGAAGCACGTGATGTGGACATCGGCAAATATTCAGTTCAGAGCTACGAACTCGAAAGAAATGACTACTTTATTTTAGGTGTGAAAACAAATTCTGTTGAGCTTGTTCTTAACAAAGAGCTCGACCGCGAACATTTACAGGAAATAAAATTACTTCTGACCGCGTTGGATGGTGGCTCTCCACAAAAGTCAGGTACTGTTCTTATTCACATAAACGTGCTCGATGCAAACGATAACGTCCCCGTGTTTAGTCAGCCAATATACAAAACCAGGCTTCCTGAAGATTCTCCAAAAGGCAGTGTCGTAGTCACAGTCAGTGCTACTGATGCAGACGATGGGATTAATGGAGAGGTTACGTATGATTTTGGACATGTTTCAAATGAAGTTAGAACATTGTTTACTATAGACCATAAAACAGGGGAAATAAAATTAGCAAATGTTCTTGATTTCGAAACAACACCATCTTATGAATTACGCATCACAGCAAAAGATGGTTTAGGGTTAACTTCTTATGCTAAAGTAAATATAGAGGTTACTGACGTGAATGATAATGAGCCAGTCATTTATCTTAAGTCACTCACTAGTCCCATTCCTGAGAATGTGTCACCTGGTTCAGAGGTGGGCATTATTAATGTTCAGGATAGAGACTCAGAAAACAACAGACAGGTCCACTGCTCCCTTCAAACTTATGTCCCTTTCAAGTTAGTACCTTCCATTAAAAACTATTATTCTCTGGTGACCACAGAACAGCTGGACCGTGAGCTAGTGTCTGAATACAACATTACAATCACTGCCACTGACGAGGGCTCTCCACCTCTGTCCTCCTCTAAAACTGTCCACTTAACTGTAGCTGACATCAATGACAACCCTCCTGTGTTTGAGGAGCAGTCCTACAGCGCATATGTGACTGAAAACAACAAACCTGGCTCCACTTTATGTTCTGTTGCTGCTCGAGACCCCGACTGGAGACAAAACGGTACAGTGGTGTATTCTCTGTTACCTGGTGAAGTGAATGGAGCCCCAGTGTCCTCCTATGTCTCTGTTAACCCTCCTATTCTCCTCAAATTTACTAACACTTTTTACCCTCGGGGGTCAATCTGACCCCAGGGATATTTGTGTCCAGAAAATGATTTACAGAAAATTGTTGCCCAAGTTTTTGCGTCAGACACTTTGTTTATTTGTTGAATACATAAATAAGCCCTTTATAATGAAAGCTGACCTGTTCTCTAGCGCCACCATCAGGCCAAACTTAAACCATCAGGCCAAAATTAGAATTAACTTATCTTGAAAAGTTTTCATACAAATCTTCTCAAATTTACTGACAACATTAATGACCACAAGAGTATGTACCCTAGTGGTTTTGGTGAAGATATGACCTTTCCTGTAGCGCCACCATCAGGTCAAACTTTGAGTTTTAGAGTTAGTGTATCTTGAAAATCTTTCATCCAAATCTTTTCTAATTTGGGGTGCACATTCCTGACTCTCACAGAATGAACCATATTGATTGATGCACTACTGCACACAGGACGTGCAGAGAGTGTGCGCATGCTCTTTGCAGACATATTTCTTGCATTTCGAACAGGTCATGCTAGTCTTAGAATCATTTCGGGTGGGACAAACCTGACACCTGCCACGTTTCTTGCCCACGGTTTGTACCATTGGAGGAGTTTGGGTGTTTGTTTCTGTCTGTATGTCCCTCACAATAGCTACAGCAGCTGTTGATGCTCTTGGAAGTCATCATCTTCTCTCAATCTGAGGTTTCACCAGTGCATTACCAAGCTGCTCCAGGAGCAGTTTTCCCCTTTCCAGTCCATGTTTATTTCACTCCATATCACAAATGCATTGTATGCACTCATATCAATGATATGGAAGAAGATGACAAGGGGCCAACGGGCAGTCATGCCCCGACAACTGTATGTGGCTGTGACCTTGTCCAGGTTGTCCACCCCTCCCTTTGTCTGATTGTAGTCCAGCACCATTTGTGGTTTTTTGTCTTCTCTGCTGCTCAGGGCAGCATGGTGCTGAACAGCAGGACAATTTTCTTTCCCTTTGCCCCTTTCTTGGGGCAATAGGAGACCACAATTGCGTTGTCAGTGAAGGCAAACACTGAAGATGTTACCTTCCTGTTCTTGACAGCAAGAAGTTCAGAGGAAAGCTCTGGTTTATTCTTTCTCACTGTTTCCAACATTGTGACCTTCCTTTTGAGCAGTTCCTCACCCAGGGCATAAGATGTGAAAAAATTATCACATGTAATATTATGCCCATGCAGTCCTTCAGCCATATCAAGCACAACCCTTGTGCCCTGATTTTTTCCTGGTGTAAACCTGCATATTCCAGGCAAAGCTGGACTGGGCATCACATGTATCACCTCTGCACCTGCAGGTGTGGGGTTATTAGGTCACACACACAGACAGACACGTTTTACACATCTAAAACAGCTTGGGGTCAAATTGACCCCCGAGGAACACCAATGCGTATAGTATGTGTTCAGCACATTGAAAAAATATCATCATGAAAAGTTTATGCTTAATCAGTTGTCCCCATCAAATTAGGAAAAGTCATGAAATATGAAGCAAAAAAACAAAGGCAACTATTATTTTTTGAATGATAAACATTGGAAGGGGTCAAATTGACCCCAAGGAGAATAGGAGGGTTAATGGAGACACAGGAGTGGTCCATGCTGTGAGATCCTTTGATTATGAACAGTTCAGGAGTTTTAAAGTCCATGTGATGGCCAGAGACAATGGGTCTCCTCCGCTCAGCAGCAACGTGACAGTCAGTGTGTTTCTATCTGATGTGAATGACAACTCTCCTCAAATACTGTACCCCACCCCAGAAGGGAACTCCTTCATGACTGAACTGGTCCCTAAAGCTGCACATGGAGGCTCTCTGGTGTCCAAAGTGATAGCAGTGGATGCAGACTCTGGACAGAACGCCTGGCTCTCCTATCACATCGTCAAATCCACTGATCCTGGACTTTTCACTATTGGACTCCACAGTGGAGAGATCAGGACCCAGCGGGACATCTCTGAATCTGACAGCATGAAACAGAACCTTATTGTGGCAGTGAAGGATAATGGACAGCCTCCTCTCTCTTCCACCTGCTCCATGTTTTTACTGATCTCTGATAACTTGGCTGAAGTGCCTGAACTGAAGGACATTTCTTATGATGAGAGGGACTCAAAGTTGACCTCCTATTTAATCATTGCACTGGTGTCAGTGTCTACATTTTTTCTGACATTCATCATTATTGTTCTGGGTGTGAGGTTTTGTCGCAGGAGGAAGCCCAGACTCTTGTTTGATGGAGCAGTTGCAATCCCCAGTGGTTATCTTCCTCCTAATTATGCAGATGTTGATGGAACAGGAACTTTACGCAGCGCTTACAACTATGACACCTACTTGACAACTGGATCCAGGACAAGTGACTTTAAGTTTGTCTCGTCCTATAATGACAACACTCTTCCTGCAGACCAGACACTGAGAAAAAGCCCAACTGGTTTTTCTGATGCATTTGGGGATTGTGATCCCTCTCCTGAGGTAGGAAAATGACACGTGCAATGTTTTTTTTTTTCTCATTTTGAGATTGGCTTTAGTTCTAACAATTTAACACTTTTTACTTACAATTAATAACTTCTGTAGTTTTTTAACTGGTTGAAATACAATTCCACCAAACATGTTTTTGACTTTCAAAATTAATTTGCTGCACATTTTAGACACTCATGTAAACAAGATCTGTTGAAGTTGAAGAAAACATATTGACAAATAGTGTTCTGGGGTTGTTTTAGCCTCATGACCCATGTATCTTAAAACTCAAGTTCAATATGGAACTTTAAATTTGTGACAACTCTCATGTATTATATATATATTTATATTTTCGATTGTTAAGTATTGAGAATAGTTTGGCCTAAACCTTTTCATTAGTACTTGCCTTTCGTTCTCTGTCCTTGGTGCTGAAATGTGTTTCAAGCAGGTCCACTACTCATTTGTCATCACAGACTGATTTTTGTGTTTATTCCATCAGAAAAGGGTTGGTGTGCCACTTCAAGAGGGTTATTTTGGTCATTTACATTTATTATTGTTATGATTATGATTATTATGATTAATATTATGGTTACTATTATTTTTACAAATTAACCACAGAAACATTCATCAGTGTAAAAAACAAAATTTGTGAAGCACACATTAAGCTTTATATCAGTTAGGAATATATGATTTGGATTATATGCATTAATATTTTATTACTGATTAACATTTTTTTTAAAAACCTTCTCTTGTCAGTTTCCATCTTGCGCTGTTGTATTTTTTTCTGCGCTGTGTTAAATGCAGTGCGACGATCTTATTCAGTCTATTTTTAAACGACTGTTAATTTAAAAATGCAGGCACTTTTCTTTTTGTTATTGGGTTGATAACATGAATATTGGGAATGATGATTCATAAAGTCAATGTATCAACTTAAGGTAATTAGGAATATAGTAAAAATATTTAAAAAAATGTCAAGTGTTTCGTTGTTGATTTTGAAATAAATATCATAAACGTATTTAGTTTATATTTATTCTAATTTAACTTCATTCCCTAACTGTTGAGCCAGTTTGAATCAAAAAGTTAGTGAAGGTTTATACACTTGTTATTCCTCAAAAAGCACTCATGGTGTCAGTATGCACCAGTAAACGTGAGGGCGCGCATTCTCCTCCCTCTTTGTCAACCATTGTAGAGTCTGACATAGCATTTGCGATTAAACACGTCGATTAGAGCCACATACAGCAAAGTGTTTATAGACAGTCAATGATTGTCTGTTGCCTCAAATCTCGAGAGTGTAATAATGGCGGACTATAAGCGGGTGTTGTACTACGGATTCGTTTTTGTTTTTCATGCTTTTCACTCGATCCGTGGAGACGTGATCTACTCCATTCCTGAGGAGATGAAACGCGGATCTGTGATTGGAAATATCGCTAAGGATCTTGGACTTGATTTAGGTAGATTGTCTTATCGGAAGGCGCATTGACTCTGAGGACAACAGCGTCCAGTACTGCAGTGTAAACCTCAACACGGGAGACCTGGTTGTACACGAGAGGATTGACAGAGAGGGGCTTTGTGCAAAAAAGGCTTCGTGTATTCTGAAACAGGAACTCGTGCTGGAAAACCCATTAGAGCTGCATCGTTTTACTATCCGTGTTCAAGATATTAATGACAACTCGCCACAGTTTAAAGAGGAGTCGCTTAAATTTGAAATTCGGGAATCAGCTGAGAAGGGCACACGTTTTCTCGTTGGAGAGGCACATGATGGAGACATCGGAGAAAACGCTGTTCAAGGCTACACCCTTCAACAAAATGATTATTTTAAATTAGATGTTAACACTAAATCCACTGGACGAAAACACTGCGAACTAGTGTTAGACAAAAACTTAGACAGAGAACATGAAAAAGAAATTGCACTCTTGCTTACTGCGTTTGATGGAGGCTCTCCAAGGCGGTCGGGCACTATAGTAATTCACGTCTCTGTTCTTGATGCTAATGATAATGTGCCAGTGTTTGACCAGGCTGTGTATAAAGCCAGTCTGCCTGAGAACTCTCCTCTAGATACATTGGTTATTACAGTGACTGCTACTGATGCTGACGAGGGTTTAAATAGTGAGATTACCTATGAATTTGATCATGTTTCTGATGAAAATAATAATGCTTTTTCTATTAACCCTAAAACTGGAGAGGTCAGTGTCACTGGAGTCATTGATCATGAAAAAGTGTCATCTTATGAAATGCAGATAAGCGCTAAAGATGGATTAGGTCTTTTTCTTATGCAACTTGTTGATTGAAAATCACTGATGTTAATGACAATGCTCCAGTTATTCACCTGAAATCATTAAACAGTCAGATCCCTGAGAATGTATCACCTGGTTCAGAGGTGGGCATTATTAATGTTCAGGACAGAGACTCAGAAAACAACAGACAGGTCCACTGCTCCCTTCAAACTTATGTCCCTTTCAAGTTAGTACCTTCCATTAAAAACTATTATTCTCTGGTGACCACAGAACAGCTGGACCGTGAGCTAGTGTCTGAATACAACATTACAATCACTGCCACTGACGAGGGCTCTCCACCTCTGTCCTCCTCTAAAACTGTCCACTTAACTGTAGCTGACATCAATGACAACCCTCCTGTGTTTGAGGAGCAGTCCTACAGCGCATATGTGACTGAAAACAACAAACCTGGCTCCACTTTATGTTCTGTTGCTGCTCGAGACCCCGACTGGAGACAAAACGGTACAGTGGTGTATTCTCTGTTACCTGGTGAAGTGAATGGAGCCCCAGTGTCCTCCTATGTCTCTGTTAATGGAGACACAGGAGTGGTCCATGCTGTGAGATCCTTTGATTATGAACAGTTCAGGAGTTTTAAAGTCCATGTGATGGCCAGAGACAATGGGTCTCCTCCGCTCAGCAGCAACGTGACAGTCAGTGTGTTTCTATCTGATGTGAATGACAACTCTCCTCAAATACTGTACCCCACCCCAGAAGGGAACTCCTTCATGACTGAACTGGTCCCTAAAGCTGCACATGGAGGCTCTCTGGTGTCCAAAGTGATAGCAGTGGATGCAGACTCTGGACAGAACGCCTGGCTCTCCTATCACATCGTCAAATCCACTGATCCTGGACTTTTCACTATTGGACTCCACAGTGGAGAGATCAGGACCCAGCGGGACATCTCTGAATCTGACAGCATGAAACAGAACCTTATTGTGGCAGTGAAGGATAATGGACAGCCTCCTCTCTCTTCCACCTGCTCCATGTTTTTACTGATCTCTGATAACTTGGCTGAAGTGCCTGAACTGAAGGACATTTCTTATGATGAGAGGGACTCAAAGTTGACCTCCTATTTAATCATTGCACTGGTGTCAGTGTCTACATTTTTTCTGACGTTCATCATTATTGTTCTGGGTGTGAGGTTTTGTCGCAGGAGGAAGCCCAGACTCTTGTTTGATGGAGCAGTTGCAATCCCCAGTGGTTATCTTCCTCCTAATTATGCAGATGTTGATGGAACAGGAACTTTACGCAGCGCTTACAACTATGACACCTACTTGACAACTGGATCCAGGACAAGTGACTTTAAGTTTGTCTCGTCCTATAATGACAACACTCTTCCTGCAGACCAGACACTGAGAAAAAGCCCAACTGGTTTTTCTGATCCATTTGGGGATTGTGATGACTCTCCTGAGGTAGGAAAATGTGTCATGACACATTCTATCTAAGTAACATGTTCTTACACTTATATGAAGCAAAAAGACAACAGTAAGCACAAGCTTCACACAAGTAGAACACAATTGTCACACAGAGCTGAAAACACATGCTGTCAATGAATTTAAATGGCTATAGAGTCAGTTCTAAGGCACAACTGAGTTTGAGCTTCAAGATTAAGATGTCAGTGTTAGAAAAGAATGAGAGTGATTGAGTTAAAAAACATAAAAAAAATATTTTTTCTTTCACATAGATTTGTAGATAAAGTGAACTTTTGTAAATGTAAATAGGGATTTTGTATTTGTAGAATATGTTGTGCACAAGTAAACAGGGTTTCTTTTTAAAGCAGTGGCATTTTAAATATACTTTTTATTTGTCCAAAGGAAGTTGTGCATTTTCAGATGGAACATATTTCTCTAAAATGAGTCAAGTGCAGATATGAAGCAGAAAACTCCAAAAGTGTGAGAGAAGTCCAAATGTTGGGGTTGAATGAATAGTGTGATCTGATTGGACTATAGCAGAGTCTAACTCTATTTTTTGTAGGAAATATCCTGGTTTGGGAACGTTTTCTAGCCTTTATGTAGAAGTTGAAGATGCATTTGTTGTCGTGCTTGTTCTGTTTATTTGGCTTGTTTTAAGGTTTTGTCATTTTATGCTGATGACGGACAAATACTACAGACTCAGTTGACAGTATTTGTTGTGTGTTTGTTTTCTTGGTAGTTTGTGCATTTTGATGAAAGGTGAAGCTTTTGTTTTGAAAGTCAGGTTTTTGTTAATTAAGTTTCATTATTACAAATTATATTGGGGATTAGTGTAATTATTTTTATCTTTCAGAAAATGTGTCTTAGACGTTTGTAAAAAATGTAATAATGTGCCTTCAGTCTCTGTCCTTGGTGCTGAAATTCACCGCACAAAATGTTTACGGTTTAGTTTTTTTCATATAGACTCATTCCTTAAAGATAATTATTTAGTTCATTACAAAAGGAAGATAATTTAAACGTAGCCTACAGGATTTTTATTTTGTATTTGCAATTCATGTGCAGATTATTTAGTTAATTCTCAAGTGTTTTTATTCTTTTGGTGAATGCAAAAACAGGAAGGTTGTAAAGTCTGATCCATAGAACACAAACTGACATTAGTAAACTAGAGTCAAAGGGCATTTAAAATAGTGATTATTATCATTATTATTTTTAAAAGTGTGGATTAATTTCATCACATGCGTGTATATATATTATTATTATTTTAAAGTAATTTCGACAGTATAAAATAGTCTTGTTGTTCCTCAGACCATACTCATGGTGTCAGTATGCACCAGTGAACAACAAGGCGCGTCCATTCTCCTCCCTTCTTTGTCAGTCGTTGTAAAACCAGATTCATCTTCACAAGTGTGGTTCCGTTAAAACGGCTCGTTCAGGAAAACACATGGAACAAAGTTATTAGTTGATAATTACAGGATTTGGTCAAATCTCTGTGGAGGAATAATGGCGGAGAGTAGGTGCGCATTGTCACACGCCTTGGTGTTTGTTCTTTTCGCTTTTTACACGAATGGAAAAGCGAACGGAGACGTGATTTACTCTATTCCTGAGGAGATGAAACTCGGATCCGTGATTGGAAATATCGCTAAGGATCTTGGACTTGATTTAGGCAGATTGTCTTCACGAAGGGCTCGCGTGGACTCCGAGGACAACAGCGTCCAGTACTGCAGTGTAAACCTCAACACGGGAGACCTGGTTGTACACGAGAGGATTGACAGAGAGGGGCTTTGTGCGAAAAAGGCTTCGTGTATTCTGAAACAGGAACTCGTGCTGGAAAACCCATTAGAGCTGCATCGTTTTACTATCCGCGTCCAAGACATTAATGATAACACGCCACAATTTAAAGAGGAGTCTCTGAAATTTGAAATCCGGGAATCAGCAGATAAGGGCGCACGGTTTGTTGTTGGAGAGGCACATGATGAAGACATCGGAGAAAACGCTGTTCAAGGCTACACCCTTCAACAAAATGAACATTTCAAACTAAATGTCAACACAAACTCTGGAGGACGAAAATACTGTGAGTTAGTCTTAGACAAAGAATTAGACCGAGAAAATAATGATGAAATTAAGCTCTTGCTTACTGCGTTTGATGGCGGCTCTCCTCCGAGATCAGGCACAGTAGTCATACACGTCACTGTACTAGATGCTAATGATAATGCACCAGTGTTTAGTCAGAGTGTATATAAAGCCAGTCTGCCTGAGAACTCTCCTCTAGATACACTGGTTATTACAGTGACTGCTACTGATGCTGACGAGGGTTTAAATAGTGAGATTACCTATGAATTTGATCATGTTTCTGATGAAAATAATAATATGTTTTCTATTAACCCTAAAACAGGAGAGGTCAGGTCACTGGAGTCAATTGATCATGAAAAGAGTCATCTTATGAAATGCAGATAAGCGCTAAAGATGGATTAGGGCTGGTTTCATATGCAACATTAGTAATTGATATTACTGATGTTAATGATAATGCTCCAGTTATTCACCTGAAATCATTAAACAGTCAGATCCCTGAGAATGTGTCACCTGGTTCAGAGGTGGGCATTATTAATGTTCAGGACAGAGACTCAGAAAACAACAGACAGGTCCACTGCTCCCTTCAAACTTATGTCCCTTTCAAGTTAGTACCTTCCATTAAAAACTATTATTCTCTGGTGACCACAGAACAGCTGGACCGTGAGCTAGTGTCTGAATACAACATTACAATCACTGCCACTGACGAGGGCTCTCCACCTCTGTCCTCCTCTAAAACTGTCCACTTAACTGTAGCTGACATCAATGACAACCCTCCTGTGTTTGAGGAGCAGTCCTACAGCGCATATGTGACTGAAAACAACAAACCTGGCTCCACTTTATGTTCTGTTGCTGCTCGAGACCCGACTGGAGACAAACGGTACAGTGGTGTATTCTCTGTTACCTGGTGAAGTGAATGGAGCCCCAGTGTCCTCCTATGTCTCTGTTAATGGAGACACAGGAGTGGTCCATGCTGTGAGATCCTTTGATTATGAACAGTTCAGGAGTTTTAAAGTCCATGTGATGGCCAGAGACAATGGGTCTCCTCCGCTCAGCAGCAACGTGACAGTCAGTGTGTTTCTATCTGATGTGAATGACAACTCTCCTCAAATACTGTACCCCACCCCAGAAGGGAACTCCTTCATGACTGAACTGGTCCCTAAAGCTGCACATGGAGGCTCTCTGGTGTCCAAAGTGATAGCAGTGGATGCAGACTCTGGACAGAACGCCTGGCTCTCCTATCACATCGTCAAATCCACTGATCCTGGACTTTTCACTATTGGACTCCACAGTGGAGAGATCAGGACCCAGCGGGACATCTCTGAATCTGACAGCATGAAACAGAACCTTATTGTGGCAGTGAAGGATAATGGACAGCCTCCTCTCTCTTCCACCTGCTCCATGTTTTTACTGATCTCTGATAACTTGGCTGAAGTGCCTGAACTGAAGGACATTTCTTATGATGAGAGGGACTCAAAGTTGACCTCCTATTTAATCATTGCACTGGTGTCAGTGTCTACATTTTTTCTGACGTTCATCATTATTGTTCTGGGTGTGAGGTTTTGTCGCAGGAGGAAGCCCAGACTCTTGTTTGATGGAGCAGTTGCAATCCCCAGTGGTTATCTTCCTCCTAATTATGCAGATGTTGATGGAACAGGAACTTTACGCAGCGCTTACAACTATGACACCTACTTGACAACCGGATCCAGGACAAGTGACTTTAAGTTTGTCTCGTCCTATGATGACAACACACTTCCTGCAGACCAGACTTTAAGGAAAAGCCCGACTTACTTTACAGATCCCTTTGAAGGCTTAGAGGGATCTACAGAGGTAGGATTTTATTTCTGTTTTGTTAGTTTTTCTTGATATTTCTTGAAGTTTCTTACTGTTTCTTGCAATGTTTAAACAGAGAAGAGCTACAATACCACGTTCATACAAAAAGGTTTTAAAAAATTACTCACCAATTGTTATGATATAAAATAATCACATGATTTTTTATTTTATTTTTCCACAGTCGTTTTTGTTTGATGTAAACAAACCCACCAATACTTTACACCATTGTACAGATTTAGTGAATCTGTCCATGGTGCTGAAGGTTTCCCGTTTTGTTTACGCCTGGATTGTTTCTACTTAGATTAGGTCAGTACTGATACGGAGGATTGGCATGCCCTGAAAGGATTACATATAGTTTGAATTCATTACATGAATTTATTTTCTGCATCTATCTATCTATCTATCTATCTATCTATCTATCTATCTATCTATCTATCTGATTAAAGGGACTCACTTTTTCTTTCAAACAGAGCATATCTGGTCGGGTTTCTTTAAACCGCCTCATTATTGAAAAGAGCATTCAAACGTAGCTGTATGTTTTTGTCTGCACATCAGATTAGGATTTCTTCTCTTGAAGTCTGCCCAAGACTTGAGAAGGACAAATATCTTCTTCTATATAGGTTACTTTACTCTTGAAACATGATGAAAAGAGTGTTATGTTGCCGACTCCTGTCTTACCGTATTTTGAAATGCACATTAAACTGTGCATTTTCTTTTAAACTAGCTCACGTACTTTCGAAGGACACCATCTTTCAGCTTAATGGTAGGGTAGCCTAATAATTTCTAAAATTATTTATGTATGCAATTTTTCGAGTTTTAATAATCATGTTTTGCAAATGCTTAAGAGATTTAAACGTCTATGATTCAATTCTAAAAGAATATATTTTTAAATGACTCGTGGTGTCGCTGTTGACTGTCAGAATTTAACCAGCCACTTCTCCACCCACCACCGCCTGTAAATGTTGTCGTCTCTCTACCGATCGTTGCTTAAACCCTCAAATCTATTTCCTTGTGACATTTTTGTCGAGTTATTTTATTTGTGCCTTCTAAGTTTATAGCTTTCTTGGTTGTGCGCCTAAATAATTGAAGCCCAAACGCTTACACGGTCAGTATGAGAGACAAAGGAAATCTAGCTCTTTTCTCCATCTCCAGCCTGGCTGTACTGACGCTGCATCTCGTTCACGGACATCTGAGTTACACCATTCCAGAAGAAATGAAGCTACAGTCTGTCATTGGGAACATAGCTAAAGATCTTGGACTGGATACAAAGGCCATCTCATCTAGGAAGGCTCGTCTGGATTTTGAAGGGACTAATAAGCGATATTGTGACATCAATCTGGCAACCGGAGATTTGATCACGTCTGAAAGAATAGACCGAGAAACCCTTTGCGGCAAAAGAGCGACGTGTGTGTTAAAAGCAGATTTGATGTTGGAAAATCCTCTGGAGCTTCACCGCGTGAGTTTTCACATTCAAGATGTTAACGACAATTTGCCAACATTTAAAAAAAATGTCACTGAAATCGAAATACAAGAATCCACAGAAAGAGGTAGTCGCTTCTCTGTGGAAGCGGCCCGTGACGCGGATATTGGACAAAATACCGTTCAAAAATACAGTCTTCAAAAGAACAACAACTTTGTTCTTTCTTCTGATGCAAGTAATGTTGAACTGCTGCTAGAAAACAAGCTGGACCGAGAAAAGCAAAAGGATATTAATTTGATTCTTACAGCTTTTGATGGCGGCTCTCCTCCGAGATCAGGGACAGTAGTCATACACGTCACTGTATTAGATGCTAATGATAACGCCCCTGTGTTTAGCCAGGCCGTTTATAAAGCCAGTTTACCTGAAAACTCACCTCTAAATACTGTAGTGGTTAAAGTGAGTGCTACAGACGCAGATGAAGGAGTAAATGGAGTAGTTAGTTACGACTTTGGACACGAGTCTGCAGACGACATAAATACATTTGTAATTGATTCAAAAACAGGGGGAATTCAAGTAAATGATGTGATTGATTTTGAAGAAAGAAACTCATTTGAATTGATAGTTGAGGCGAGAGATGGACTTGGCTTAACCTCATATGCTAAAGTAATAATAGATATTACTGATATAAATGACAACGCCCCAATAATAAACCTGAAATCACTGGCAAGTCCTACACCTGAGAATGCCCCACCTGGTGCAGAGGTGGGCATCATTAATGTACAGGACAGAGACTCGGGCGTTAACGGCAAAGTCCACTGCTCTATTCAGCAGAATGTCCCATTTAAACTTGTTCCTTCCATTAAAAACTATTATTCTCTGGTGACCACAGAACAGCTGGACCGTGAGCTAGTGTCTGAATACAACATTACAATCACTGCCACTGACGAGGGCTCTCCACCTCTGTCCTCCTCTAAAACTGTCCACTTAACTGTAGCTGACATCAATGACAACCCTCCTGTGTTTGAGGAGCAGTCCTACAGCGCATATGTGACTGAAAACAACAAACCTGGCTCCACTTTATGTTCTGTTGCTGCTCGAGACCCCGACTGGAGACAAAACGGTACAGTGGTGTATTCTCTGTTACCTGGTGAAGTGAATGGAGCCCCAGTGTCCTCCTATGTCTCTGTTAATGGAGACACAGGAGTGGTCCATGCTGTGAGATCCTTTGATTATGAACAGTTCAGGAGTTTTAAAGTCCATGTGATGGCCAGAGACAATGGGTCTCCTCCGCTCAGCAGCAACGTGACAGTCAGTGTGTTTCTATCTGATGTGAATGACAACTCTCCTCAAATACTGTACCCCACCCCAGAAGGGAACTCCTTCATGACTGAACTGGTCCCTAAAGCTGCACATGGAGGCTCTCTGGTGTCCAAAGTGATAGCAGTGGATGCAGACTCTGGACAGAACGCCTGGCTCTCCTATCACATCGTCAAATCCACTGATCCTGGACTTTTCACTATTGGACTCCACAGTGGAGAGATCAGGACCCAGCGGGACATCTCTGAATCTGACAGCATGAAACAGAACCTTATTGTGGCAGTGAAGGATAATGGACAGCCTCCTCTCTCTTCCACCTGCTCCATGTTTTTACTGATCTCTGATAACTTGGCTGAAGTGCCTGAACTGAAGGACATTTCTTATGATGAGAGGGAGTCAAAGTTGACGTCCTATTTAATCATTGCACTGGTGTCAGTGTCTACATTTTTTCTGACATTCATCATTATTGTTCTGGGTGTGAGGTTTTGTCGCAGGAGGAAGCCCAGACTCTTGTTTGATGGAGCAGTTGCAATCCCCAGTGGTTATCTTCCTCCTAATTATGCAGATGTTGATGGAACAGGAACTTTACGCAGCGCTTACAACTATGACACCTACTTGACAACTGGATCCAGGACAAGTGACTTTAAGTTTGTCTCGTCCTATAATGACAACACTCTTCCTGCAGACCAGACACTGAGAAAAAGCCCAACTGGTTTTTCTGATCCATTTGGGGATTGTGATGACTCTCCTGAGGTAGGAAAATGTGTCATGACACATTCTATTTAAGTAACATGTTCTTACACTTATATGAAGCAAAAAGACAACAGTAAGCACAAGCTTGACACATTACAACACAGTTGTCACACAGAGCTGAAAACACATGCTGTCAATGAATTGAAATAGCTATAGAGTCAGTTCTAAGGCACAACTGAGTTTGAGCTTCAAGATTAAGATAATGTCAGTGTTAGAGGAGAAAGACTGTGTTAGAAGAGAATGAGAGTGATTGACTTAAAAAACATAAACAAAATTTTTCTTTCACATAGATTTGTAGATAAAGTGAACTTTTGTAAATGTAAATAGGGGTTTTGTATTTGTAGAATATGTTGTGCACAAGTAAACAGGATTTCTTTTTTGTTCAATTAAAGCAGTGGCATTTTAAATATACTTTTTATTTGTCCAAAGGAAGTTGTGCATTTTCAGATGGAACATATTTCTCTAAAATGAGTCAAGTGCAGATATGAAGCAGAAAACTCCAAAAGTGTGAGAGAAGTCCAAATGTTGGGGTTGAATGAATAGTGTGATCTGATTGGACTATAGCAGAGTCTAACTCTATTTTTTGTAGGAAATATCCTGGTTTGGGAACGTTTTCTAGCCTTTATGTAGAAGTTGAAGATGCATTTGTTATAGTGCTTGTTCTGTTTATTTGGCTTGTTTTAAGGTTTTGTCATTTTATGCTGATGATGGACAAATACTACAGACTCAGTTGACAGTATTTGTTGTGTGTTTGTTTTCTTGGTAGTTTGTGCATTTTGATGAAAGGTGAAGCTTTTGTTTTGAAAGTCAGGTTTTTGTTAATTAAGTTTCATTATTACAAATTATATTGGGGATTAGTGTAATTATTTTTATCTTTCAGAAAATGTGTCTTAGACGTTTGTAAAAAATGTAATAATGTGCCTTCAGTCTCTGTCCTTGGTGCTGAAATTCACCGCACAAAATGTTTACGGTTTAGTTTTTTATATAGACTCATTCCTTAAAGATAATTATTTAGTTCATTACAAAAGGAAGATAATTTAAACGTAGCCTACAGGATTTTTATTTTGTATTTGCAATTCATGTGCAGATTATTTAGTTAATTCTCAAGTGTTTGTATTCTTTTGGTGAATGCAAAAACAGGAAGATTGTAAAGTCTGATCCATAGAACATGAACTGAAATTAGTAAACTAGAGTCAAAGGGCATTTAAAATAGTGATTATTATCATTATTATTTTTAAAAAGTGTGGATTAATTTCATGCATATGCGTGTATTATATTATTATTATTTTAAAGTAATTTCGACAGTATAAAATAGTCTTGTTGTTCCTCAGACCATACTCATGGTGTCAGTATGCACCAGTGAACAACAAGGCGCGTCCATTCTCCTCCCTTCTTTGTCAGTCGTTGTAAAACCAGATTCATCTTCACAAGTGTGGTTCCGTTAAAACGGCTCGTTCAGGAAAACACATGGAACAAAGTTATTAGTTGATAATTACAGGATTTGGTCAAATCTCTGTGGAGGAATAATGGCGGAGAGTAGGTGCGCATTGTCACACGCCTTGGTGTTTGTTCTTTTCGCTTTTTACACGAATGGAAAAGCGAACGGAGACGTGATTTACTCTATTCCTGAGGAGATGAAACTCGGATCCGTGATTGGAAATATCGCTAAGGATCTTGGACTTGATTTAGGCAGATTGTCTTCACGAAGGGCTCGCGTGGACTCCGAGGACAACAGCGTCCAGTACTGCAGTGTAAACCTCAACACGGGAGACCTGGTTGTACACGAGAGGATTGACAGAGAGGGGCTTTGTGAGAAAAAGGTTTCGTGTATTCTGAAACAGGAACTCGTGCTGGAAAACCCATTAGAGCTGCATCGTTTTAACATCCGCGTCCAAGACATTAATGATAACACGCCACAATTTAAAGAGGAGTCTCTGAAATTTGAAATACACGAATTAGCAGATAAGGGCGCACGGTTTGTTGTTGGAGAGGCACATGATGAAGACATCGGAGAAAACGCTGTTCAAGGCTACACTCTTCAACAAAATGAACATTTCAAACTAAATGTCAACACAAACTCTGGAAGACGAAAATACTGTGAGTTAGTCTTAGACAAAGAATTAGACCGAGAGAATAATGATGAAATTAAGCTCTTGCTTACTGCGTTTGATGGCGGCTCTCCTCCGAGATCAGGCACAGTAGTCATACACGTCACTGTACTAGATGCTAATGATAATGCACCAGTGTTTAGTCAGAGTGTATATAAAGCCAGTCTGCCTGAGAACTCTCCTCTAGATACACTGGTTATTACAGTGACTGCTACTGATGCTGACGAGGGTTTAAATAGTGAGATTACCTATGAATTTGATCATGTGTCCAATAAAAATAGTAATATGTTTTCTATTAATGCTAAAACAGGAGAGGTCAAGGTGACTGGAGCAATTGATTATGAAAAAGAGTCATCTTATGAAATGCAGATAAGCGCTAAAGATGGATTAGGGCTGGTTTCATATGCAACATTAGTAATTGATATTACTGATGTTAATGATAATGCTCCAGTTATTCACCTGAAATCATTAAACAGTCAGATCCCTGAGAATGTGTCACCTGGTTCAGAGGTGGGCATTATTAATGTTCAAGACAGAGACTCAGAAAACAACAGACAGGTCCACTGCTCCCTTCAAACTTATGTCCCTTTCAAGTTAGTACCTTCCATTAAAAACTATTATTCTCTGGTGACCACAGAACAGCTGGACCGTGAGCTAGTGTCTGAATACAACATTACAATCACTGCCACTGACGAGGGCTCTCCACCTCTGTCCTCCTCTAAAACTGTCCACTTAACTGTAGCTGACATCAATGACAACCCTCCTGTGTTTGAGGAGCAGTCCTACAGCGCATATGTGACTGAAAACAACAAACCTGGCTCCACTTTATGTTCTGTTGCTGCTCGAGACCCCGACTGGAGACAAAACGGTACAGTGGTGTATTCTCTGTTACCTGGTGAAGTGAATGGAGCCCCAGTGTCCTCCTATGTCTCTGTTAATGGAGACACAGGAGTGGTCCATGCTGTGAGATCCTTTGATTATGAACAGTTCAGGAGTTTTAAAGTCCATGTGATGGCCAGAGACAATGGGTCTCCTCCGCTCAGCAGCAACGTGACAGTCAGTGTGTTTCTATCTGATGTGAATGACAACTCTCCTCAAATACTGTACCCCACCCCAGAAGGGAACTCCTTCATGACTGAACTGGTCCCTAAAGCTGCACATGGAGGCTCTCTGGTGTCCAAAGTGATAGCAGTGGATGCAGACTCTGGACAGAACGCCTGGCTCTCCTATCACATCGTCAAATCCACTGATCCTGGACTTTTCACTATTGGACTCCACAGTGGAGAGATCAGGACCCAGCGGGACATCTCTGAATCTGACAGCATGAAACAGAACCTTATTGTGGCAGTGAAGGATAATGGACAGCCTCCTCTCTCTTCCACCTGCTCCATGTTTTTACTGATCTCTGATAACTTGGCTGAAGTGCCTGAACTGAAGGACATTTCTTATGATGAGAGGGAGTCAAAGTTGACCTCCTATTTAATCATTGCACTGGTGTCAGTGTCTACATTTTTTCTGACGTTCATCATTATTGTTCTGGGTGTGAGGTTTTGTCGCAGGAGGAAGCCCAGACTCTTGTTTGATGGAGCAGTTGCAATCCCCAGTGGTTATCTTCCTCCTAATTATGCAGATGTTGATGGAACAGGAACTTTACGCAGCGCTTACAACTATGACACCTACTTGACAACTGGATCCAGGACAAGTGACTTTAAGTTTGTCTCGTCCTATAATGACAACACTCTTCCTGCAGACCAGACTTTGAAGAAAAGTCCTACTGATTTTTGTGATCCGTTTGAAGATCTGGACACATCTATTGAGGTAGGGACTCACCTTCTGTAGTTTTAACATAATTACATAATACATTTTTTCAACCATTAATGTATACCTTCTAACATGTAAATTTAGACTGACTGTTACCATTGTTGGATTAAGATATAACACAGTCATTTTGAAGGAAATGTTATTTTTGAGAATGATTTTGCAGTTGATACTTTGGTCCCAGTGGCAATATTTTTTTCCCCTGTTGTGAGTTTTGTTTTCCATTTAGTATTGCAAAGCATCTGCTTTATTTAAACACTGAATATCAGAACTAACGGTGCCAAAGCCTTTCGTTAATATTCAATAAAAGCCTGTCTTTACTTTCCCTTGTGTTGTCACTGTAACCTCTGATCACAGTGTACTAAGAAAGGTAGTTCATGTTTACCATCGACCTCTGAACAGGCCGATATGTTTGATGAAAGGCTCATAAATACGTTCCAACACAATTAGGTTTTTTTTTTGTTGCTTTGTTTTGCATTAGATTTTACTATTACTATTACTATTAGGCTTTTTGATAGACCCTATGTTTGTGTTATTCAACCTGGCTACTCCAAAATGTTGAAGCGTCCAGTTTATTTTTTGCGTTCTTTATTATTCATTTATTTATTTTATTTTTTATTTTTTTTACTGTTTGACTCATTGTCATGAACTTTACTCTTTATATTTGCTTTGATTGGTTTGTGTGCTCTTTAATCTTGTTCATGAGTGCTTACTAAGAACTTTACATTTTTAGTACATTGCTACAAAAACAATATCAACAATAACAACAACAAAACACAACCGTAAATTTCTTTTAGAAAGAAAAACAAAGAAGCAAACACATATTTAAAAAAGCATCAAACCAAAAACAGCAGTATATTCACATTGCTTGTTTTGACATAGTCACTTCCTATTTTATAATTTATGATTCTGTAAATGAAATCAAGCTTTCTATGGGAATTGGAAAATCTTCTGTTTTTAAAAGAAATAAACGTAGTTTGCTCAAAGTAACTCACGATGTCGCTGTTGACTGGTAGAACTGAAGTATCCACTTTTCCACCCACCAGCTCGTTGAAAATCTGCTGTGGTCTCTTCTCCGACACTCCTTTAAATCAACAAATATTTGTCCTTGTTGCAGTGTTGTTGGGTGTCCATTTGTGCGTCCTACGTTTGTAATTTGCGAAGTTGTAGCGAAAATATTGAAACCGGGGGTGCGCTGATCGTTAAAAATGGGACATATAAGATACGCGGTGTTTTTCTTTGTGTTTTGCCTTGTTTTACTGGGGCTGCGCCTTGTGCATGGAGATCTGAGTTACACCATTCCGGAAGAGATGAGACTTCAGTCTGTGATTGGAAACGTAGCCAAGGATCTTGGTCTGGATTTAAGGGCCATTTCATCTAGGAAGGCTCGTCTGGATTTTGAAGGAACGAATAAGCGATATTGTGACATCAATCTGGCAACCGGAGATTTGATCACGTCTGAAAGAATAGACAGAGAAGCCCTTTGCGGCAAGAGAGCGACTTGTGTGCTGAAGGCAGACTTGATGTTAGAAAATCCTCTGGAGCTTCATCGTGTGAGTGTTCACGTGCAAGATGTCAATGATAACTCGCCAAAATTCAAAAATAACAATACCGCAATGGAAATACGGGAGTCAACTGAAAAGGGAAGTCGCTTCTCCATCGAGGAAGCCCATGATGCAGATATTGGACAAAATGGTGTTCAAAGATACAGTCTACAGAAGAACGACAACTTTATCTTAGTGTCAGATCGAAACAGAGTTGAATTGATTTTGGAAAACAAGTTGGACAGAGAAAAGCAAAAAGAGATTAATTTGATTCTTACAGCTTTTGATGGCGGCTCTCCTCCGAGATCAGGGACAGTAGTCATACACGTCATTGTACTGGATGCTAATGATAATGCCCCTGTGTTTAGTCAGGCCGTTTATAAAGCGAGTTTACCTGAAAACTCACCTCTAGATACTGTAGTGATTACTGTTAGTGCCACAGACGCAGATGAAGGAGTAAATGGAGATGTGACGTATGATTTAGGGCATACATCTGAAGAGGATGTAAATATATTTTTTATTGAACCTAAAACTGGGGAAATTAGAGTAAATGGTGACATTGACTTTGAAGAAAAGAGCACATATGAAATGAGAGTGGAGGCTAAAGATGGACTTGGGCTTAAATCATATGTGAAAACAATAATAGATATAATTGATATGAATGACAATCCACCAATTATAAATCTAAAGTCACTGTTTACTCCCATACCAGAGAATACCCGGCCTGGTGCAGAAGTGGGCATTATTAATGTACAGGACAGAGACTCTGGTGTTAACAGTAAGGTCCACTGCTCTATTCAGCAGAATGTCCCATTTAAACTTGTTCCTTCTTTTAAAAACTATTATTCTCTGGTGACCACAGAACAGCTGGACCGTGAGCTAGTGTCTGAATACAACATTACAATCACTGCCACTGACGAGGGCTCTCCACCTCTGTCCTCCTCTAAAACTGTCCACTTAACTGTAGCTGACATCAATGACAACCCTCCTGTGTTTGAGGAGCAGTCCTACAGCGCATATGTGACTGAAAACAACAAACCTGGCTCCACTTTATGTTCTGTTGCTGCTCGAGACCCCGACTGGAGACAAAACGGTACAGTGGTGTATTCTCTGTTACCTGGTGAAGTGAATGGAGCCCCAGTGTCCTCCTATGTCTCTGTTAATGGAGACACAGGAGTGGTCCATGCTGTGAGATCCTTTGATTATGAACAGTTCAGGAGTTTTAAAGTCCATGTGATGGCCAGAGACAATGGGTCTCCTCCGCTCAGCAGCAACGTGACAGTCAGTGTGTTTCTATCTGATGTGAATGACAACTCTCCTCAAATACTGTACCCCACCCCAGAAGGGAACTCCTTCATGACTGAACTGGTCCCTAAAGCTGCACATGGAGGCTCTCTGGTGTCCAAAGTGATAGCAGTGGATGCAGACTCTGGACAGAACGCCTGGCTCTCCTATCACATCGTCAAATCCACTGATCCTGGACTTTTCACTATTGGACTCCACAGTGGAGAGATCAGGACCCAGCGGGACATCTCTGAATCTGACAGCATGAAACAGAACCTTATTGTGGCAGTGAAGGATAATGGACAGCCTCCTCTCTCTTCCACCTGCTCCATGTTTTTACTGATCTCTGATAACTTGGCTGAAGTGCCTGAACTGAAGGACATTTCTTATGATGAGAGGGACTCAAAGTTGACCTCCTATTTAATCATTGCACTGGTGTCAGTGTCTACATTTTTTCTGACATTCATCATTATTGTTCTGGGTGTGAGGTTTTGTCGCAGGAGGAAGCCCAGACTCTTGTTTGATGGAGCAGTTGCAATCCCCAGTGGTTATCTTCCTCCTAATTATGCAGATGTTGATGGAACAGGAACTTTACGCAGCGCTTACAACTATGACACCTACTTGACAACTGGATCCAGGACAAGTGACTTTAAGTTTGTCTCGTCCTATAATGACAACACTCTTCCTGCAGACCAGACACTGAGGACAAGTCCTACTAAGTTTAGTGACGCATTTGGTGACTGCGACTTTTCCCTGGAGGTATGGAAATATGTCTTTGTATTAAAATTGTTCAGGTGTTGTTTAAATAACACTGTATAACCATTAGGGTCTATTCTGAATTAGAATCATTTAGGTTTACACTAAGTTTGCGCTACAGCCTCATTGACGTCACATTATCTTTGCCACAGTCTTAAAATATCTGATTCCTTCCATCACAACAGTGTTTTTGTGTCTTCTGCCATTATTTTACTCTATGCCAAACACTGTCTGATAACCCTTAACAGCTGAAAAATATCCTCATGCCATTGTTGCTCATATCGAAGAGTTAAAATCTCACAATGTTTGATAATGAACCCATTGTCTTTATTTGAAGAGTTCACCATGATTTACACTGTTCAGAGTTAACTCATGATTTAGTTTCTCTTCAAAGATATGTCGATGGTTGTAACGTGAGGGTTCTGAGTCTTTTCCCTGGTTTGATTTTACATTTATTATTGTTTTGAGAATAAGGTGAAATCTTAGGCGTGTGTTTCGCTGTCCTTGGTGCTGAACTCAGATAGATTAGTTGAGACCTCTCAAGAACTTGTTTCTTTAAAGGTTTTCACCTTTTGTTTCGTATTTGTAGATTGATGGATGAAAGGACTGAAGGTGACTGCATGATTTTGTTTTTTTTTTTGTTTTGTTTTTTAAGGAAAAGGATGTTTTGAAGGATGAACAGAATGTTTTCTATTTGCTGTTGCATTCAGCTGTAATATAACACAACATGTTTGGTAACTTTGGGGTTTAAAAGTAAATTTTAAAAATACAATATTTTATCTATAAGAACATACACATACTGACTTATTATATTAAAAAAAAATGATGCAAGCTCCTAAGATATTGCTTATAAAACAGTACTGTTGGCTTAAAATAGACAGCCTCATAATAATTAAAATACATAGCCTCAACAATATTGACACGGTTCCTTTTCATGAAAAGAAGAAATGACGTTGTCTTCATGTAGCCTCTCAGAAAACTGAGTTTTTACGCTGTCCTTTGTGCTGAAATGTAACACTGATGACGCAGGTTTGAACATAAAGGTAGATTCATTTTGGGTACTTGAAATGTATTTACTATATACTACCATAATACCGACATACGTTTAACTGTACATTTCTGTTTTACTTAAAATAATAACTTTATGCTTGGATGTTTTTGGGCACTTTCAGGGCTCAGTGAGCAGTAGGAGAGCAGCTCTTTTATCTTAACAAGAAAGATCTAAGAGCAAGATGTATGGAAGTTTAACGGCTTTATTATAATTTATTTGTTGTGCTCAGTTTATTGTTACCCCTTGTACATAATAACCCTAATAACTAATCTGAATATTGTTGTTCCTAAAACATACTCATGGTGTCAGCATGCACCAGTTAACGGAAGGGTGCGTTCATCCCCTCCCTTCTTTGTCAACATTTGTAAAGCCTGAATCTTCTGTTGAAGCGCAGTCGAGTTAAACGCTTTCGTTACTGCTTTAAAACAGAAACCTTTAACATATATTGATAGCGGGCTAAATCTCATGTAGGTAATAATGGCGCAAAGAGGACGCGTATTGTACTGCAGCCTTGTTATTATTTTTGTGGCTTTTTACCCGATTAATGGAGACCTGAGCTACTCTATTCCTGAAGAAATGAAACGTGGATCCGTGATTGTAAATATCGCTAAGGATCTTGGACTTGATTTAGGCAGATTGTCTTCACGAAGGGCTCGCGTGGACTCCGAGGACAACAGCGTCCAGTACTGCAGTGTAAACCTCAACACGGGAGACCTGGTTGTACACGAGAGGATTGACAGAGAGGGGCTTTGTGCGAAAAAGGCTTCGTGTATTCTGAAACAGGAACTCGTGCTGGAAAACCCATTAGAGCTGCATCGTTTTAACATCCGCGTCCAAGACATTAATGACAACTCGCCACAGTTTAAAGAGGACTCACTTAAATTTGAAATCCAGGAATCAGCAGATAAGGGCGCACGGTTCCCACTGGATGAAGCGCACGATGGAGACATCGGGGAAAATGGTGTTCAGGGCTACACTTACAAAAGAACGACCATTTTTTCTTGGATGTAAAAACAAAGAGCAATGGCCGAAAGTATGGCGAGTTAGTCTTAGACAAAGAATTAGACAGAGAAGATAAAAACGAGATTAAATTTTTACTTACTGCGTTTGATGGCGGCTCTCCTCCGAGATCAGGCACAGTAGTCATACACGTCACTGTACTAGATGCTAATGATAATGCACCAGTGTTTAGTCAGAGTGTATATAAAGCCAGTCTGCCTGAGAACTCTCCTCTAGATACACTGGTTATTACAGTGACTGCTACTGATGCTGACGAGGGTTTAAATGGTGAAGTCATTTATGGATTTGATCACCTCTCAGATGATAACCAAATTTTCTCTTTAAACCCAACATCTGGTGAAGTTAGAGTTGCAGCATCTATTGATTTTGAGAAAGAGTCATCTTATGAAATGCAGTTAACTGCCAAAGATGGTCTGGGACTGGCATCATATGCAACTTTATTAATAGAAATTAAAGACATAAATGATAATGCTCCAGTTATTCACCTGAAATCATTAAACAGTCAGATCCCTGAGAATGTATCACCTGGTTCAGAGGTGGGCATTATTAATGTTCAGGACAGAGACTCAGAAAACAACAGACAGGTCCACTGCTCCCTTCAAACTTATGTCCCTTTCAAGTTAGTACCTTCCATTAAAAACTATTATTCTCTGGTGACCACAGAACAGCTGGACCGTGAGCTAGTGTCTGAATACAACATTACAATCACTGCCACTGACGAGGGCTCTCCACCTCTGTCCTCCTCTAAAACTGTCCACTTAACTGTAGCTGACATCAATGACAACCCTCCTGTGTTTGAGGAGCAGTCCTACAGCGCATATGTGACTGAAAACAACAAACCTGGCTCCACTTTATGTTCTGTTGCTGCTCGAGACCCCGACTGGAGACAAAACGGTACAGTGGTGTATTCTCTGTTACCTGGTGAAGTGAA
This sequence comes from Rhyacichthys aspro, assembly GCA_036850595.1. NCBI lineage: Eukaryota > Metazoa > Chordata > Actinopteri > Gobiiformes > Rhyacichthyidae > Rhyacichthys > Rhyacichthys aspro. Next base: position 15,681,782 of record CM072157.1, read on the forward strand.
TGGAGCCCCAGTGTCCTCCTATGTCTCTGTTAATGGAGACACAGGAGTGGTCCATGCTGTGAGATCCTTTGATTATGAACAGTTCAGGAGTTTTAAAGTCCATGTGATGGCCAGAGACAATGGGTCTCCTCCGCTCAGCAGCAACGTGACAGTCAGTGTGTTTCTATCTGATGTGAATGACAACTCTCCTCAAATACTGTACCCCACCCCAGAAGGGAACTCCTTCATGACTGAACTGGTCCCTAAAGCTGCACATGGAGGCTCTCTGGTGTCCAAAGTGATAGCAGTGGATGCAGACTCTGGACAGAACGCCTGGCTCTCCTATCACATCGTCAAATCCACTGATCCTGGACTTTTCACTATTGGACTCCACAGTGGAGAGATCAGGACCCAGCGGGACATCTCTGAATCTGACAGCATGAAACAGAACCTTATTGTGGCAGTGAAGGATAATGGACAGCCTCCTCTCTCTTCCACCTGCTCCATGTTTTTACTGATCTCTGATAACTTGGCTGAAGTGCCTGAACTGAAGGACATTTCTTATGATGAGAGGGACTCAAAGTTGACCTCCTATTTAATCATTGCACTGGTGTCAGTGTCTACATTTTTTCTGACATTCATCATTATTGTTCTGGGTGTGAGGTTTTGTCGCAGGAGGAAGCCCAGACTCTTGTTTGATGGAGCAGTTGCAATCCCCAGTGGTTATCTTCCTCCTAATTATGCAGATGTTGATGGAACAGGAACTTTACGCAGCGCTTACAACTATGACACCTACTTGACAACTGGATCCAGGACAAGTGACTTTAAGTTTGTCTCGTCCTATAATGACAACACTCTTCCTGCAGACCAGACACTGAGAAAAAGCCCAACTGGTTTTTCTGATCCATTTGGGGATTGTGATGACTCTCCTGAGGTAGGAAAATGTGTCATGACACATTCTATCTAAGTAACATGTTCTTACACTTATATGAGGCAAAAAGACAACAGTAAGCACAAGCTTGACACAAGTAGAACACAATTGTCACACAGAGCTGAAAACACATGTTAATGAAATGAAGTGACTATAGAGTCAGTTTTAAAGCACAACTGAGTTTGATTTTCAAGATTGAGATAATGTCAGTGTTTGAAAAGAATGAGAGTGATTGGCTCAAACAAGATTTCTTTCACATATATTTGTAGTTAAAGTGAACTTTTACATTTGTAAACAGGGTTGGTATTTGTAGAATGTTTTGTGCACAAGTTAATAGAATTTGTATTGTTTAGTTCAATTAATGACGTTTGAAATATACTTTTCATTTATTAAAACAAAAAAATTGTGCATTTGTCTATGGAATCTATTTCTCTGAAATTAGTTTGGTGCAGATATGAAGCTGAAAACTCCAAAATTGTGAGAGAAGTCCAAATGTTGGGGTTGACTGAAGTGGTCTGATCTAATTAGACTATAGCAGGTTCTAACTCTGTTTTTTTGTAGCAAGTATTTGAAAATTTCCTGGTTTGGGAAAGATTTCTAGCCTTTATGTAGAAGTTGAAGATGTATTTGTCGTAGCACATTTTCTGTTTATTTGGTTTGTTTTTATTGAGCTTAAGGTTTTGTCATTTTTTGCTGATGACATAGTGTCAACTGAGTCCCTAGTATTTGTCTGTGTTTGTTTTCTTGGTAGTTTGTGCATTTTGATGAAAGGTGAACCTTTTGTTTTGAAAATCGGGTTTTGTTAATTAAGTTTCATTATTAAAATTTTATTGGGGATTATAGTATTGTTATTATCTTTCAGAAGATGTGTCTTAGCTGTTTTAAAAATTGTAATACGGTTCCTTTGTTCTCTGTCCTTGGTGCTGAAATTCACTACACAAAATGTTTAAGTTTTGGTTTTTAATATAGACTCATCTCTTCAAGATAATTATTTTGTTCAATGCAACAATAAGACAATTCAAAGTTTCCTACAGGATTTTTTTATTAGTAATTTGTTATTGCAGTGCATGTGCAAATTATTTATTTTATTCTCAACTGTTTCTATACTATTAGTGAATGCAAAAACAGGAAGGTTGAAAAGTGTGATCCATAGAACACAAACTGACATTAGTAAACGACAGTCAAAACGAATGTAAAATAGTGATTATTATTATTATTATGATTTCGACACAGTGTGGACAAATTTCATGCACATGCGTGTATTATATTATTATTATTGTTTTTAAAGTAATTTCAACAGAATAACTACGGCTTGTGGTTCCTAAGAACATACTCATGGTGTCAGTATGCACCAGTGAACGAGAATATGCACCCTTTCTCCTCCCTTCTTTGTCAACCATTGAACAGGAGGAACCAGCTTCTCAATTGCATTTGAGTTAAAACGCTTCCTTAATAACTGCGTAAAGCTAAGTGTTATGGATATTTGATAATAACTGATTTTCCTAAAATCTTAAACGAGTGATAATGGCGGACTACAGGCGGACCTTGTGTTACGACCTCGTTTTTATTTTTCTTGTTTTTAATTCGATTCGCGGAGACGTGATTTACTCTATTCCAGAGGAGATGAAACGCGGAGCTGTGATTGGAAATATTGCCAAGGAGTTTGGACTTGATTTTGGTAGTTTGTCCTCCCGCAAGCCCCGCATTCATTCTGAGGACAACAGCGTCCAGTACTGCAGTATAAACCTCAACACGGGAGACCTGGTTGTACACGAGAGGATTGACAGAGAAGCGCTTTGTGCGAAAAAGGCTTCGTGTATTCTGAAACAGGAGATTGTGATGGAAAACCCATTAGAGCTGCATCGTTTTAACCTCCGAGTCCAAGACATTAATGACAACACGCCACAATTTAAAGAGGAGTCTCTGAAATTTGAAATACACGAATTAGCAGTTAAGGGCGCACGGTTTGTTGTTGGAGAGGCACATGATGAAGACATCGGAGAAAACGCTGTTCAAGGCTACACCCTTCAACAAAATGAACATTTCAAACTAAATGTTAACACAAACTCTGGAGGACGAAAATACTGTGAGTTAGTCTTAGACAAAGAATTAGACCGAGAGAATAATGATGAAATTAAGCTCTTGCTTACTGCGTTTGATGGCGGCTCTCCTCCGAGATCAGGCACAGTAGTCATACACGTCACTGTACTAGATGCTAATGATAATGCACCAGTGTTTAGTCAGAGTGTATATAAAGCCAGTCTGCCTGAGAACTCTCCTCTAGATACACTGGTTATTACAGTGACTGCTACTGATGCTGACGAGGGTTTAAATAGTGAGATTACCTATGAATTTGATCATGTGTCCAGTAAAAATAGTAATATGTTTTCTATTAATGCTAAAACAGGAGAGGTCAAGGTGACTGGAGCAATTGATTATGAAAAAACGTCATCTTATGAAATGCAGATAAGCGCTAAAGATGGATTAGGATTGGCATCATATGCAAGTTTATTAATAGAAGTTACAGATGTAAATGACAATGCACCGGTGATTTATTTACAATCACTGACCAATCAGATCCCTGAGAATGTGTCACCTGGTTCAGAGGTGGGCATTATTAATGTTCAGGACAGAGACTCAGAAAACAACAGACAGGTCCACTGCTCCCTTCAAACTTATGTCCCTTTCAAGTTAGTACCTTCCATTAAAAACTATTATTCTCTGGTGACCACAGAACAGCTGGACCGTGAGCTAGTGTCTGAATACAACATTACAATCACTGCCACTGACGAGGGCTCTCCACCTCTGTCCTCCTCTAAAACTGTCCACTTAACTGTAGCTGACATCAATGACAACCCTCCTGTGTTTGAGGAGCAGTCCTACAGCGCATATGTGACTGAAAACAACAAACCTGGCTCCACTTTATGTTCTGTTGCTGCTCGAGACCCCGACTGGAGACAAAACGGTACAGTGGTGTATTCTCTGTTACCTGGTGAAGTGAATGGAGCCCCAGTGTCCTCCTATGTCTCTGTTAATGGAGACACAGGAGTGGTCCATGCTGTGAGATCCTTTGATTATGAACAGTTCAGGAGTTTTAAAGTCCATGTGATGGCCAGAGACAATGGGTCTCCTCCGCTCAGCAGCAACGTGACAGTCAGTGTGTTTCTATCTGATGTGAATGACAACTCTCCTCAAATACTGTACCCCACCCCAGAAGGGAACTCCTTCATGACTGAACTGGTCCCTAAAGCTGCACATGGAGGCTCTCTGGTGTCCAAAGTGATAGCAGTGGATGCAGACTCTGGACAGAACGCCTGGCTCTCCTATCACATCGTCAAATCCACTGATCCTGGACTTTTCACTATTGGACTCCACAGTGGAGAGATCAGGACCCAGCGGGACATCTCTGAATCTGACAGCATGAAACAGAACCTTATTGTGGCAGTGAAGGATAATGGACAGCCTCCTCTCTCTTCCACCTGCTCCATGTTTTTACTGATCTCTGATAACTTGGCTGAAGTGCCTGAACTGAAGGACATTTCTTATGATGAGAGGGACTCAAAGTTGACCTCCTATTTAATCATTGCACTGGTGTCAGTGTCTACATTTTTTCTGACGTTCATCATTATTGTTCTGGGTGTGAGGTTTTGTCGCAGGAGGAAGCCCAGACTCTTGTTTGATGGAGCAGTTGCAATCCCCAGTGGTTATCTTCCTCCTAATTATGCAGATGTTGATGGAACAGGAACTTTACGCAGCGCTTACAACTATGACACCTACTTGACAACTGGATCCAGGACAAGTGACTTTAAGTTTGTCTCGTCCTATAATGACAACACTCTTCCTGCAGACCAGACACTGAGAAAAAGCCCAACTGGTTTTTCTGATCCATTTGGGGATTGTGATGACTCTCCTGAGGTAGGCAAACATAACATATATCTTTTGAAGTAAAATGACCAAAACAACAATTTACGTGTTTGTTTTAATTACAAAGTGCATATTCATTCTGTTTTTTTACGTCACTGATTCTTTTATTTACAAGCTATGTAGTTATGTGACTATTTCTATTATGTCATTTTTGGTTTAGTTGTTCTTTGCTTTGATTGCCACTAATTTTCCTTTAATTGCCACTGATTTTGCCGTTTCCTGATTGCTTCGTAATATCACCAGTATTTTCTGTTCTATGTATGTGGTAGAATTTCCACAAAATGTTGGACTACAGTTTTTCACAATTGATAAAACACTAAATGATATTCACTGAATCTGTCAGTCACTTAAAGCCTAATTCCAAATTCTAACAAGTATTCAGTACCTTAATTCACTGTTTAAACGCAATTAACAAAACTATTTAACTTTTTTTTTTGTAATATGCTCAACACATTTAATGCTCAATAAAACATACTCAAATTCTTGGGCTCCTATTAGGGTAAAAAGATAATAAGTGGCAAAAATTGGACACAATTACAACAGAATCATCACAACTAACACACAACCACACAGAGCTGAAAATACATTTTTCTAAAAAGGAAATGCATACAAAGCCATTTTAGCACAAATGAGTTTGAAATTCAAAATAGACAAAATAACAGTCTCAGAGGAGAAAGAGTGACTGGCTCAAAACAGACCCAATAAATGTTTCTTTCATATTGATTTGTAATTATAGAGAACTTTTACAAATGTAACTTGTGGTTTGTATTTCTAGAATATTTTGTCAACAAGTAAACAGGATTTGTATTTGTTTAAGTAAAGCAATTACATTTTAAATATACTTTATATTTGACCAAAAGAAGGTGTGCATTTGCAGATAGAATTTATATCTGTAAAACTAGTTTGGTGCAGATATGAAGCAGAAAACTCCAAAAGGGTGAGAGAAGTACAAATTTTGGGGAGGAATGAATAGTGTGATCTGATTGGACTATAGCAGGGTCTAACTCTATTTTGTAGAGAATATTTGAAAATGTCCTGGTTTGGTAAATATTTCTAGCCTTTATGTAGCAGTTGAAGCTGCGTTTGTTGTAGCTCTTGTTCTATTTATTTGGTATGTTTTATTGAGGTTCGGGTTTTGTCATTTTTTGCTGATGAGATACTGTCAACTGAGTGCAAAGTATTTGTCTTTGTTGTGTGCTTGTTTTTCCTGTAGTACGTTCATTTGGATGACAACTGTACCTTTTGGTCAGAAAGTCAGGTTTTGTTCATTTAGTTTTATTATTTTAAATTCAATAATGTTCCTTCGTCCTCTGTCCTTGGTGCTGAAATGCATTGACGCAAAATGGATTTTATTTTCCTTTATGGCGTCATTTGTTTAATCTTTGTTTTGAAGATAGACTTATCTCTTCCAGATAATTATTTTGTTTTCTGAAAAAGGAAGATGATTCAAGTGTATGTGTTCCTTTCGTTAATGTAAAAACAGGGAAGTTGTAAACTGTGATGGATAGAACACCAACTCTTCTTGTTCTATACAGTATCTAAAGACATTAGTAAACTGGAGTTTAGGCAATTTGATCTTATTAGTATCATTATTGTTTTGACACATAGTATTTAATATGTCATTACATATGCCTATATATTAACATTTTTTGAGTAATTTCGACAGTATAAAATAGTCTTGTTGTTCCTCAGACCATACTCATGGTGTCAGTATGCACCAGTGAACAACAAGGCGCGTCCATTCTCCTCCCTTCTTTGTCAGTCGTTGGAAAACCAGATTCATCTTCACAAGTGTGGTTCCGTTAAAACGGCTCGTTCAGGAAAACACATGGAACAAAGTTATTAGTTGATAATTACAGGATTTGGTCAAATCTCTGTGGAGGAATAATGGCGGAGAGTAGGTGCGCATTGTCACACGCCTTGGTGTTTGTTCTTTTCGCTTTTTACGCGAATGGAAAAGCGAACGGAGACGTGATTTACTCTATTCCTGAGGAGATGAAACTCGGATCCGTGATTGGAAATATCGCTAAGGATCTTGGACTTGATTTAGGCAGATTGTCTTCACGAAGGGCTCGCGTGGACTCCGAGGACAACAGCGTCCAGTACTGCAGTGTAAACCTCAACACGGGAGACCTGGTTGTACACGAGAGGATTGACAGAGAGGGGCTTTGTGCGAAAAAGGCTTCGTGTATTCTGAAACAGGAACTCGTGCTGGAAAACCCATTAGAGCTGCATCGTTTTAATATCCGTGTCCAAGACATTAATGACAACACGCCACAATTTAAAGAGGACTCACTTAAATTTGAAATCCGGGAATCCGCTGTTAAGGGCGCACGGTTTGTTGTTGGAGAGGCACACGATGGAGACATCGGAGAAAACGCTGTTCAAGGCTACACTCTTCAACAAAATGAACATTTCAAACTAAATGTCAACACAAACTCTGGAGGACGAAAATACTGTGAGTTAGTCTTAGACAAAGAATTAGACCGAGAAAATAATGATGAAATTAAGCTCTTGCTTACTGCGTTTGATGGCGGCTCTCCTCCGAGATCAGGCACAGTAGTCATACACGTCACTGTACTAGATGCTAATGATAATGCACCAGTGTTTAGTCAGAGTGTATATAAAGCCAGTCTGCCTGAGAACTCTCCTCTAGATACACTGGTTATTACAGTGACTGCTACTGATGCTGACGAGGGTTTAAACAGTGAGATTACCTATGAATTTGATCATCTTTCTGATGAAAACAATAATGTGTTTTCAATTAACCCTAAAACTGGAGAGGTCAGTGTCACTGGAGTCATTGATCATGAAAAGCTGTCAGTTTATGAAATGCAGATAAGCGCTAAAGATGGATTAGGGCTGGTTTCATATGCAACATTAGTAATTGATATTACTGATGTTAATGATAATGCTCCAGTTATTCACCTGAAATCATTAAACAGTCAGATCCCTGAGAATGTGTCACCTGGTTCAGAGGTGGGCATTATTAATGTTCAGGACAGAGACTCAGAAAACAACAGACAGGTCCACTGCTCCCTTCAAACTTATGTCCCTTTCAAGTTAGTACCTTCCATTAAAAACTATTATTCTCTGGTGACCACAGAACAGCTGGACCGTGAGCTAGTGTCTGAATACAACATTACAATCACTGCCACTGACGAGGGCTCTCCACCTCTGTCCTCCTCTAAAACTGTCCACTTAACTGTAGCTGACATCAATGACAACCCTCCTGTGTTTGAGGAGCAGTCCTACAGCGCATATGTGACTGAAAACAACAAACCTGGCTCCACTTTATGTTCTGTTGCTGCTCGAGACCCCGACTGGAGACAAAACGGTACAGTGGTGTATTCTCTGTTACCTGGTGAAGTGAATGGAGCCCCAGTGTCCTCCTATGTCTCTGTTAATGGAGACACAGGAGTGGTCCATGCTGTGAGATCCTTTGATTATGAACAGTTCAGGAGTTTTAAAGTCCATGTGATGGCCAGAGACAATGGGTCTCCTCCGCTCAGCAGCAACGTGACAGTCAGTGTGTTTCTATCTGATGTGAATGACAACTCTCCTCAAATACTGTACCCCACCCCAGAAGGGAACTCCTTCATGACTGAACTGGTCCCTAAAGCTGCACATGGAGGCTCTCTGGTGTCCAAAGTGATAGCAGTGGATGCAGACTCTGGACAGAACGCCTGGCTCTCCTATCACATCGTCAAATCCACTGATCCTGGACTTTTCACTATTGGACTCCACAGTGGAGAGATCAGGACCCAGCGGGACATCTCTGAATCTGACAGCATGAAACAGAACCTTATTGTGGCAGTGAAGGATAATGGACAGCCTCCTCTCTCTTCCACCTGCTCCATGTTTTTACTGATCTCTGATAACTTGGCTGAAGTGCCTGAACTGAAGGACATTTCTTATGATGAGAGGGACTCAAAGTTGACCTCCTATTTAATCATTGCACTGGTGTCAGTGTCTACATTTTTTCTGACGTTCATCATTATTGTTCTGGGTGTGAGGTTTTGTCGCAGGAGGAAGCCCAGACTCTTGTTTGATGGAGCAGTTGCAATCCCCAGTGGTTATCTTCCTCCTAATTATGCAGATGTTGATGGAACAGGAACTTTACGCAGCGCTTACAACTATGACACCTACTTGACAACTGGATCCAGGACAAGTGACTTTAAGTTTGTCTCGTCCTATAATGACAACACTCTTCCTGCAGACCAGACACTGAGAAAAAGCCCAACTGATTTTTCTGATCCATTTGGGGATTTTGATGAATCCATTGAGGTAGGCAAACATGTCTTATACTATATAAAATGATAGTATAAATAAATATAAATCTCAAATACCCAAATTTAAAAGTTAAAGCAAATTAAAAGGTTCATATTTTTTCTTTTTTTCTTTTCTTTTTTTTTGAGAACATTTCTTTTTGTTACTCTTTTTTATTTCCAAGTCTAATCTATGACAGGTTCTAATGTTATGTCCGTATTAGACTGATTATTTGTTTTGTGGTTTCTTTGCCTTGATTATCATTTACCCTTTATTGTCTCTGATTTTGCCATTACCTGATACTTTTCAGATCAATTAAAAGAACTTATTCTTTTTTTGAATACGCTGTAATGTAGTGTTGTTGATATAGCACCATTGTTTTGCAATTTCAAGTTAATTGTTTCAGATTTTACTTGAGAAAGGGGTTTTTTTTTCACTATTGATCAAACACTAAATAATATTCTCTTAATCAGTCAACTGCTTAAACCTTAATCCCAAACTGCTCAAAATTATTTCAATACCTTGAACACAATTCACTGTTGAAACATCGTGTACAAGACCCTTTCACTTTTTCTCAAAACACTTTACACATTCTTGCTCAATAAAACACAATTTAAATACTTATGCTCCTATGAGGAAAAACGATAACAGGAGGCAAAAACTGGACACAAATACAACACAGTCATCACAACTAACACACAAGCACACAGAGCTGAAAATACATGTTGCCAAAGAAGTGAAATGAATATAAAGCCAGCTCAGGACATATGAGTTTGAACTTCAAAATAGAGACAATGACAGTCTCAGACAATGACTCCGGGTTAAAAGAGAATGAGAGTGACTGCCTCAAAAAAAAAAAAATTTTGTACTGATTTGTTATTAAAGAGATTTTTTGCAAATGGTTATATGGGTTGTATTTGTAGAATATTTTGGGAACAAGTCAACAGGATTTGTATTTGTTTGATCAAAGCAATGACATTTTGAATATACTTTAGATTTGTCAAAAAGGGTAGTGTATTTACAGGTGGTTTTTGTATCTGTAAAAATTGGTCTGGTGTAGGTATAAGGAAGAGAACTGTAAAAGTGTGAGATAAGTCCAAAATTTGGGGTTGATTGGATAGTGTGATCTGATTAGACTATCGCTGGGTCTAACTCTGTTTTTTGTAGAGATTGTTGGAAACTGTCCTGGTTTGGTAAGTTTTCTAACCTTTATGTAGAATTTGAAGCTGCATTTATTGTAGCACTATTGAGATTCGGGTTTTGACATTTTTTGCTGATGACATACTGTCAACTGAGTGCACAGTATTTGTCTGTGTTGTGTGTTTGTTTTTCCTGTAGTACGTTCATTTTGATGACTGATGTACCTTTTGGTCAGAAAATCAGGTTTTGTTCATTTAGTTTTATTAGTAGTTATTATATTTAGGGATTAGAGAAATTGTTCTCGAGTTTTAGAAAATGTTCAGCAGTTGGTAATAAATGGCAAATGGTAATAATGTTCCTTCGTTCGCTGTCCTTGGTGCTGAAATACATTGACGCAAAATGGATCTTATTTTCCTTTATAGAGTCATTTGTTTAATCTTAGTTTTCGAAATAGACTTATCACTTCCAGATAACTATTTTCTTTACTGCAAAAGAAGACAGTTCAAGTGTATGTGTTCCTTTCTTTAATATAAAAACAGGAAAGTTGTTAATTGTGATGAATAAAACACCAACTGTTCTTATTCTATACAATATCTAAAGACATTGGTAAACTAGAGTTAAAGCGATTTGATCTTATTAGTATCATTATTGTTTTGACCAATAGTGTGGAAAGAATTCATTACTTGTGCTTATATATTAACATTTTTTGAGTAATTTCGACAGTATAAAATAGTCTTGTTGTTCCTCAGACCATACTCATGGTGTCAGTATGCACCAGTGAACAACAAGGCGCGTCCATTCTCCTCCCTTCTTTGTCAGTCGTTGGAAAACCAGATTCATCTTCACAAGTGTGGTTCCGTTAAAACGGCTCGTTCAGGAAAACACATGGAACAAAGTTATTAGTTGATAATTACAGGATTTGGTCAAATCTCTGTGGAGGAATAATGGCGGAGAGTAGGTGCGCATTGTCACACGCCTTGGTGTTTGTTCTTTTCGCTTTTTACATGAATGGAAAAGCGAACGGAGACGTGATTTACTCTATTCCTGAGGAGATGAAACTCGGATCCGTGATTGGAAATATCGCTAAGGATCTTGGACTTGATTTAGGCAGATTGTCTTCACGAAGGGCTCGCGTGGACTCCGAGGACAACAGCGTCCAGTACTGCAGTGTAAACCTCAACACGGGAGACCTGGTTGTACACGAGAGGATTGACAGAGAGGGGCTTTGTGCGAAAAAGGCTTCGTGTATTCTGAAACAGGAACTCGTGCTGGAAAACCCATTAGAGCTGCATCGTTTTAACATCCGCGTCCAAGACATTAATGACAACACGCCACAATTTAAAGAGGAGTCTCTGAAATTTGAAATACACGAATCAGCAGATAAGGGCGCACGGTTTGTTGTTGGAGAGGCACACGATGGAGACATCGGAGAAAACGCTGTTCAAGGCTACACCCTTCAACAAAATGAACATTTCAAACTAAACGTCAACACAAACTCTGGAGGACGAAAATACTGTGAGTTAGTCTTAGACAAAGAATTAGACCGAGAGAATAATGATGAAATTAAGCTCTTGCTTACTGCGTTTGATGGCGGCTCTCCTCCGAGATCAGGCACAGTAGTCATACACGTCACTGTACTAGATGCTAATGATAATGCACCAGTGTTTAGTCAGAGTGTATATAAAGCCAGTCTGCCTGAGAACTCTCCTCTAGATACACTGGTTATTACAGTGACTGCTACTGATGCTGACGAGGGTTTAAATAGTGAGATTACCTATGAATTTGATCATCTTTCTGATGAAAACAATAATGTGTTTTCAATTAACCCTAAAACTGGAGAGGTCAGTGTCACTGGAGTCATTGATCATGAAAAGCTGTCAGTTTATGAAATGCAGATAAGCGCTAAAGATGGATTAGGGCTGGTTTCATATGCAACATTAGTAATTGATATTACTGATGTTAATGATAATGCTCCAGTTATTCACCTGAAATCATTAAACAGTCAGATCCCTGAGAATGTGTCACCTGGTTCAGAGGTGGGCATTATTAATGTTCAGGACAGAGACTCAGAAAACAACAGACAGGTCCACTGCTCCCTTCAAACTTATGTCCCTTTCAAGTTAGTACCTTCCATTAAAAACTATTATTCTCTGGTGACCACAGAACAGCTGGACCGTGAGCTAGTGTCTGAATACAACATTACAATCACTGCCACTGACGAGGGCTCTCCACCTCTGTCCTCCTCTAAAACTGTCCACTTAACTGTAGCTGACATCAATGACAACCCTCCTGTGTTTGAGGAGCAGTCCTACAGCGCATATGTGACTGAAAACAACAAACCTGGCTCCACTTTATGTTCTGTTGCTGCTCGAGACCCCGACTGGAGACAAAACGGTACAGTGGTGTATTCTCTGTTACCTGGTGAAGTGAATGGAGCCCCAGTGTCCTCCTATGTCTCTGTTAATGGAGACACAGGAGTGGTCCATGCTGTGAGATCCTTTGATTATGAACAGTTCAGGAGTTTTAAAGTCCATGTGATGGCCAGAGACAATGGGTCTCCTCCGCTCAGCAGCAACGTGACAGTCAGTGTGTTTCTATCTGATGTGAATGACAACTCTCCTCAAATACTGTACCCCACCCCAGAAGGGAACTCCTTCATGACTGAACTGGTCCCTAAAGCTGCACATGGAGGCTCTCTGGTGTCCAAAGTGATAGCAGTGGATGCAGACTCTGGACAGAACGCCTGGCTCTCCTATCACATCGTCAAATCCACTGATCCTGGACTTTTCACTATTGGACTCCACAGTGGAGAGATCAGGACCCAGCGGGACATCTCTGAATCTGACAGCATGAAACAGAACCTTATTGTGGCAGTGAAGGATAATGGACAGCCTCCTCTCTCTTCCACCTGCTCCATGTTTTTACTGATCTCTGATAACTTGGCTGAAGTGCCTGAACTGAAGGACATTTCTTATGATGAGAGGGAGTCAAAGTTGACCTCCTATTTAATCATTGCACTGGTGTCAGTGTCTACATTTTTTCTGACGTTCATCATTATTGTTCTGGGTGTGAGGTTTTGTCGCAGGAGGAAGCCCAGACTCTTGTTTGATGGAGCAGTTGCAATCCCCAGTGGTTATCTTCCTCCTAATTATGCAGATGTTGATGGAACAGGAACTTTACGCAGCGCTTACAACTATGACACCTACTTGACAACTGGATCCAGGACAAGTGACTTTAAGTTTGTCTCATCCTATAATGACAACACTCTTCCTGCAGACCAGACACTGAGAAAAAGCCCAACTGATTTTTCTGATCCTTTTGGGGATTTTGATCAATCCCTTGAGGTAGGCAAATGCATCATCATTTTGATAAGGCACTTTCATCTATTCTTGTTTATTTTCCCTTATTGACATGCTTTCTGTCAATTCATTTTTATTATATCACAGTATTTCACAGTATTTTATGCATCCACAACCCATTTCACTGAAATCCTATCCAGAAAATAATTAAAAATTTGCCATAATTACATTGATGCTACTTTTTTCTCTTTTCAATATTTTGGATTTTAAAAAATAATCTTTTTCTCCCCTTGAATATGCTTTGGTCATTTTAGATTTTTTTTTTTAATTTTTTTATATCAACTACTTTTGTACTTGTTTCTTTGTCTATTCCAAGTTTTTTAACTCTAGACAAATAACTCAAATGGTACATGAGGAATTTACAGCTGTAGTGATGTAACTGAATTTTCCATTCCTGTGCACAAAGCAAGTCTTTCTTTCTCCCCAAAGTACAAAACTCTGGGTCGTGTCATTATAAACATTAAAAACAAATAATGAGATAGTTCTAGATGTCCAGCCATGGGTTAGACTGTCTTTGTTGTGGCTGTACATGATACAACAGTTTGGCCTGCTCCTACTAATATTTTAAGATTTACACAACAGTGCCTTTCATTTGAAGGTCCTTGTTGGATGTCTGTGTTCTTGAATATATTTTGGACTGTCTCTGAATTTATTACAAGATGGAGGAGAAGACTTTTGTATCAGTTTCTTTCACCTATAGATATTTGCAATGGTCAGATGTCAGCACTGTTTAGTAACTCAGACACACACTGCCATGAAATTGATAAGGAGGAAAGTATACATGCCCTTTTATAAAGTAAAGCTGTATGTAAAGTCTAGTTTTAGGAGGATACTACATGGCTCAACCACTGCCCTCCAAACACACATAAGCTCTTGATCTCTGATTAATTATAAATAGTTTCTTAATGTGTAAAACATCTAACAACACTTGGACAAAACAAGATTTGTTTTTGCGAGGTTTGTGCTACATTTGAGTGGTGCTGGATGACCCTAATGAATTTAGGCTCTTATGTGAGTGCAGTATTTGTGTTGCATGTGCATGTTCATTTTCAGTTTATTACGTTAACAGTAGCTTTTTTATTTGTTTCCCTTAAATGCTGTGTGCTTTCCCTCTTAAGATAATATAACCATAGTATGAGTATGGTCCACATTTGATTATACCGAGGCAAGAATGTCATTGTAATGCGAGTTAAAATTGATGGGAAATGGACTGGGTAGTTTTGTTTGAGTAATACTTTTCGCTTTTCCTCACGGTGTCGCTCTACACCAGCCATAAACAGTTTCTTTTTGTACTCGGGCGTTTCTGTATCGTCTCGCAGCGTGGTTTAGCCTATACAGACGCCAAAGAGGTGATAATACTGGTCTTACACTGTATTTTTGTCTCTACAACGGTTTGCCAATTTGTTCGTCGAGGTGGTTTTTAAAATGTCGGTGTTTCAGCTGCTAAGATTTTATTTCTTTCTGCTCTGGCTGGACGCTGCATATGGAGACGCAAGTTACACGCTTCCAGAGGAAATGAAACCAGGATCTGTCATTGGAAATATAGTCAAGGATCTGGGTCTGGAGAGAGGTGCATTAGGCAACAGGAAAGCACGTATAGACACCGATGGCACGGATGACCGGTATTGTGATCTAAACTTGATAAATGGAGAACTGATTGTGGTCGGCAGGATTGACCGAGAGGGGCTTTGTGCCAAAAGAGCGTCGTGTGTTTTAAAGCAAGAGCTTGTTCTGGAGAACCCTCTTGAGCTTCATCGAATCAATCTGCACATTCAAGACATTAATGACAATTCTCCGCAGTTTAATGACAAAATAGCTGCTCTTGAAATAAGAGAATCTACAGCCAGGGGTGCTCGTTTTGTGATGGAGGAGGCGCACGATGCGGATGTGGGACAAAATTCAGTGCAACAATACAGCCTTAAAAAGAATGATAATTTTGTTTTAGTTGTTACAGGAAACACCATAGAGCTAGTGCTTGATAAAGAACTGGATCGTGAAAAACATCAGGATATTAATTTGATTCTGACAGCTTTTGATGGCGGCTCTCCTCAGAGATCAGGGACAGTAGTCATACACGTCACTGTATTAGATGCTAATGATAACGCCCCTGTGTTTAGCCAGGCCGTTTATAAAGCCAGTTTACCTGAAAACTCACCTCTAAATACTGTAGTGGTTACTGTTAGTGCGACAGATGCAGATGAAGGAGTCAATGGAGACGTGAGTTATGACTTTGGACATGTTTCTGATGAGGTGAAAAAAACATTTAGTATAAATTTTAAAACAGGTGAGATTACAGTTATTGGTAATGTTGACTTTGAAGCCACAACCTCTTTTGAAATACGGGTTAAAGCAAAAGATGGTTTAGGATTGTCATCTTATGCCATGGTAGACATTTCTGTCACTGATGTGAATGACAATGCGCCTGTGGTCACTTTAAAATCCCTGTCAAATCCTATCCCAGAAAACAGCCCTATTGGTTCAGAGGTGGGCATTATTAATGTACAGGACAGAGACTCGAAAAAACAAACAGGTCCACTGCTCCCTTCATTATGGCATTCCTTTCAAGTTAGTACCTTCCATTAAAAACTATTATTCTCTGGTGACCACAGAGCAGCTGGACCGTGAGCTAGTGTCTGAATACAACATTACAATCACTGCCACTGACGAGGGCTCTCCACCTCTGTCCTCCTCTAAAACTGTCCACTTAACTGTAGCTGACATCAATGACAACCCTCCTGTGTTTGAGGAGCAGTCCTACAGCGCATATGTGACTGAAAACAACAAACCTGGCTCCACTTTATGTTCTGTTGCTGCTCGAGACCCCGACTGGAGACAAAACGGTACAGTGGTGTATTCTCTGTTACCTGGTGAAGTGAATGGAGCCCCAGTGTCCTCCTATGTCTCTGTTAATGGAGACACAGGAGTGGTCCATGCTGTGAGATCCTTTGATTATGAACAGTTCAGGAGTTTTAAAGTCCATGTGATGGCCAGAGACAATGGGTCTCCTCCGCTCAGCAGCAACGTGACAGTCAGTGTGTTTCTATCTGATGTGAATGACAACTCTCCTCAAATACTGTACCCCACCCCAGAAGGGAACTCCTTCATGACTGAACTGGTCCCTAAAGCTGCACATGGAGGCTCTCTGGTGTCCAAAGTGATAGCAGTGGATGCAGACTCTGGACAGAACGCCTGGCTCTCCTATCACATCGTCAAATCCACTGATCCTGGACTTTTCACTATTGGACTCCACAGTGGAGAGATCAGGACCCAGCGGGACATCTCTGAATCTGACAGCATGAAACAGAACCTTATTGTGGCAGTGAAGGATAATGGACAGCCTCCTCTCTCTTCCACCTGCTCCATGTTTTTACTGATCTCTGATAACTTGGCTGAAGTGCCTGAACTGAAGGACATTTCTTATGATGAGAGGGACTCAAAGTTGACCTCCTATTTAATCATTGCACTGGTGTCAGTGTCTACATTTTTTCTGACATTCATCATTATTGTTCTGGGTGTGAGGTTTTGTCGCAGGAGGAAGCCCAGACTCTTGTTTGATGGAGCAGTTGCAATCCCCAGTGGTTATCTTCCTCCTAATTATGCAGATGTTGATGGAACAGGAACTTTACGCAGCGCTTACAACTATGACACCTACTTGACAACTGGATCCAGGACAAGTGACTTTAAGTTTGTCTCGTCCTATAATGACAACACTCTTCCTGCAGACCAGACACTGAGAAAAAATCCACAAGATTTTCCTGATGTTTTTCTGGATTTTGAAGAAAGTTCAGAGGTATGAAAAAGTATCTGGTTAAAAAAAGGACTTCTTTCTTTCATTTCCTCTTCCTGCTATTTATACAAAACTAAAATAGGTTTAGGTTGTTTGACTAGAGTGATATGGTCAGATAATATTGCGATAGAACACACACTGCACAGTAAATATTCTGCCACCTGTTGCTGCTGTTGAAGTTTTGGAAGAATCATTCTTCATCTTGCATTTTAAACCACCCGTGGGATTCAAGATGTTGATGTTATTGTGAACAGGTATTCAGGCCCATAAGAGTGTTTTTTCTGTCTGTCACAGAGTTTTATTAAATATTTGACAATGTTGTGTTAAAGATTTTAGGTTGGTGTCAGTTGTGTACACTTAGTATTTAGTTGTGAATTCAAGTTATTCTTAGAATGATTTACATGCCTTTTTTTCAACTTAGAATCTAATTTCTGGCTTAGTATTATTACCTTAAAAAGAAAAGGGTTTGTCTTTAACATAATAGTGACTTTAGATTAAAATGTGTTATACAGTACACTGTCGATAGCATGGTTTTGCAAAATAACTAGTTATTCATTCTGCTACATTAGCCTCAGATAGGATCAGTGTTCCTTTATTGCAATCACTTTTGGAATTATGGTTGCAGAGAATAAAATATTTGAGAGCTCTTAGATAACACAATATAAGTGCTGCAGCTTTTCTTGTTCTATTACATGCATTATTATAAATGTAATGCAAAAGTATAATTAATTGTCTAGAATAGCATAATACTGACACAAGAAGAATTTATCAACACCACAAGAAGGGAACATGACAGGATACAGGATGATTTCAATCTTACGTTTCAAATTGTTGTTTGTTCAATGTGGAAGGATTCACGGCAGAGAGACTATAAACTTCAATATGTCTTAATCATGGCAGAAGATTTCCCCCCATTTTAAAATACATTATTCCCAGTTATTATAATGTTATGTTATTTTTCCCTATTGTCAGAACACCAAGTTCCATTCAAGCTAAATTTTCATCAACCAAAATACATTTATTGTTACATTTGTATAAACCCCAGAGTGAAAAACAGTTTTGAAGTGCAGCTTAAACCCTCTTCCATATCACATTTGCTTACTTTATTTCTTGCTGCTACTGATACATTGTTTATGTTTGTTATAGCACTGTGTCTTTCTATCACATTTCACTTATTACATGGTATGTGTATTAATATTATGGATTATGAGGGGTCAGTGAAATTTTCCATTTATTGCAGATGAGCAGTTGATGCATCTGTTCCTTGATGTGAACAGAACATTTGGTAGACATGTCAGTGACATAGTTGTGTCGGTGTATCCACAACTTATGATTCATATATTAAGATTAATTGTGAAACCCTGTTTACTATTGCTGTATGTACAAATGTTATGTTATAGGCTGGTGATGATCTACTGTAGGCATGAAGCAGTAGCACAAGTTTTTATTGCTGTTGTTTAGAGAGAATGGTCTGTGATTTAATGAATCCAGTAGACTCATTTATAGAAAAGCATAAGTGATCCTCTTTGTGACTTCCTCAAGTGATTTACATTTAACAATCTTTCTATAATATTGGTCTTTTGCAGTATTCTGATGCTCTTCCTGTGACTGTGCGCAGTATACAGATTGAAAATCCAATAAGCTCTGAAGTATTTCAAGATGTAGGTCAAAACTATTACTCTAGTCTAAAGTATGTCTCTAGCCTTTTGTCTGAAGGCAAAATTTGCCTAAAATGAGATGCTCTTCATTTGTTTTTGTTTTCTAATTTCATGTGAGATATTTCAAACAGAAGTGTCTAGTCACTTTGGCAAAAGACATTCTATACTTTATCCTATGTTGTGAATTTATTGATTGTTGAAAGAGCTTTAATTATGACACAGGCCTGCTTGAAATTGTGGTTTGCAGTTAGGTATATAAACTATGTATTATTCAACTTATTGCATTTAAAGTAATGTATGCATGTATAGGAGTTTTTAGTTGGGCTATTTCTTACCAGCTGTGCATATAATTTATGCACCAGAGGTAGCACCTGTTTAACAGTTAAGACACTAAATACATAAAGGCAGACATAAATGCATTTTGTTTAGCTCACGGTGGCGCTATTCACCAGTAAAACTCTATATTCACCGGACCTCAGCCCCAGATCCACATTCTTGAGCTCTCGTGTTCGACCAGAAAACATCGCTCTGGAAATTGGGGATTGATATCACTTTGTTCTACATCGTCTTTTTGCTACTTGTGTTGAAGATGAGGTCGAAGAAATCCTTTGTCTTTTGTGTCCTCGTTGTATGGTTTCAGGCTGCATGGGGAGATGTAAGCTATTCCTTACAGGAAGAAACGAAACGCGGATGGGATATTGGAAATATAGCGAAAGATCTTGGGCTGAAGAGCGGCGAACTAAGCCACAGGAAAGCCCGCATTGACACCGAGGAGACAGAGAAGCGTTTCTTAGACATAAACGTGGAGAACGGAAGCCTGATGGTTGCAGACAGGATTGACCGAGAGGAGCTTTGTGGAGAAAAGGCGTCGTGCGTCTTAAAACAGGAGCTTGTTTTGGAGAACCCTCTTGAGCTTCATAGAATTCATTTACTAATTCAAGATATAAATGACAATTCCCCGCAGTTTAATGACGAGGTTATGGATCTTGAAATAAGCGAAGCTACAGCCAGGGGTGCTCGGTTCTTGATAGAGGAGGCGCACGATGCGGATGTGGGGCAAAATTCAGTGCAACAATACAGCCTTAAAAAGAATGATAATTTTGTTTTAGTTGTTACAGGAAACACCATAGAGCTAGTGCTTGATAAAGAACTGGATCGTGAAAAACATCAGGATATTAATTTGATTCTGACAGCTTTTGATGGCGGCTCTCCTCAGAGATCAGGGACAGTAGTCATACACGTCACTGTATTAGATGCTAATGATAACGCCCCTGTGTTTAGCCAGGCCGTTTATAAAGCCAGTTTACCTGAAAACTCACCTCTAAATACTGTAGTGGTTACTGTTAGTGCGACAGATGCAGATGAAGGAGTCAATGGAGACGTGAGTTATGACTTTGGACATGTTTCTGATGAGGTGAAAAAAACATTTAGTATAAATTTTAAAACAGGTGAGATTACAGTTATTGGTAATGTTGACTTTGAAGCCACAACCTCTTTTGAAATACGGGTTAAAGCAAAGGATGGTTTAGGATTGTCATCTCACGGTAAGGTCATAATTTCTGTCACAGACGTGAATGACAATGCACCTGTGGTTGCTTTAAAATCCCTGTCATATCCTATCCCAGAAAACACCCCTATTGGTTCAGAGGTGGGCATTATTAATGTACAGGACAGAGACTCCGGAAAAAACAAACAGGTCCACTGCTCCCTTCATTATGGCATTCCTTTCAAGTTAGTACCTTCCATTAAAAACTATTATTCTCTGGTGACCACAGAACAGCTGGACCGTGAGCTAGTGTCTGAATACAACATTACAATCACTGCCACTGACGAGGGCTCTCCACCTCTGTCCTCCTCTAAAACTGTCCACTTAACTGTAGCTGACATCAATGACAACCCTCCTGTGTTTGAGGAGCAGTCCTACAGCGCATATGTGACTGAAAACAACAAACCTGGCTCCACTTTATGTTCTGTTGCTGCTCGAGACCCCGACTGGAGACAAAACGGTACAGTGGTGTATTCTCTGTTACCTGGTGAAGTGAATGGAGCCCCAGTGTCCTCCTATGTCTCTGTTAATGGAGACACAGGAGTGGTCCATGCTGTGAGATCCTTTGATTATGAACAGTTCAGGAGTTTTAAAGTCCATGTGATGGCCAGAGACAATGGGTCTCCTCCACTCAGCAGCAACGTGACAGTCAGTGTGTTTCTATCTGATGTGAATGACAACTCTCCTCAAATACTGTACCCCACCCCAGAAGGGAACTCCTTCATGACTGAACTGGTCCCTAAAGCTGCACATGGAGGCTCTCTGGTGTCCAAAGTGATAGCAGTGGATGCAGACTCTGGACAGAACGCCTGGCTCTCCTATCACATCGTCAAATCCACTGATCCTGGACTTTTCACTATTGGACTCCACAGTGGAGAGATCAGGACCCAGCGGGACATCTCTGAATCTGACAGCATGAAACAGAACCTTATTGTGGCAGTGAAGGATAATGGACAGCCTCCTCTCTCTTCCACCTGCTCCATGTTTTTACTGATCTCTGATAACTTGGCTGAAGTGCCTGAACTGAAGGACATTTCTTATGATGAGAGGGAGTCAAAGTTGACCTCCTATTTAATCATTGCACTGGTGTCAGTGTCTACATTTTTTCTGACGTTCATCATTATTGTTCTGGGTGTGAGGTTTTGTCGCAGGAGGAAGCCCAGACTCTTGTTTGATGGAGCAGTTGCAATCCCCAGTGGTTATCTTCCTCCTAATTATGCAGATGTTGATGGAACAGGAACTTTACGCAGCGCTTACAACTATGACACCTACTTGACAACTGGATCCAGGACAAGTGACTTTAAGTTTGTTTCGTCCTATGATGACAACACACTTCCTGTAGACCAGACACTGAAGAAAAATTCACAAGACTTTCCTGATGTTTTTCTGGATTTTGAAGAATGTTCAGAGGTATGAAAAAGTATCTGTTTAAAAAAAAAGAAAAGAGTTTTATCTTTCATTTCCTCTTCCTTCCATTTATTCAAAACTAAAATAGGTATTAGGTTGTTTGTCTAGCGTGATGTCAGATAATATTGCTTTTAATGAGAGCACATAAACTGCACAGTAAATATTCTGCCACCTTTTGCTGTTGTTGAAGTTTTGGAAGAATCATTCCTCAGCTTGAATTTTAAACCACTCATTGGATTAATGTTTTTTAATGTTACTGTGAACAGGTATTCTGGCCCATGAGAGTATTTTTCTGTCTGCGATAGAGTTTTATTAAATAGTTAATACTGTAAGTGTTTAAGATTTCAGTTTGGTTGTAGTTGTGTACACTTAGTAGTTAGTTGTGAATTATCTTTTTACCGTCAGGTTATTCGTAGAGTGATTTAAATGCCTTTCTGTTCATTTAGAATGTAATTTCTGGCTTAGTATTATTACCTTAGAGAAGAAGAATTTACAGACATGTCAAAAGGGGGAATATGACTGGATACAGGATGATTGTAGTCTTAAATTTCATCTTGTTGGCCTTTTTTCAGTGTGGAATCATTCATGACATAGACTATAAACTTGAGTTTGTCTAACTCAAGCAGAAGATACATTTTAAAATACATTATTCCCATTTAGTTATTTTATCATTCCATTCATTTCTTTTTCTGTTTGTTTCCATTAAAGCTAAATTTTCATCAACCAAAATACATTTATTGTTACATTTGTATAAACCCCAGAGTGAAAAACAGTTTTGAAGTGCAGCTTAAACCCTCTTCCATATCACATTTGCTTACTTTATTTCTTACTGCTACTGATACATTGTTTATGTTTGTTATAGCACTGTGTCTTTCTATCACATTTCACTTATTACATGGTATGTGTGTTAATATTATGGATTATGAGGGGTCAGTGAAATTTTCCATTTATTGCAGATGAGCAGTTGATGCATCTGTTGCTTGATGTGAACAGAACGTTTGGTAGACATGTCAGTGACATAGTTGTGTCGGTGTATCCACAACTTATGATTCATATATTAAGATTAATTGTGAAACCCTGTTTACTATTGCTGTATGTACAAATGTTATGTTATAGGCTGGTGATGATCTACTGTAGGCATGAAGCAGTAGCACAAGTTTTTATTGCTGTTGTTTAGAGAGAATGGTCTGTGATTTAATGAATCCAGTAGACTCATTTATAGAAAAGCATAAGTGATCCTCTTTGTGACTTCCTCAAGTGATTTACATTTAACAATCTTTCTATAATATTGGTCTTTTGCAGTATTCTGATGCTCTTCCTGTGACTGTGTGCAGTATACAGATTGAAAATCCAATAAGCTCTGAAGTATTTCAAGATGTAGGTCAAAACTATTACTCTAGTCTAAAGTATGTCTCTAGCCTTTTGTCTGAAGGCAAAATTTGCTTAAAATGAGATGCTCTTCATTTGTTTTTGTTTTCTAATTTCATGTGAGATATTTCAAACAGAAGTGTCTAGTCACTTTGGCAAAAGACATTCTATACTTTATCCTATGTTGTGAATTTATTGATTGTTGAAAGAGCTTTAATTATGACACAGGCCTGCTTGAAAGTGTGGTTTGCAGTTAGGTATATAAACTATGTATTATTCAACTTATTGCATTTAAAGTAATGTATGCATGTATAGGAGTTTTTAGTTGGGCTATTTCTTACCAGCTGTGCATATAATTTATGCACCAGAGGTAGCACCTGTTTAACAGTTAAGACACTAAATACATAAAGGCAGACATAAATGCATTTTGTTTAGCTCACGGTGGCGCTATTCACCAGTAAAACTCTATATTCACCGGACCTCAGCCCCAGATCCACATTCTTGAGCTCTCGTGTTCGACCAGAAAACATCGCTCTGGAAATTGGGGATTGATATCACTTTGTTCTACATCGTCTTTTTGCTACTTGTGTTGAAGATGAGGTCGAAGAAATCCTTTGTCTTTTGTGTCCTCGTTGTATGGTTTCAGGCTGCATGGGGAGATGTAAGCTATTCCTTACAGGAAGAAACGAAACGCGGATGGGATATTGGAAATATAGCGAAAGATCTTGGGCTGAAGAGCGGCGAACTAAGCCACAGGAAAGCCCGCATTGACACCGAGGAGACAGAGAAGCGTTTCTTAGACATAAACGTGGAGAACGGAAGCCTGATGGTTGCAGACAGGATTGACCGAGAGGAGCTTTGTGGAGAAAAGGCGTCGTGCGTCTTAAAACAGGAGCTTGTTTTGGAGAACCCTCTTGAGCTTCATAGAATTCATTTACTAATTCAAGATATAAATGACAATTCCCCGCAGTTTAATGACGAGGTTATGGATCTTGAAATAAGCGAAGCTACAGCCAGGGGTGCTCGGTTCTTGATAGAGGAGGCGCACGATGCGGATGTGGGGCAAAATTCAGTGCAACAATACAGCCTTAAAAAGAATGATAATTTTGTTTTAGTTGTTACAGGAAACACCATAGAGCTAGTGCTTGATAAAGAACTGGATCGTGAAAAACATCAGGATATTAATTTGATTCTGACAGCTTTTGATGGCGGCTCTCCTCCGAGATCAGGGACAGTAGTCATACACGTCACTGTATTAGATGCTAATGATAACGCCCCTGTGTTTAGCCAGGCCGTTTATAAAGCCAGTTTACCTGAAAACTCACCTCTAAATACTGTAGTGGTTACTGTTAGTGCGACAGATGCAGATGAAGGAGTCAATGGGGACGTGAGTTATGACTTTGGACATGTTTCTGATGAGGTGAAAAAAACATTTAGTATAAATTTTAAAACAGGTGAGATTACAGTTATTGGTAATGTTGACTTTGAAGCCACAACCTCTTTTGAAATACGGGTTAAAGCAAAGGATGGTTTAGGATTGTCATCTCACGGTAAGGTCATAATTTCTGTCACAGACGTGAATGACAATGCACCTGTGGTCGCTTTAAAATCCCTGTCAAATCCTATCCCAGAAAACACCCCTATTGGTTCAGAGGTGGGCATTATTAATGTACAGGACAGAGACTCCGGAAAAAACAAACAGGTCCACTGCTCCCTTCATTATGGCATTCCTTTCAAGTTAGTACCTTCCATTAAAAACTATTATTCTCTGGTGACCACAGAACAGCTGGACCGTGAGCTAGTGTCTGAATACAACATTACAATCACTGCCACTGACGAGGGCTCTCCACCTCTGTCCTCCTCTAAAACTGTCCACTTAACTGTAGCTGACATCAATGACAACCCTCCTGTGTTTGAGGAGCAGTCCTACAGCGCATATGTGACTGAAAACAACAAACCTGGCTCCACTTTATGTTCTGTTGCTGCTCGAGACCCCGACTGGAGACAAAACGGTACAGTGGTGTATTCTCTGTTACCTGGTGAAGTGAATGGAGCCCCAGTGTCCTCCTATGTCTCTGTTAATGGAGACACAGGAGTGGTCCATGCTGTGAGATCCTTTGATTATGAACAGTTCAGGAGTTTTAAAGTCCATGTGATGGCCAGAGACAATGGGTCTCCTCCACTCAGCAGCAACGTGACAGTCAGTGTGTTTCTATCTGATGTGAATGACAACTCTCCTCAAATACTGTACCCCACCCCAGAAGGGAACTCCTTCATGACTGAACTGGTCCCTAAAGCTGCACATGGAGGCTCTCTGGTGTCCAAAGTGATAGCAGTGGATGCAGACTCTGGACAGAACGCCTGGCTCTCCTATCACATCGTCAAATCCACTGATCCTGGACTTTTCACTATTGGACTCCACAGTGGAGAGATCAGGACCCAGCGGGACATCTCTGAATCTGACAGCATGAAACAGAACCTTATTGTGGCAGTGAAGGATAATGGACAGCCTCCTCTCTCTTCCACCTGCTCCATGTTTTTACTGATCTCTGATAACTTGGCTGAAGTGCCTGAACTGAAGGACATTTCTTATGATGAGAGGGAGTCAAAGTTGACCTCCTATTTAATCATTGCACTGGTGTCAGTGTCTACATTTTTTCTGACGTTCATCATTATTGTTCTGGGTGTGAGGTTTTGTCGCAGGAGGAAGCCCAGACTCTTGTTTGATGGAGCAGTTGCAATCCCCAGTGGTTATCTTCCTCCTAATTATGCAGATGTTGATGGAACAGGAACTTTACGCAGCGCTTACAACTATGACACCTACTTGACAACTGGATCCAGGACAAGTGACTTTAAGTTTGTCTCGTCCTATAATGACAACACCCTCCCTGTTGATGCAACTCCACAGAAAGATTCTATAGACTTTGCAGATTCGTTTGGAGACTGTGATAGTTTTCTGGAGGTAGGCCCACTTTTCAATTAAACTATTAGATTCCATTATTCATCTTTGCTCCAATTGGACATTTCTTTTTTTATCCCAATGTTGTCATCATTACACAATATGTACATTTTTTAGAAATCAATATACTTAACCTCCCACAGTGATGTATCACAATCACTCGAGTAATCTTTCTTACATAAAATACCCATTATTACACTAATTGCACTAAGGCAGTATTTTGTTTGGTGTACCATTTTATATATATATATATATATATATATATATATATATATATATATATATATATATATATATATATATATATATATATATATATATATATTTCTGTCTGGAGGTGGAATTATCGTATTGCTCGGTCCTATGTAAGTACCTGAGGGTATTCAAAGCAAAGAGGTGGTGACAGGGCTGAGACAAACCCCTTGTTTTTTTTGTTTTTTTAGCTTTACAGATTCTCCAGGGCAGAAAACACATATGTAGCCAAACCATGTGGCATCAACACAAATTGACATTAGGACAACTAGGAAATTTATGATTTATGAATTTATGAAACTTGAACAATTCCATGTTATTTTTGCCACAGCATTTGTCTCTTTTAGTCGTTTAGTGAGTATACAGCCTTACATAGTGTTGCTTAGTTAATGTGTTCACAGTTTGTGGATTATTTGAACAACTCTAAACGTTCCTTTGCGGATATATATTTGGATCATGTTTGCACACATTTATGACATTTATGCCAATGTAAAAACAATAGTGTACCTTTGTGATAATTACATGACTCACTCAGATCGAGTTGTTTGTAGATGCATATATAGTCTTTTCAATGATTTTCTTTCTTTTCTTTTTTTTTGCCTGGCCTGTTTATCATATGGGAGAGTTTAGTGTGGTGTTTAACTTTAATAAAAGGCAAGATGAGACATTGAAGGTGAGAATGAAGAACCATCAACAACTTTTAAAATCTCTGTGCACACATTAAAAGTCTCAGTCCGTGTCATATGAGAATGAACAGGTGTCAGTCAGTTTTGGATCAAGCTGCCGACTGGAAGAGATAATTTTCCTCTCTTATGTGAGCCACCAGGGCTAAGTCATCAGCTTATTTAAAAAGGCATTCCTTCACTGTTTAGATGTGGTTTGTGTAGACAGAGACGAGAATAGGAAATAAAACACAACCTTGGGGGAGTCCTGCTTAAACCCATTAGACTTATCTATACTTGCATTATATGGCCTATATAAAATTATAAAGCATAAATGCAATGCCTCTTAGAGATATGGTATAATTATTAATTGTATGCCTTTATTTTAAGATGATTTGCACCCCATAGTGTTATAAATTCTTGGTGAAAAGAAATTCTTACTGTGTAGTATGCCAATGCAAACTTATGATGCATGCAATGTTTTTTATGTAGTACTTCCTAGTACCCACTGGGGGGACATCAGTTTATGGGATACGATGCAATGCTGGGAATCAAGCAATGTGATCAAAACACGATGTACCAAAAGCTGAATTAGTGACCTGCACCTCTTTAAAATGCATATTTCAGATGAATTTTAATGTCGCGTTGTGAATTAAGAGTCTGACTCATTATTTGTTCTATGCCGTGTCTGACCCAATGTGTGTCAGTGGAACTGGAGTATTGGGTTAAAGCCCACGGCTGTGCACGTATTTGTATGTGTTGCTGTGAACTGCTGGAGAAATGGAGAGACGCTGTGTGTGTGTGCGCATGTGAGTCAGATACGGTGAGAGAGGAACAGAAACGAGGATAGAGCGAGAGGGATGTAAGCTGACAGCTTCCTTTAATAGAGCATGATTAACGCAGCAGAGAAGAAGCGAAGCTGCGTGTTACGTTTGTTAGTCTTTAGATATGTTTCACTTTTGAGCTTCCTATGTAAATCCTATTGAATCTACACACAGGACTAGTTTAAAAATGGACGAGCGAATGCAGAAAAAATGGTGTCTACAGATCTGGTTGTTTTGCCTCTTTTTTGGCGCATCGTGTGGAGAGGTCCGTTATGTTCTTCCAGAGGAGATGCAGCGCGGAGATGTTATTGGGAATGTTGCTCGAGACCTGGGACTGAAAGTGACGGACCTAGGTGCTCGTCGAGCCCGTGTGATTGCAGAGGGCACTCGCCAGTTGTTTGAAATGGACATTGCGTCGGGAAATCTTTTGATCAGCCAGCGGATCGACCGAGAGGAGCTGTGCGCGCAAGCTTCTGTTTGCACCCTACATTATCAGCTTTTACTTGAAGATCCTCTACAGGCATATAGCTTAGTGTTGGATATAGGTGATATAAATGACAACAACCCTGTGTTTGCCACTGAGGAAATAAAATTGGATATAGTTGAGTCTACCGTGCTGGGTAGACGATTTCCATTAGAGAGCGCTCAGGACCCTGACTTTGGGACCAACTCAGTGCGTCAATACAAACTGAGCCCTAATGAGCATTTTGTCTTGGAAATGAGTGCCCAAATAAATGGCGTCACATACCCTGAACTAGTTTTGAAAAAGACTTTAGACCGCGAGGCACAAACTGAGCATATACTGAAAATCAATGCAATTGACGGGGGACATCCAGTGAGATCAGGGACTGCGTCTATCCTTATCCGTGTTTTGGATGCCAATGATAATGTCCCAGTTTTCAGCCAACGTGTTTACAAAGCCTCTGTATCAGAAAACTCGCCCGTGGGGATCATCATAGCCAGACTGAATGCCACAGACGCGGATGACGGTGTTTATGGGACAATCACCTACTCTTTCAGTCACCTGTCAGACAAAATGGGAGGATTGTTTGAAATTAATCCTGCCACCGGAGAAGTTCGCGTAGCAGGTGTTATTGACTATGAGGAAGCTGACACACATGAGCTGGATGTCCAGGCAAAGGACGGCGGTGGTCAAGCCTCTCATTGTAAACTAATAATTGACGTGGTTGACATTAATGACAACAAGCCTGTTGTAGAAATAAAATCAGCCTCCGCTAACGTGGCTGAAGACTCTAAACCTGGAACTATGGTTGCTCTTATTAATGTGTATGACTTAGACACTGGAAGCAGTGGGCATGTCACGTGTTTTATATCAGAAGATGTTCCTTTTAAGCTTGTATCAGAGGTCAAATATTACTACATGTTACTGACTGATGGGGTATTCGACAGAGAAAATCAAGCGGAGTATAATATTACAATTTTGGCGTCTGACGGGGGTTCCCCTTCTCTATCAAGCTTTAAAACATTAACAATTATAGTTAACGACGTGAATGACAACCCTCCGACTTTTACGCAGAACGAGTTTGTTGCAAATGTGCTCGAAAATGAACCAGTTGGCACCTTTGTGGTTAGAGTAAAGGCAGAAGACCATGACGCCGCTTCAAATGCTAAAATACAGTATCAAATAACAAAGTACACAAACATTGAAGAGGCTTCCTTCTTTACCATAAACTCTGAAACAGGGGAGGTCTTTACGTCGCGCTCCTTTGATTATGAAAACTCAGTCCACTTCCAGATAAGGATAATAGCTCAAGATGGAGGTACTCCTCCTCTTTCATCTAGCTGTACAGTAAACGTTTTTATTCAGGACCAAAATGACAATGCACCTGTTGTCCTGTATCCTGTTCAAAACAATGGCTTTACAGCTGAAGAAAGGGTGTCTGTAGATGCGCCCAGGGGTTACCTGGTCAGTAAGGTAGTCGCAGTGGATGGAGACTCTGGTCATAATGCCTGGCTTTCTTACACAATCATTTCTGCAACAGAGTCTCATTTGTTTAGTATTGGTCAGCACACTGGAGAAATAAGGACTACCCGCACATTTATGGATAGCGATGAACCGAAACAAACTTTAGTCGTTTTAGTGACCGATAACGGGCCCAAATCTCTTTCAGCCACATGTACAGTCAGCATAGTAATTGCTTACGGGTTGCCAGTGATAAACGAATTATTTGAGTTTGCAGATGAGTCGGAGGACAGTGATAACTTAACGCTCTATTTGATCATCGCGCTCTTAACCGTTACCTCTCTTTTCATCCTTCTAATAAGTGTAGTGCTTTATGCTAAGTTTTGCAAGCGTAGTTATGTTTACCGTTCAAACAATGCTTCTCTCCCCGTCTTCCCCACAACCTACTGCCCCCCTGCTTTTGCAGATTTCAGTCGTTGTGGGACCCTCTTGAAAGATGACCACTTTGATTCCTTTTTGACCACTGGCTCGTGGAGAGGGGACTTTCGATTCAGCTCAAACACAGACACAGATACGCTAAAGAAAAGGAGCGCAGCTTATCAGAAAAACACCTTGAGGCGCGCTAGTGCAGAGCGAGCTAATATAAAGGTCAGAGCAGGTGTGCCGCATCCCTGTTACGTGGTCACATAAATATTTTTTGAATAAATGACAAAGTACATGCCCAGCTGTGCATTCATTTGGGATTTTTATTGTCTATAATGTTGTCATTGTATCCACTTTTCCACTTAAATTGTTGAAAAGAAACAACATAGAAAAATACAACGGAAGTGTATTAAAGCAGTGTTTTGTATCTGTGTTTTAATGTCGAATTATTGCTTTCATCTAAGTAACTGTAATTGGTCAGTTGTTAAAATACTTTTACACTTCTAATGCCTGTCTTCTTGAGTGCTACTATTTTATTTCACGCAATAGATTTTGCTTGCGATGTTCCTTTAGACTTTTTAGACTGCATTATCCAAGGTGCATTATCCATGCACCTTATCTTAAGCTGGCCTTCCTCTTTTTCCTGTCAGTGTAAACAAGTCAAAATACAGTGTAACTAATGAATAAACTGTTTCCTGTTATCTTTGCATACACAGTAGAATATGTCGAAGACTTCATAATTAAACACCACTAAACAGAAATGATAATAAACTCTAATTAAGGAGCAGAACTAGCGTTTTTTTGTCTTGTCTTTTTTATTTGAGTAGAAAGGTCAAATAAAGAATACGGAAACAAATAAATAAAAGAAAAAATGTTTTGTTATTCCCTTTTTTATTTCAGAAAAGTTTGTACAGAAGTCCAATACAATTTAAAAAAAAAAAAAAAAAGGTAGGTATGTTTGTTTACCAACTAATTAATTATTAATAAATTATTAACAACCCACAGAACAGCATGTGTGAATGTATGACATGCCAGAGAGGATGAATCGCCATAAAATTAATTCAAATGTTAACTAATGATCATTGAATTGATTTGTTTTGTAGGTATAATAAAAGATCAAAAGTGAAATGTCTGACAAAAGGAAAAAAAATATAAAACTGTCACATATAAAAATGGTGATGGTGGCAAAAAAAGTTGTAAAAACTGAGCTGATTTAAAAAAACAAAACCCAAAAATAATATTGAATGTAGGCAACTCTCATATTCTTTAGTTCATGGAATAGGCACAGTTAAAATATTTATAAATATACAAATAGGTTAAAAATCATACATTTGGAATAAATAATATTTAGTATTAAATAAGTTATACTTCACGTTTATTTTTCTTTGTGTAAAAAACCTTGTTATGGGGGAACTTGTTTTTTTTTTCCGTTTAAGGATAACTGTGTTGCTACGGGAACGTTTTGTATCGGTGCACATGATGAGAAGAAGGCACATGTCGGCCTGAGAGCCTGCTGACAGCGAGAGTAAGAAATTAATGTCATTGTAGACTGAAATTGCAGTAGGTTATGAAGATTGTGGAGAGTGTCGACGGAAGTTTGCCCCTTTTGAGTTGATTTGGCCAATGAGGTACATATTTGTAATTTTATTTACTTGCCGCACCGTGTTAAGTTATGCGACTGTGCAACACGCTAATTGTTGTGTTTTATGTTTATTCATTTTATTTCCATGTTGTTTCTGTCTTTCTTTATGTCAGTTCTGACGGCATGTTGGTGCAATACAATTAAAGAACATTCAAGATAAAGACGCTGCAACCAAGAATAAATGCCCGTTTTTTAAACAAGAACGATTTGAGCTTTTATTGTAACTCGAGAGGAGCAACATTGAAAGTGCTTCTTTGCTGTCTTAAAAGAAAAACTGCAGTAATGGCATGATTGGTACTCACCGAACAACACTACACAATGAACAAAAAGACTACACACGAATACAATGTAACTGACTCTCTTGTTTTTGTTTCTTGTTTTCGGTTTTTGTGCACTCTATTGGACACCACCATGTACTTCCAAAAGGTAAGAGCATTTTCTATTTACTCTTGCTCTATACTCATCTCTTCTGTCACACTTTTTTTCCTCCTGATACTCTATTATTCTTTGATTAATAAAGAAAACACAGGTCTTTCCACCCATTCTCAATCATATTTATTTCTGCTTTTTTCTTTTATTTTTCATCTTCTTAATGTTTAAGAACTTTAATGAATGGGATTTCTAGACATGCCACTATTAAATAATATTCCCCACATTGTGCTGTGTTAT
The DNA here is from genome assembly GCA_036850595.1 of Rhyacichthys aspro. Lineage (NCBI taxonomy): Eukaryota > Metazoa > Chordata > Actinopteri > Gobiiformes > Rhyacichthyidae > Rhyacichthys > Rhyacichthys aspro. The sequence continues at coordinate 15,714,505 of CM072157.1, forward strand.
TGCAATCTACAGTCAGTTACACTGCTTGTTGAGGCTTAAAAGCTTCCAGATACATAAATATTAATCATTTCCACTGCTGTAGCTCATGTAGTATCATAGCTTGAAAAAACCAGTGTTACTGTGCAGAATTCAGGTTGGGAGGAGTTAGGTGGGAGTGAGCTGCTTTGCATGGATCTGACCAGAAACATGAACAGATACACAGATACGTTTACCAGTAGGATCTAATTCTTGTGAGTGAGTCTTGCAGTTTCATGCTGGAGTTAATTCCACTAGTGAGAAGTAGGTCACCGGGTGCATCAGTCAGAGAGGATCAGATGAGCTTTTCTCATCTATGTGTATGAAATATAACATACATTTTTATTAATTTGCCAGATAGACAAATGTGAGAGTAGGTCAGGACCAAAATACTGTTTAGTTTAGTTTTTTTTTTGCTCTTGTGTTTTTTCCACACTGTAGATTTACCAGAATACTGGCTACAGGTTCGTGACTAAAATGGAAATGAATTCTGACAAGTTGCATGAGAGACATTATGTGAGTGACTTGTCTGACTATGACTAGTGTGCTGGCCTATGTTATGCATTTACTTATTGTCCTGTATAACCTCTGTAATGTATTAACACATTTAGTTGTGTGTTTTTAAGCCTAGCATTAC
>CM072157.1:15725104-15770711 GCA_036850595.1 Rhyacichthys aspro
CAAGAGAAAGAAATGCGTATAGAGATATCAGAGTCTGCTCTCCCCGGGACAGACATATTACAGGTGACTGCGACAGACGCAGATGTCGGGATCAATTCTCTAAATGGCTACACTTTACATCCAACTACACAATTTAATATAAAAGTATTATCTAGACCCAGTGGTCAGAAATACGCACAGCTGTTTTTATCAAATGCTTTGGACCGAGAAAAAGAGGAAAAGCTGCTTCTGACCCTTACAGCTGTTGACGGAGGTGAGCCTCAGAGATCAGGGACAGTTAAAATACACGTAACTGTCAGAGACTCGAATGACAATGCCCCTGTTTTTATCCAACCAAACTTTAAGGCAACTCTTACAGAAAATTCACCAAAAGGAACTTTAGTCATGAGCTTGAGTGCAAACGATGCAGATGAAGGTATATACGGACACGTGACATATCACTTCAATCACGTGACTAGTAATGTAGCCGAGCTGTTTCATTTGGACGAAAATAGCGGAGATCTAACTGTGAACGGCCTCGTTGATTATGAAGAGAAAAAAACATTCGAGATTGGTGTTCAAGCAAAAGATCAAGGTGGGCTAAGCACGTTGGCAAATATTATCATAGATGTAATTGATGTCAATGATAATGCACCAGTCATAACGCTGACATCATTTTCTAATGCTATTCCTGAAGATTCTCCTATTGGGACCACTGTAGCTATTATTCATGTTAAAGATGCAGATTCTAGTAAAAATGGCAAAGTTAGCTGCTCACTGAGCGGAAACATCCCCTTCTCTATTCAGTCTTCTCTAAAAAATTATTATACTGTGGTCACAAACGGTGTGCTTGACAGAGAGCACAGCCCTGATTACAATATCACATTTACTGCTGTGGATGAAGGACGCCCACCACTCTCTAGTGACAAGATAATATCTCTTAAAGTGTCTGATGTCATGACAATGCCCTGTATTTGAACAGATTCATTACAAAGCCCATCTAATGGAAAATAACTCACCCTGCTTCTCTATGTTGTCAGCTAAACAAAAACTCCCTACCTCGGGGCTAAATGCACAAGTCTCATATTTACTTATTGATGCAGATCTTAATGGTAGCCCTATAGCAACATATGTCTCTGTCAACGCAGAAAGTAGAGTCATACACGCAGTGCGCTCTTTGACTATGAGCAGATCAAAGATTTAGAAATTATTGTCAAAGCTCAGGACGGAGGCTCTCCTCCACTCAGCAGCAATGTGACTGTGAGAATCCTGGTCCAGGACCAGAACGACAACGCCCCTCAGGTGCTGTACCCAGTCCAGACTGGGGGCTCTCTGGTGGCTGAGATGGCGCCTCGTTCAGCAGATGTGGGCTATCTGGTGACTAAAGTGGTGGCTGTGGATGTGGACTCTGGACAGAATGCCTGGCTCTCCTATAAACTACAGAAATCCACAGACAGGGCGCTGTTTGAAGTGGGTTTACAGAATGGAGAAATAAGAACTATCCGCCAAGTGACTGATAAAGATGCAGTCAAACAGAGACTGACTGTTATAGTGGAGGACAACGGACAGCCCTCTCGTTCAGCTACAGTCATTGTTAACGTGGCGGTGGCGGACAGCTTTCCTGAAGTACTGTCTGAGTTCACTGACTTTACTCACGACAAGGAGTACAATGACAACCTGACCTTTTACTTAGTGCTGGCTCTGCTGTGGTCTCCCTTCTGTTCATCACGGGCAAGGCACTTCACCGGGGAAAATTTTCACAAAGAGACAGTCTCGCCTCCTGTATCACTCCAATCTACCAGCAATCCCATATTATTCTCCACGTTACTCAGACACTCTGGGCACAGGGACTCTCCCACACGTGTACAATTACGAGGTGTGCAGGACCACAGACTCCAGAAAGAGTGACTGTAAGTTTGGCAGAGCTGGTAGTCAGAACGTGTTGATAATGGATCCCAGTTCAACAGGAACAATGCAGCTGATTCAGAGTGAGAAGAGCATCCTGGACGAACCTGACTCTCCTCTAGAGGTTGGTTTTTCCTCCCTGGTTTAAAGCATATTTATTTATTCATAATAAAATTTGCAGAATGGATGGAGCCAGTAGATATCAGCTTTAGCGAGGTTTCAGGACCATGGACAGCAGACATCCTAATCGTTATACTTTCTTTTTATTCTTTAAATATGCTCTTGTGCTTTTTTTTACAGTAATAATATTTGAGCTTTTTGTGTCTTTTTATGACACAAATCAAACTGCTGCCTTTTTAATTCATTGTATTAACACAATTTTCATTACTATCTTTTGTTTGCATTCATATATTTGAGTTAAAACTGATTCCTACCTCAACATTTAATTTGTTTATGTTTGTTAACATGAATTTTCATATAATTCAAAGATAAAAACTTTCCCTTCTGTCATAACCTGTTTCACATTGAAAACACTGAGTGACGCTGTTGGCTAACATACTGTGTACTCAGTGCTCACCTCTGTCCCTCATCCCTCCTGTACTTCTTTTCTATCGCACAACAACGGAGATAGGTTCAGTGTGAGGTTGAGCGTTGAAAAGTATTTTTTTTTCTTGGAAAATCTAAAGAAAATCTGTGATAACGGGACCATTTTTTGGGTTTGCTTGATTATCCTCTACAATGCCACCCAGAGTACATCCCCGCAGTAGACGGTAAGAAAGAAGCGAAGTCATCTATGGCTGTGGTCCGTTGGGCTTGTCCTTTTTTCGCTCGTCTCTGAGAGAGTGGCTGCTCAGATTCGCTATTCGATCCCAGAGGAGATGAAAAAGGCTCTGTTATCGGTAACATTGCACAGGATCTAGGTTTGGATTTGAAGAGGCTTCGTTCTGGCCATGCTCGTATAGTTAGCGGAGAAAACATCCAGCACATCGAGCTGAAGACAGACAAAGGGATTTTAGTGGTGAAGGAAAGGATAGACCGAGAGCAGCTCTGCGGAGACGTGACGCCCTGCAGCTTAGCTTTGAGATTATTTTAGAAACCCAATGGAGTTACATCGTGTCACCGTAGAGATTTTAGATATCAAAGAACATGCCCATTCTTTCAAACAAAGACCTGGTTTTGAAATAAGCGAACCAACCACGGTTGGGTCAAAATTCCCATTGGTTAAAAAATAATCCCTGGAGGGAGGATAAACGGCCTACAAAACTACATCATTTCCCCGAATAATTATTTTATTCTTAACAGTACAACCAGACGGAAGTAAATATGCTGAATGGTATAGCAAAGCTTTTTGGTGGGGAGGAAAAACCCACCCTGTCTTTGTCAGTATGGCTTTAGACGGTGGGACTCCACAACGATCTGGTACAGTAAATATAATTGTAACAGTGTTGGATGTGAATGATAATGCTCCTGAATTTAATCAGTCACTTTACAGGGCTGTTGTTGTTGAAAATGCACCAAAGGGGACATACGTAATCAAAGTAAATGCTACAGATGCAGACAGTGGTTCTAATGGTGAAATCATATTTAGTTTTTCAAAAATAAAAAAGGTACAGCTGTCGATACATTTAATATTGATGAACACACGGGGGTAATATCAGTTGCGGGGCTTATAGACTATGAAAAAGATAAAAAGTATGAAATCAGGTTAGAAGCAAGAGATCGCGGTGGTTTGACTGGGACCAGTAAAGTTATAATCGATGTCAGCGACGTAAATGATAATGCTCCAGTGGTTAACATCATGTCATTTACCAACAGTGTATCAGAAGACGCTCCTGTGGGCACGACTATAGCTGTCATTAATGTTAAAGATGCCGATTCAGAGAAGAATGGACAGGTGACGTGCACAATAGACAAGGGTCTCCCCTTTCAAATTCAGTCATCTTTAACCAACTACTACAATTTGGTTTCAAATGAACACTTTGATAGAGAAACTATGTCTCAATATAATATTATAATAATAGCCAAAGATTCGGGGGCTTCTTCTCTGTCTACTTCTGTCACTTTGAATCTACAGATCACTGACGTAAACGACAACGGGCCAGTGTTTGATGAACAAATATATTTAGCGCAGATTTTAGAGAATAATTCCCCAGGGATCTCTATAATAGAGGTTAGCGCGAGGGATTCTGACTGGAACCAAAACGCGAGAATCTCGTACTTTCTGGAGGACACGCAACTTGGCGGTCATCCTGTATCTGATTATGTGTCTGTCAATTCTGATAGTGGAGTCATCCATGCAGTGCGCTCTTTTGACTACGAGCAGATCAAGGATTTCCAGTTCCGTCAAAGCTCAGGACGGAGGCTCTCCTCCACTCAGCAGCAATGTGACTGTGAGAATCCTGGTCCAGGACCAGAACGACAACGCCCCTCAGGTGCTGTACCCAGTCCAGACTGGGGGCTCTCTGGTGGCTGAGATGGTGCCTCGTTCAGCAGATGTGGGCTATCTGGTGACTAAAGTGGTGGCTGTGGATGTGGACTCTGGACAGAATGCCTGGCTCTCCTATAAACTACAGAAATCCACAGACAGGGCGCTGTTTGAAGTGGGTTTACAGAATGGAGAAATAAGAACTATCCGCCAAGTGACTGATAAAGATGCAGTCAAACAGAGACTGACTGTTATAGTGGAGGACAACGGACAGCCCTCTCGTTCAGCTACAGTCATTGTTAACGTGGCGGTGGCGGACAGCTTTCCTGAAGTACTGTCTGAGTTCACTGACTTTACTCACGACAAGGAGTACAATGACAACCTGACTTTTTACTTAGTGCTGGCTCTGGCTGTGGTCTCCTTTCTGTTCATCACGTGTGTAGTGGTCATTATATCAGTGAAAATCTACAGATGGAGACAGTCTCGCCTCCTGTATCACTCCAATCTACCAGTGATCCCATATTATCCTCCACGTTACTCAGACACTCTGGGCACAGGGACTCTCCCACACGTGTACAATTACGAGGTGTGCAGGACCACAGACTCCAGAAAGAGTGACTGTAAGTTTGGCAGAGCTGGTAGTCAGAACGTGTTGATAATGGATCCCAGTTCAACAGGAACAATGCAGCGGATTCAGAGTGAGAAGAGCATCCTGGACGAACCAGACTCTCCTCTAGAGGTTAGTTTATGACAGTTCTAAACATTTTGGTTTTATGTGGATAGCATTTAATGTTAATTTTTTATCTCGTTTTTTGTTCTTATTAAATTTAATAAAATGCATAGACTTTCTGCTTTTATACACTCCCGTCCTCAGTTTGAATGACAGATTTTCCTTGTTCAAAGTGCAGTGAACTGCTTTGAGTGTCATTTGAATTGTTCAAGTAGTTAATTACATCAAAATGTGCTATTTTGTATCAGCGACGAAGGCACATTGATGGGGGAACCTCGTAAAGTTAAAAAGCCTCATGAATATCATTTTTAAAGTATTTTTAAAATATCTGAGCTAAAAGCAAATGCAACAGACGCTTTTCATGTTTGCTGTTTGGATGATCGTCATTGAAAAAAGATGTGCCATTTCTCTGTATTACTCTGAGGGCCGCTGTTGCTCTATATAACATGTAGAGGCTTGCACAGCTCCACCTTCAGTCTTCATTGTTGTTTGTCACAGAATAAGGCGTTCTCCATTGATGTTCGGTCGCAGTGTGAATTAATACACGGTTCAAGTCTGTTTTCAAGCGTTTGGTTTGGATTATAATCTGAGCACTCGAAGAAATCCTTTCAAAATATGGCTTTTATCGATGGAAAGAGAGCACAAGAATGGAGTATACGTGCATTTATTCTGGCAGTTCTCGTCGAGGTGACGTTTTGCCAGATTCGATATTCTGTTCCAGAGGAGATGAGAAAAGGCTCGTTTGTTGGAAATGTGGCTGAGGACTTGGGCATCGACGCCAAAAGACTGAAGTCAGGAGGTGCCCGGATTGTCAGCGGGGACAGTGGCGAGTATATCAAGCTGGATGTAGACAAAGGGATTCTGATTGTCGGGGAAAAAATAGACAGAGAGGAGCTCTGCGGGCAAGTGTCTCCTTGTAGCTTGAATTTTGAAGTCATTTTGACTAATCCCATGCAGATACACAGTGTTGTAGTCGAAGTGTTGGATGTTAATGATAATGCTCCCGTTTTCCAAGAGAAAGAAATGCGTATAGAGATATCAGAGTCTGCTCTCCCCGGGACAGACATATTACAGGTGACTGCGACAGACGCAGATGTCGGGATCAATTCTCTAAATGGCTACACTTTACATCCAACTACACAATTTAATATAAAAGTATTATCTAGACCCAGTGGTCAGAAATACGCACAGCTGTTTTTATCAAATGCTTTGGACCGAGAAAAAGAGGAAAAGCTGCTTCTGACCCTTACAGCTGTTGACGGAGGTGAGCCTCAGAGATCAGGGACAGTTAAAATACACGTAACTGTCAGAGACTCGAATGACAATGCCCCTGTTTTTATCCAACCAAACTTTAAGGCAACTCTTACAGAAAATTCACCAAAAGGAACTTTAGTCATGAGCTTGAGTGCAAACGATGCAGATGAAGGTATATACGGACACGTGACATATCACTTCAATCACGTGACTAGTAATGTAGCCGAGCTGTTTCATTTGGACGAAAATAGCGGAGATCTAACTGTGAACGGCCTCGTTGATTATGAAGAGAAAAAAACATTCGAGATTGGTGTTCAAGCAAAAGATCAAGGTGGGCTAAGCACGTTGGCAAATATTATCATAGATGTAATTGATGTCAATGATAATGCACCAGTCATAACGCTGACATCATTTTCTAATGCTATTCCTGAAGATTCTCCTATTGGGACCACTGTAGCTATTATTCATGTTAAAGATGCAGATTCTAGTAAAAATGGCAAAGTTAGCTGCTCACTGAGCGGAAACATCCCCTTCTCTATTCAGTCTTCTCTAAAAAATTATTATACTGTGGTCACAAACGGTGTGCTTGACAGAGAGCACAGCCCTGATTACAATATCACATTTACTGCTGTGGATGAAGGACGCCCACCACTCTCTAGTGACAAGATAATATCTCTTAAAGTGTCTGATGTCAATGACAATGCCCCTGTATTTGAACAGATTCATTACAAAGCTGATCTAATGGAAAATAACTCACCTGGTTTCTCTGTGTTGTCAGTTAAAGCACATGACTCTGACTCGGGGCTAAATGCACAAGTCTCATATTTACTTATTGATGCAGATCTTAATGGTAGCCCTATAGCAACATATGTCTCTGTCAACGCAGAAACAGGTGTTATACAAGCAGCACGCTCCTTTGACTATGAGCAAATAAAGACTTTAGAAATTATTATTAAAGCTCAGGACGGAGGCTCTCCTCCACTCAGCAGCAATGTGACTGTGAGAATCCTGGTCCAGGACCAGAACGACAACGCCCCTCAGGTGCTGTACCCAGTCCAGACTGGGGGCTCTCTGGTGGCTGAGATGGTGCCTCGTTCAGCAGATGTGGGCTATCTGGTGACTAAAGTGGTGGCTGTGGATGTGGACTCTGGACAGAATGCCTGGCTCTCCTATAAACTACAGAAATCCACAGACAGGGCGCTGTTTGAAGTGGGTTTACAGAATGGAGAAATAAGAACTATCCGCCAAGTGACTGATAAAGATGCAGTCAAACAGAGACTGACTGTTATAGTGGAGGACAACGGACAGCCCTCTCGTTCAGCTACAGTCATTGTTAACGTGGCGGTGGCGGACAGCTTTCCTGAAGTACTGTCTGAGTTCACTGACTTTACTCACGACAAGGAGTACAATGACAACCTGACTTTTTACTTAGTGCTGGCTCTGGCTGTGGTCTCCTTTCTGTTCATCACGTGTGTAGTGGTCATTATATCAGTGAAAATCTACAGATGGAGACAGTCTCGCCTCCTGTATCACTCCAATCTACCAGTGATCCCATATTATCCTCCACGTTACTCAGACACTCTGGGCACAGGGACTCTCCCACACGTGTACAATTACGAGGTGTGCAGGACCACAGACTCCAGAAAGAGTGACTGTAAATACATGCAGCCGATGACTCAAAGTTTACTAAATGTCAGTGGAACTGAAGGTGAAGCTCCACAGTTGGAGAAGCAGCTTTCAGGCATTTGCTCCAATATGTCAACTCTGGTGAGTATTTTCTTCACAGATTTCTTGCTGCTGTTGTTTTCCTGACGTTCCTCTTGCTTTGGCGCTGTCCATGGTTCTGATCACACTATTTAAATTTGTTATTCAGCCCAAAGTGATACACATGATAAACTCACATAATAATAATAATAATAATAATAATAATAATAATAATAATAACCGTAATTTTAGTAATAATAACAGTAAAAATAATAAAAAATAACTTTCCAGTCTTTACAACAACCCTTTTCTAGTGTTTTTTCTTTACAATTTATATTGATGTTATATTTACACAGTTTTACATCATAGAGTTCATACTAAAAGAATGTTTCTAGCACATTTGATAAATATGAATTAATAAAAAGTTTCTATTCTGTGTTGTCATTTAAAAAGCATGAATTAATTTCAATGTATAAAATAAAGAGGAGAATACATTCCCTCGAATGGACTCTGAGCGCCGCTGTTGACTGCAGGCTCCTATAATAATGAGCTAAGTCATGATCCTCCCCTTACTTTACACAGACATTTTCTGCTAGTGAAGAGTGCGGTCGTGTCCTACTGCGGAGATACATTTTTAATGGTACACATTAGATTTTTCCCACCTTTTACATTAAAGCGGATTACTGCTGCTGTATTATTTGGGATCTATTAATGGCTTCATTCTGGAGAATCATTTGCAGAGGCCAATGGCATGGCCTGGTTGTTATTCTTTGTCTCTTCACGCTGAAGCCAGTGACTGGACAGGCTCGCTATTCCGTACCCGAGGAGCAGGCGGAGGGATCTTTTGTTGGAAACATTGCTAGAGATTTAGGATTAGATGTGCAAAGACTCATGTCGGGAAATGCTCGAATTATAACAAAAGGAACTCGACAATATGTTGATTTAAACCGAGACAAAGGCATCCTTGTTGTTAAAGAGAGAATCGACCGAGAGGAGCTGTGTGAAAAAACAACGCCCTGCAGCTTTAGTTTTGAGGTAATACTGGAGAACCCGATTCAGCTTTATCGTGTCACAGTGGAGGTCACAGATGTAAACGACAATACTCCAGCGTTTCCAAAGGACGAAATCATTTTGAAAATTGTTGAAACTGCTCTTCCAGGGACTCGCTTTGCGCTCGAGAGAGCTGATGACCCCGATGTAGGTATCAATGATATTCAGAAATACTCTCTTAAACCCTCTGATCATTTTAAACTAGAATTACAGAGTCAGGTCGATGGCGGGCAGGTTGTGGAAATGGTTTTGAAAACCCCGTTAGATCGAGAGAAAGATGAGGCACACACTCTAATTCTGGTTGCTTCAGATGGAGGTGCACCGCAGAGATCTGGGACAACACGCATCCACATCACCGTACTAGATGCTAATGATAATGCTCCAGTGTGTGGCAAACAGGTTTATAAGGCTGAGGTCAGGGAGGACGCTCCTAAAGGAACACTGGTAACCACGGTCAGTGCAGATGATGCGGATAAGGGGTTTTATGGCGATGTTACTTTTTCTTTGGCTCACGTCGCCAAAGAAGCCAAGCACTTGTTTGAAGTCAATGCCAGAACAGGAGAAATTAAAGTGACAGGTAATCTAGATTTTGAAAAATCAAAATCCTATCAATTAAATGTCCTGGCTAGTGACCATGGAGGCTATTCAGATACATGCAAAGTTATAATTCAGGTATCTGACGTGAATGATAATTCCCCCATTATACAGCTTATGTCTTTTTCTAGCACCATATCTGAAGACTCACCTCCAGGAACAACAATAGCTGTCATTAATGTTGATGACGCCGACTCTGAGAGAAATGGTGTTGTTCAGTGCTCTATTAATGATGACATACCGTTTAAAATAGAGTCTTCATTATCTGGTTATTACACCATAGTTACTGATGAAGTGTTAGACAGAGAGGGCACTCCCGAGTATAATATCACCATAACCGTCACTGACCAGGGCTCTCCGCCACTGTTTAGCAGAAAAACAATTCATATCAAAGTGTCTGACGTAAATGACAACCCTCCAGAGTTTAAAGAATCAGAATATACAAGAACGATACCAGAAAATAATTCACCTGGATTTTCTGTCTTTACTGTGAGCGCCAGCGATGCAGACTCTGGTCAAAACTCTCGTATTTCTTACTTTCTTGACGAGAGAGAAATTAATGGCGTCTCTCTATCATCTTTGGTGTCAGTAAATTCAGAAAATGGTGTGATTTCTGCAGCTAAGTCTTTTGATTACGAACAAATCAAATTATTTGAGTTTAATATTAAAGCTCAGGATTCAGGCTCTCCTCCTCTCAGCTCATGTGACCACTGTGAGAATCCTGGTCCAGGACCAGAACGACAACGCCCCTCAGGTGCTGTACCCAGTCCAGACTGGGGGCTCTCTGGTGGCTGAGATGGTGCCTCGTTCAGCAGATGTGGGCTATCTGGTGACTAAAGTGGTGGCTGTGGATGTGGACTCTGGACAGAATGCCTGGCTCTCCTATAAACTACAGAAATCCACAGACAGGGCGCTGTTTGAAGTGGGTTTACAGAATGGAGAAATAAGAACTATCCGCCAAGTGACTGATAAAGATGCAGTCAAACAGAGACTGACTGTTATAGTGGAGGACAACGGACAGCCCTCTCGTTCAGCTACAGTCATTGTTAACGTGGCGGTGGCGGACAGCTTTCCTGAAGTACTGTCTGAGTTCACTGACTTTACTCACGACAAGGAGTACAATGACAACCTGACTTTTTACTTAGTGCTGGCTCTGGCTGTGGTCTCCTTTCTGTTCGTCACGTGTGTAGTGGTCATTATATCAGTGAAAATCTACAGATGGAGACAGTCTCGCCTCCTGTATCACTCCAATCTACCAGTGATCCCATATTATCCTCCACGTTACTCAGACACTCTGGGCACAGGGACTCTCCCACACGTGTACAATTACGAGGTGTGCAGGACCACAGACTCCAGAAAGAGTGACTGTAAGTTTGGCAGAGCTGGTAGTCAGAACGTGTTGATAATGGATCCCAGTTCAACAGGAACAATGCAGCGGATTCAGAGTGAGAAGAGCATCCTGGATGAACCTGACTCTCCTCTAGAGGTTAGTTCACTAAATCAACAGACCATTTACACATCATTACTACCTTTTATATTGATGTGAGTGTAGGGAAATTTGCGTAGTAATAACAATTACACGTATTTATTTTTCAAAGGGCACCATATATTTTTCACTTTAGAACTAATTGTAGTTTTGAATATATTCAAAAATAATGCACTAATTTCAAGTGTATTAACAATATTTTATTTAATCGTACTATGTACATACGTATAAAGCTCACTGAAGTGTACTGTACACGTTATGTATGTATGATACGTTCAGTGTATCTGAAATACACTGTAATTTCTTGCAGCCTTTTTGAGAAATGTACTAGTCTTCTTAATACTCTCCTTTGGACAGTAAGGGACGCTGTTGGTCAGTGAAACAACAGCTCAAATGTGATGTGTGTAGAGGGCTGAGCTTTCTGTTTTCCGTTGAGTCTGTGTCGAAGACAGCAGTGTGCTTTTGTAACCTTGCTTGGGTGAAACGTTTATTCGGAGCTATCACTTGACTTTCCAGGAACTGGTTGTTAAAACTGCTCGTTTCATTTTGAAGTACACACGGTTTGGTGTTTTTTTTTTTATGCCATGTCGTTTCAAAAGAGGACTTCTGTGTTCAAATGGCGCCTCAGTTGCAGGTCAGTGTGGTCGTTTTTCCTGCTTCTTTCGTTTCTCGGTCCGATGGTCACGGGCCAAATCAGATACACAATTCCAGAGGAGCTGAAAAGGGGATCACTTATTGGGAATTTAGCCCAAGATCTTGGTTTGGATTTGCAACGTCTCCGTTTGGGCCGTGCCCGCCTCGTGACAAGTCAAAGCGTTCAGTACACTGAGCTGAAAACAGACAAAGGCATTTTAGTCGTGAACGAGAGAATGGATAGAGAGCAGCTCTGTGGAGACGAAACACCGTGCAGCTTTAGCTTTGAGCTGATTTTAGAAAACCCAATGGAGCTACACAGAATAACAGTGGAAATAACCGACATCAATGATAACTCACCGATATTTAAAAAAGATGAGATTAAATTTGAAATAAGCGAATCAGCTACAATGGGATCACGCTTTTTGTTAGCCAGTGCTGAAGACGCAGACGTGGGTCACAACGGGCTCCAGAAATATATACTATCAAACAATGATATATTTAGTTTAAAGCAACATTCAAACCCAGATGGAGGAAAATATGCAGAGATGATTTTATTAAAGCCATTAGACAGAGAAAGCCAACCCAAAATATCACTGAAGCTCATTGCTGTGGACGGAGGCACCCCGCCCAGATCTGGCACCGTGAATATAGATATTAATGTTCTTGATGTCAATGATAACCCCCCAGTTTTTAACCAGAGTCTTTACAGAGCTACAGTTTCTGAAAGCGCTGCAAAAGGCACGTATATAACAACAGTGAAAGCTAGTGACGCAGACAGTGGGTCAAACGGTCTCATCACTTACAGATTTTCAAATATCAAGGAGCAGCTGTCTCAGGTATTCCTCTTAGATGAAAATACAGGTGTCATAACACTAGGGGGGCAAGTAGATTACGAAAAAGACAAAAAGTACGAAATAATAATTGAAGCTGTCGATCAGGGGGGTCTGACAGACTCGAGTAAGTTGTTGATTGAGCTTTTAGATGTCAATGATAATGCTCCTCAGATAAACGTGATGTCGTTCACTAGCCCGGTCCCAGAAGATTCTGCTTATGGGACCACGGTGGCAATAATTAACGTGAATGACGCGGATTCGGGGCAAAATGGAAATGTCGTTTGTACCACTGACAAAAATCTTCCGTTTAAAATCAAGTCAACGTTGACTAATTATTATGCATTAGTAACAGACTCGTCTTTTGACAGGGAAGTATCATCAGAATATTATATTACCATTAAAGCAACCGATTCAGGATCCCCTCCATTATCTAGTATGGTAGTGTTACTTCTGAAAATATCTGATGTGAATGACAATGCTCCATTATTTGATAAAACTATGTATGTAACACACGTCATAGAAAATAACTCCCCAGGGATGTTAATTGTTTCAGTCAAAGCGCGTGACTTTGATTCTAATCAAAACGCTAGAATATCTTACATCCTTGAAGAAACACAGATCAGCGGGAGTCCATCTTCATCATATATTTCTATAAATGCTGAAACTGGAGCTATTCATGCAGTGCGCTCTTTTGACTACGAGCAAATTAAAGAACTTGGAATAGTTATCAAAGCTCAGGACGGAGGCTCTCCTCCACTCAGCAGCAATGTGACTGTGAGAATCCTGGTCCAGGACCAGAACGACAACGCCCCTCAGGTGCTGTACCCAGTCCAGACTGGGGGCTCTCTGGTGGCTGAGATGGTGCCTCGTTCAGCAGATGTGGGCTATCTGGTGACTAAAGTGGTGGCTGTGGATGTGGACTCTGGACAGAATGCCTGGCTCTCCTATAAACTACAGAAATCCACAGACAGGGTGCTGTTTGAAGTGGGTTTACAGAATGGAGAAATAAGAACTATCCGCCAAGTGACTGATAAAGATGCAGTCAAACAGAGACTGACTGTTATAGTGGAGGACAACGGACAGCCCTCTCGTTCAGCTACAGTCATTGTTAACGTGGCGGTGGCGGACAGCTTTCCTGAAGTACTGTCTGAGTTCACTGACTTTACTCACGACAAGGAGTACAATGACAACCTGACTTTTTACTTAGTGCTGGCTCTGGCTGTGGTCTCCTTTCTGTTCATCACGTGTGTAGTGGTCATTATATCAGTGAAAATCTACAGATGGAGACAGTCTCGCCTCCTGTATCACTCCAATCTACCAGTGATCCCATATTATCCTCCACGTTACTCAGACACTCTGGGCACAGGGACTCTCCCACACGTGTACAATTACGAGGTGTGCAGGACCACAGACTCCAGAAAGAGTGACTGTAAGTTTGGCAGAGCTGGTAGTCAGAACGTGTTGATAATGGATCCCAGTTCAACAGGAACAATGCAGCGGATTCAGAGTGAGAAGAGCATCCTGGACGAACCTGACTCTCCTCTAGAGGTTAGAATTTTGTTTTACTAATATTTTGTAGACATACACGCCGCAGCAAACTCAGCGTTTATTATGTATTTTCGTATCTATTGGTGAATGTTATTTTCTATATCTAATAAATCAACATTTAACGCTTGTCTAGTTCTGGCTTTTTAGCACCACGGACAGCGCCTCACTGTTTTTGTCTTTGAGAGAAGGGGACACTCACAGGGAAATTACCTTCAGTGGGGTCTTGTGTTGCTGCAGTAAGATATTATGTCGTTTAAGTGTTAAGAGAAAACGTATTTGAAATCAGAGACCTGATACTAATATTTCATAGGTGATGTTTAATTCAATTTTAGTAATACATTTCTGTGCTGACTGAGCTGTGTGTAGTTCACTTCATTTAGCTCTAAGGGACGCTGTTGACCAGCGTGATGATGAGAGGTATTTATTCAAGCTGGACCTCCCCCATCTTTACAAAAATGCCAAGGAAAGAGAGAGAGAAAACAATGTGGAAAAGAGCGATGTACGACTGGGATCTAGTTTTTGTCGGACATTTTCCTAAATGTTCTTTTGTTGGATTATTCTGATAAGAAAACGGTTGCCTGGATTCCATATTTAAAGGGACTAAAGGATGTCGAGCAGAACAATGAAACAGCAAGAAGGCTCCCTGTTGTTGGTCTCGTTCTTTTTTTTCAGCGCCGTTTGGGGACAGGTCAGTTATTCTGTTCCTGAGGAAATGGCGAAAGGATCTTTGATTGGTAATATAGCTCAGGATTTAGGTTTGGACCTGAAAAGACTTACATCTGGGAAGGCTCGGATTTACACAGGGAAAGGCACAGAATACATTGCGCTCAACACGGAACAGGGAGTTCTTGTAATCAAAGAACGAATAGACAGAGAGACGCTCTGCGGACAGACGACGCCCTGTGCCATCGGTTTGCAAATCATTTTACACAGTCCTATGCAGTTGTATAGCGTCAATGTAGAAATCACCGATATAAATGACAATGCCCCTGTTTTTAAAAATGATGAGATGAAATTTGAAATAACTGAGCTTACTACAATTGGATCAAAATTTGTTTTAGAAAAAGCTACAGACTTAGATGTGGGTATTAATGGGCTCCATGGATATTCACTGAGTGCAAGTGATCATTTCTTCTTAAATCCTTATAAAACTGGTGCAAGTAGAAATGTGGAAATGATCTTAAAGAAGCCGCTTGACCGAGAGAAACAGGAAGAGTTGACTTTAATGTTAACTGCTGTAGACGGTGGCAGCCCGCAGCTTTATGGAACAATGAAGATTAAAATAACTGTAGTTGATGCTAATGATAATGCACCTGTTTGTACACAGACAGAGTTTAAGTCCACTGTAAAAGAAGACGCGTTGAAAGGGACCATTCTAGCTATGGTGAGCGCTACAGACGCAGACTATGGTCCACATGGACACGTAGAATATTCACTCTCTAATGTGCATGAGGGCGCTCAGGAAATGTTTGATGTAGACCGAGAAAAAGGCATCGTCACGTTAACTGGCAAACTTGATTTTGAGAAGTTTAAACGTCATGAGATTGATATCCAAGCCTCAGATGGAGGCGGTAACTCTGACGTTTGTAAAGTTATTATAGACATTTTAGACACAAACGATAACCCACCTTCTATTAATATTATGTCAACCTCATCAAGTGTATTTGAGGATGTGACAGAGGGAACTATTTTAACTATGATAAACGTTCAGGACCCGGATTCAGGTGAAAATGGAAAAGTCAATTGTGTATCGAATGGAGATGGTCATTTTACAATAAGAATGACATCAAATAATTTCTTTACTGTTATAACAGACAGTGAATTAGACAGAGAAACTTCCTCTGAGTATGATATAACAGTCACGTGTTCAGATGAGGGCGTGCCCTCTCTCTCCAGCAGCGTCACTCTCACCTTACACATCTCTGATGTGAATGACAACCCTCCAGTCTTTGACAGAAGCTCATATGAGGCCTTCATTGTAGAAAACAACAGTCCAGGTCTCTCTATATTCACAGTGAGAGCCACAGACGCTGACTGGAACCAGAATGCGCGTGTTTCTTACATACTGGAGGACTCCTCTGTGAACGGAGTACCAGTCTCCTCATATGTGTCTGTTAGTGCAGATAGTGGAGTCATCCATGCAGTGCGCTCTTTTGACTACGAGCAGATCAAGGATTTCCAGTTCCGCGTCAAAGCTCAGGACGGAGGCTCTCCTCCACTCAGCAGCAATGTGACTGTGAGAATCCTGGTCCAGGACCAGAACGACAACGCCCCTCAGGTGCTGTACCCAGTCCAGACTGGGGGCTCTCTGGTGGCTGAGATGGTGCCTCGTTCAGCAGATGTGGGCTATCTGGTGACTAAAGTGGTGGCTGTGGATGTGGACTCTGGACAGAATGCCTGGCTCTCCTATAAACTACAGAAATCCACAGACAGGGCGCTGTTTGAAGTGGGTTTACAGAATGGAGAAATAAGAACTATCCGCCAAGTGACTGATAAAGATGCAGTCAAACAGAGACTGACTGTTATAGTGGAGGACAACGGACAGCCCTCTCGTTCAGCTACAGTCATTGTTAACGTGGCGGTGGCGGACAGCTTTCCTGAAGTACTGTCTGAGTTCACTGACTTTACTCACGACAAGGAGTACAATGACAACCTGACTTTTTACTTAGTGCTGGCTCTGGCTGTGGTCTCCTTTCTGTTCATCACGTGTGTAGTGGTCATTATATCAGTGAAAATCTACAGATGGAGACAGTCTCGCCTCCTGTATCACTCCAATCTACCAGTGATCCCATATTATCCTCCACGTTACTCAGACACTCTGGGCACAGGGACTCTCCCACACGTGTACAATTACGAGGTGTGCAGGACCACAGACTCCAGAAAGAGTGACTGTAAGTTTGGCAGAGCTGGTAGTCAGAACGTGTTGATAATGGATCCCAGTTCAACAGGAACAATGCAGCGGATTCAGAGTGAGAAGAGCATCCTGGATGAACCTGACTCTCCTCTAGAGGTTAGAATGCATGAGTCTTACTTTATTTAGAAAATGATGCATATTCCCACACCTTTTGAACCCTTTATTTTACTTAGAGAGTTCAAAGACGTAAGTAATAATTTTGCCTCTACTATTCTATGAAGTTTTATACTGTATTGTTAACGCTCCAAAAGACATTTTCCTGACTGCTTTATTCAATAATATTCAACACATTTTTGTCATATTTTCTTAAACTGATTTCAGCCTATGTTGAAAGAATAATACAAACGTGTGTACTTTGTATCCCTGAAGAAAGGGCACCAGACCGTTCAATGTTTTCTAGAGTTCAGCACCTAGGACAGCGACCTTTCCTTTACTTAGAATAGCTGATCTCAGTAGCTTCTGAAACGCTGTGTTTTGCAGGCAGACTTTGAGGCAATAACTTTCTGCTATGTTCTGTAAAAATATTCAGTGTAAATATGCAACATTATCTACAAGAGTAAATGAACAGGTTTTTTTGTATGATGTAATCACGCTTTCTAAATAAATAAATAAATATAATAAAAATACAAATATAAATACTGACACTGAGCTCAAAGACATTTATGATGGAAACTTGTAGTTTTCCATTGTGGACTCTTAGGGCCGCTGTTGACCTAAGTGTGGAGGTTTAAAGCCACTATGAAAGCAGCACCTCCCATGTACCGACTACACAGTGAACGAGCTCGACGGACACACGGTGAGGGACGGGATTTTTGTTGAATCTACCATAAAGGAAAGCGGTGGATTTTTGGACCTATATCCAGTCAGTTGTCGATGTTAAAGCTGGTTTCCTTGTGCTGTGAAAATACATCTGTTTGATGTCGCATTTTGAGTGGAGCTTGGAGCCGTTTGGATAAAACAATGAGTGGGCAAGTGCTATTGTTTTTCGCTACCCTTTCTTTAAGCACTGTTTTGTCGCAGATCAGCTACTCTATTCCAGAGGAAATGGCTAAAGGATCCTTAGTTGGAAATTTAGTCCAAGACCTAGGTTTACAGACCAAACGACTACTTGCTGGTAAAGCTCGGATATATACTAGAGGGAGCGACGAGTACATTGAGCTGAACAGAGAAAGAGGAGTCCTCCTTGTGAAAGAAAGGATCGACAGAGAAGCTCTCTGCAAACAGTCGACGTCATGTGCGTTACATTTTCAGGTTGTATTAGAAAACCCCATGGAATTTTACAGCGTTGCTGTCGAGATTATTGATATAAATGACAATTCACCATCATTTAAGAAAAGTGAAATGACTTTCAAAATCAGTGAATCGGCGGGTATTGGAGCGAAATTCATGCTGGAAAGGGCTGTGGATCCCGACGTTGGTATTAATGGAGTCCACGGTTACGATTTAAGGCCCACGGATAATTTTGCTTTAAAGGTAAATAATAACGCAGAAGGCAATAAAAATGTGGAGATGGTGTTACAGAAGCCTTTAGACAGAGAGAAACAGGACCAGATATCTCTTGTATTAACAGCTGTAGATGGAGGAGAGCCGCAGATGTCAGGGACCATGATCATTTTCATTACGGTGTTAGACGCCAATGACAATGCTCCCGTTTTTACGCAGTCCACATACAGGGCCTCAGTAACTGAGAATTCACCAAAAGGTACTGTCTTAGTAACTGTTACAGCTTCAGATGCCGATCAAGGCTCTTACGGTAAAATTACATATTCGTTTGCAAATGAAGTAGAGAAAGACCAGAAAATATTTAACATAAACCAAGAATCCGGCGAAATAACTTTAATTGGAAACATCGACTTTGAAACCTCCCAAAACTATCAGATAAATATACTAGCTAGTGACGAAGGGGGGCTGACTGATTCCTGTAAATTATTTGTTGATGTGCATGATGTTAATGACAATAAGCCTGAAATTAACATCATGTCAAATACGAATATAATCTCAGAGAATGCAAAACTAAACACAGTTATTACAATGATTAATACTGAAGACAAAGACAACGCAGAAAATGGAAAAGTACAATGTTTTATTAATGACAATTTATCATTCTCTCTAAAATCATCAGCTGCTAATTTTTACAGTTTAGTGACAGACAGTGAATTAGACAGAGAACAAGTCTCTGAGTATAATATTACAGTCACGTGTTCAGATGAGGGCGTGCCCTCTCTCTCCAGCAGCGTCACTCTCACCTTACACATCTCTGATGTGAATGACAACCCTCCAGTCTTTGACAGAAGCTCATATGAGGCCTTCATTGTAGAAAACAACAGTCCAGGTCTCTCTATATTCACAGTGAGAGCCACAGACGCTGACTGGAACCAGAATGCGCGTGTTTCTTACATACTGGAGGACTCCTCTGTGAACGGAGTACCAGTCTCCTCATATGTGTCTGTTAGTGCAGATAGTGGAGTCATCCATGCAGTGCGCTCTTTTGACTACGAGCAGATCAAGGATTTCCAGTTCCGCGTCAAAGCTCAGGACGGAGGCTCTCCTCCACTCAGCAGCAATGTGACTGTGAGAATCCTGGTCCAGGACCAGAACGACAACGCCCCTCAGGTGCTGTACCCAGTCCAGACTGGGGGCTCTCTGGTGGCTGAGATGGTGCCTCGTTCAGCAGATGTGGGCTATCTGGTGACTAAAGTGGTGGCTGTGGATGTGGACTCTGGACAGAATGCCTGGCTCTCCTATAAACTACAGAAATCCACAGACAGGGCGCTGTTTGAAGTGGGTTTACAGAATGGAGAAATAAGAACTATCCGCCAAGTGACTGATAAAGATGCAGTCAAACAGAGACTGACTGTTATAGTGGAGGACAACGGACAGCCCTCTCGTTCAGCTACAGTCATTGTTAACGTGGCGGTGGCGGACAGCTTTCCTGAAGTACTGTCTGAGTTCACTGACTTTACTCACGACAAGGAGTACAATGACAACCTGACTTTTTACTTAGTGCTGGCTCTGGCTGTGGTCTCCTTTCTGTTCATCACGTGTGTAGTGGTCATTATATCAGTGAAAATCTACAGATGGAGACAGTCTCGCCTCCTGTATCACTCCAATCTACCAGTGATCCCATATTATCCTCCACGTTACTCAGACACTCTGGGCACAGGGACTCTCCCACACGTGTACAATTACGAGGTGTGCAGGACCACAGACTCCAGAAAGAGTGACTGTAAGTTTGGCAGAGCTGGTAGTCAGAACGTGTTGATAATGGATCCCAGTTCAACAGGAACAATGCAGCGGATTCAGAGTGAGAAGAGCATCCTGGATGAACCTGACTCTCCTCTAGAGGTTAGAATAAGAAATTACTTATCTCTCTACTAAATGGTGCATATTCACATATTTTGAATTTTTAATTGTATATGTTTAGCTGATAATATTCCTGAACTGTTGGTGTTGTATTTAAATATATTTTAAATCACTTTCCTCATAGCTGTTTGAGTATATTGACAAATAGAATCATTTACATTTTTTTATTCCATAATATTGGATTGTGTTTTGCCAGTCTTTTTGGTAATTGAACTTTTTCTCGAATTCAGCAACGACCTTTTCTATTCTTAAGTTAGCTTCACTAGCCTTTTTCAGTTACACTATGTTTAACCTGCAGTCTTTGAGACAAAAACCTTTTTTCCAGTTTTGAGTTGGAGTTTTGTTTAACGATATAACTATGCAGTCTTACCTACAACGTGGCACATTTATTCACTTTAAACATGTATTATGACCAACAGACGATACAATTACAAATCTATAGATGGCTGTCAGAGCTACTCCTGACTGAAGCCTGCAGTTTTCCATTTTGTACTCTGAGGGCCGCTGTTGACCTGAGTGTGAAGGTTTAACATCACAGTGAAAGCAGCACCTCCCCTGTGCCGTCGGAATAAAGAACAAGCTCGAGACACACAGTAAGGAATATGATCTCGATTAAAACGGTAGTCTTCTGAATCTATATCCAGTCAGTTGTGGATGTTAAAGCTGGGTAACCCGTGCTGTGGAGTGTTTTATTGTTCACCATCGAGTGGAGCTTGCAGCCATTTCGATAAAACAATGGTGAGGCAGGCGCTGTTGTTTGTCGCTATCCTTTCTTTTGGAACTGTTCTGGCTCAGATCAGTTACTCTATTCCGGAGGAAATGGCCAAGGGATCTTTGGTTGGCAACATTGCAAAGGATTTAAATTTACAAACCAAACGAATAAATGCAGGTAACGCTCGGATATACACCAGAGGCGGCGACGAGTACATTGAGCTGAACAGAGAAAGAGGAGTCCTCCTTGTGAAAGAAAGAATCGACAGAGAAGCTCTCTGCAAACAGTCGACGTCATGTGCGTTACATTTTCAGGTTGTATTAGAAAACCCCATGGAATTTTACAGCGTTATAGTCCAGATAACTGACATCAATGACAATGCTCCAACATTTGAACAGAAAGAGGTAGAATTTAAAATTAGTGAATCCGCTGTGATTGGTGCTAAATTTGTGCTAGAGAGAGCTGTAGATCTTGATGTTGGAATTAATGACCTACAAAGGTATGAACTAAAACCTACAGATAATTTCGCTCTGAAGCTATACAATAACGCAGAAGGCAATAAAAATGTGGAGATGGTGTTACAGAAGCCTTTAGACAGAGAGAAACAGGACCAGATATCTCTTGTATTAACAGCTGTAGATGGAGGAGAGCCGCAGATGTCAGGGACCATGATCATTTTCATTACGGTGTTAGACGCCAATGACAATGCTCCCGTTTTTACGCAGTCCACATACAGGACCTCAGTAACTGAGAATTCACTAAAAGGCTCTCTACTCGCAATTGTTACCGTTAGAGCTTCAGATGCCGACCAAGGCTCTAACGGTAAAATCACTTACTCAATAACAAATGCATTAGATGACGTCAGAAAATATTTATGGTAAACAAAGAAAATGGTGAGATAACGTTAATAGGAAATCTTGACTTTGAAGAGTCTCAATATTATCACATGAATGTACGTGCTAGTGACGACGGAGGGCTTAGTGATTCATGTAAATTGATTATTGAAGTTCATGATGTAAATGACAATAAGCCACAGATTAATATAATGTCCCAAACAACTGTGATATCAGAAGACGCCAAAGCAAATACGGTGGTTACAATGATTAATGTTGAAGACCGGACACCGCAGAAAATGGGAATGTGCAATGTTTTATTAATGAAGCTATGCCATTCACATTGAAAACTTCAACAACTTCTTTCTACAGTTTAGTGACAGACAGTGAGTTAGACAGAGAAACTTCCTCAGAGTATAATATCACAGTCACGTGTTCAGATGAGGGCGTGCCCTCTCTCTCCAGCAGCGTCACTCTCACCTTACACATCTCTGATGTGAATGACAACCCTCCAGTCTTTGACAGAAGCTCATATGAGGCCTTCATTGTAGAAAACAACAGTCCAGGTCTCTCTATATTCACAGTGAGAGCCACAGACGCTGACTGGAACCAGAATGCGCGTGTTTCTTACATACTGGAGGACTCCTCTGTGAACGGAGTACCAGTCTCCTCATATGTGTCTGTTAGTGCAGATAGTGGAGTCATCCATGCAGTGCGCTCTTTTGACTACGAGCAGATCAAGGATTTCCAGTTCCGCGTCAAAGCTCAGGACGGAGGCTCTCCTCCACTCAGCAGCAATGTGACTGTGAGAATCCTGGTCCAGGACCAGAACGACAACGCCCCTCAGGTGCTGTACCCAGTCCAGACTGGGGGCTCTCTGGTGGCTGAGATGGTGCCTCGTTCAGCAGATGTGGGCTATCTGGTGACTAAAGTGGTGGCTGTGGATGTGGACTCTGGACAGAATGCCTGGCTCTCCTATAAACTACAGAAATCCACAGACAGGGCGCTGTTTGAAGTGGGTTTACAGAATGGAGAAATAAGAACTATCCGCCAAGTGACTGATAAAGATGCAGTCAAACAGAGACTGACTGTTATAGTGGAGGACAACGGACAGCCCTCTCGTTCAGCTACAGTCATTGTTAACGTGGCGGTGGCGGACAGCTTTCCTGAAGTACTGTCTGAGTTCACTGACTTTACTCACGACAAGGAGTACAATGACAACCTGACTTTTTACTTAGTGCTGGCTCTGGCTGTGGTCTCCTTTCTGTTCATCACGTGTGTAGTGGTCATTATATCAGTGAAAATCTACAGATGGAGACAGTCTCGCCTCCTGTATCACTCCAATCTACCAGTGATCCCATATTATCCTCCACGTTACTCAGACACTCTGGGCACAGGGACTCTCCCACACGTGTACAATTACGAGGTGTGCAGGACCACAGACTCCAGAAAGAGTGACTGTAAGTTTGGCAGAGCTGGTAGTCAGAACGTGTTGATAATGGATCCCAGTTCAACAGGAACAATGCAGCGGATTCAGAGTGAGAAGAGCATCCTGGATGAACCTGACTCTCCTCTAGAGGTTAGAAAATCAGATCGATAAATGTTTCTTAACACTTTTGTTTATTTTTTTTGCAGTTATCTGAACCCATGTTTCATTTCAGTTTTTACAAAGCATCAAAACTTTTCAGCACCATGGACAGAGATAGTTTTTTTTTTTTTTTTTTTTTTTTTTTTTTTAAACAACTGCTGTCTAGATAAATTTTAACTTGCGAATAAAACAGCACTTGAGCATTAAATGTCCTATTAATTTTTATTATTTTTAATGTGCAGATAGAATATTAAAAAACAATAATAATCAAAAAAGTAATATGTTGTTTTTATCAAACCACTTTCTCTTATTCACTTAGTGTTGAAGAGGCTCTGTTGGTTCACAACTGTTGTAATTTATACTTTTAACTCAAAGGGTCGCTGTTGACAAGCGAGCTGCGATCTGATTTCATGTATTTTCTTTGTGACCACCTCTTCCTGTGGCTGTCGTGAAAAGGGTAGATTACCCGATGCTTTCTCACAAGAAGGTCTGGTTTGGAATAGTATTGTTGGATAACTCGTTCATCTTCACATTTAACTCAACATACCTGCTCTTTGTGTACCTCGTTCTCTTTCTGTGGATTAAATGGTTTTGATTTCTTGAGTTGCACGAAGGATATTCACTGGACTGAACAATGAAAGGGCTCGTCGTGCTGTTCGTCTGTGTTTTATGCTTGGGCTCGGCGCTCGGTCAGGTCAGTTATTCTATTCCTGAAGAAATGTCCAAAGGCTCTGTTGTTGGAAACATCGCACATGATTTAGGTTTGGATTTGAAAAGACTGAAAACAGGTAAAGCTCGTGTTTATACGGGAGAAAACGTGGAATACATCGGTCTGAATAAAGAGAGGGGAGTCCTGTTTATCCAGGAGAGGATAGACAGAGAGGCGCTCTGCGGAGAGACGACGCCTTGTGCTCTACATTTCCAGTTAATTCTGGAAAATCCAATGGAACTGTTTCGAGTAACAGTAGAAATCACAGACATAAACGACAACTCCCCCAGTTTTACGAATACAGAACAGCGTCTTGAAATCAGCGAGTCTGCTGTAGTAGGATCTAAATTCATATTAGATAAAGCAATAGATGCTGATATCGGTGTTAATGGATTACAAAGATACGCACTTAGTCCCGCGGATAATTTTGTGTTAAAATTAGAAAACGAAGCGGATGGCAGTAAAAAGGTGGAGATGGTTTTGCAGAAACCTTTAGATCGAGAAAAGCAGGCGCACATCCCACTGTTGTTAACAGCTATAGATGGAGGAGAGCCGCCGATGTCAGGAACAATGCAGATATTTGTCACTGTGTTAGATGCAAATGACAACGCACCTACATTCTCCAGACCACAGTACAGAGCAAAAATACTGGAGAATTCTCCAAAAGGTACGAGTGTAGCCACTGTCAGTGCATCAGATAAAGATATAGGTTCAAATGGAGAAATCATCTATAAAATTGCTACAAGCAAACCTCAGATATCACAGATTTTTGAAATTGACCAGAAAAAGGGTGAAATATTCTTGAAAGGAGATTTAGATTATGAAAAGCAAAAATTATGAAATTGATATTGAAGCTGTAGACAGTGGGGGTCTGTCTGACTCAACTAAAGTAATAGTGGACATTCTTGATGTAAATGATAATAAACCAAACATTAACACAGTTTCTAAATCGGACTCTATTTTAGAAGACTCGCCTCCAGACACTGTTATAGCCATGTTAAGTGTAAATGATCCTGACTCAGAGAATAATGGGAAGGTAGAGTGTTTTATAAACGATCACATACCTTTTAAAATAAATTCAGCGTCAAATGGCTTTTATTCTATAGTTTCAGATGTGGCTTTAGACAGAGAGGTGGCTTCACAATATAACATCACAGTCACGTGTTCAGATGAGGGCGTGCCCTCTCTCTCCAGCAGCGTCACTCACCTTACACATCTCTGATGTGAATGACAACCCTCCAGTCTTTGACAGAAGCTCATATGAGGCCTTCATTGTAGAAAACAACAGTCCAGGTCTCTCTATATTCACAGTGAGAGCCACAGACGCTGACTGGAACCAGAATGCGCGTGTTTCTTACATACTGGAGGACTCCTCTGTGAACGGAGTACCAGTCTCCTCATATGTGTCTGTTAGTGCAGATAGTGGAGTCATCCATGCAGTGCGCTCTTTTGACTACGAGCAGATCAAGGATTTCCAGTTCCGCGTCAAAGCTCAGGACGGAGGCTCTCCTCCACTCAGCAGCAATGTGACTGTGAGAATCCTGGTCCAGGACCAGAACGACAACGCCCCTCAGGTGCTGTACCCAGTCCAGACTGGGGGCTCTCTGGTGGCTGAGATGGTGCCTCGTTCAGCAGATGTGGGCTATCTGGTGACTAAAGTGGTGGCTGTGGATGTGGACTCTGGACAGAATGCCTGGCTCTCCTATAAACTACAGAAATCCACAGACAGGGCGCTGTTTGAAGTGGGTTTACAGAATGGAGAAATAAGAACTATCCGCCAAGTGACTGATAAAGATGCAGTCAAACAGAGACTGACTGTTATAGTGGAGGACAACGGACAGCCCTCTCGTTCAGCTACAGTCATTGTTAACGTGGCGGTGGCGGACAGCTTTCCTGAAGTACTGTCTGAGTTCACTGACTTTACTCACGACAAGGAGTACAATGACAACCTGACTTTTTACTTAGTGCTGGCTCTGGCTGTGGTCTCCTTTCTGTTCATCACGTGTGTAGTGGTCATTATATCAGTGAAAATCTACAGATGGAGACAGTCTCGCCTCCTGTATCACTCCAATCTACCAGTGATCCCATATTATCCTCCACGTTACTCAGACACTCTGGGCACAGGGACTCTCCCACACGTGTACAATTACGAGGTGTGCAGGACCACAGACTCCAGAAAGAGTGACTGTAAGTTTGGCAGAGCTGGTAGTCAGAACGTGTTGATAATGGATCCCAGTTCAACAGGAACAATGCAGCGGATTCAGAGTGAGAAGAGCATCCTGGATGAACCTGACTCTCCTCTAGAGGTTTGTCATTCAGGTATTTTAGAGCAGTTAATGTTTTCATTATCTGTTACAGTCTGTATGTGTTTCTGAATTTTGCTATTCTACATTCAGAATCATGGAGACAACCTTTCTCACACATTTTTTTTTTTTTAATTTATTACTTCAGCTACTCATAAACATATGTCTATTTTCGTGTCCACACAGTCACCCATCATTGAGCTACTATTCATTAAGATAGCTCTACTGGCTTTAAAATACCACCTGGCAGTTCATTAAGACATAGAAAGTACAAGACAATCACAAACCATGATTACAAATATTTTTTTTCCAGAAATACAATGTATATAAAGGATATTGACATGGGTTGTGTTTTCATGCTGACAGACAGGTTTATTATTTCCATTCTTAATAAGAGGCTACACTTTTGGTATAGTTTTTTCTAAAGTTATTCCTTTGTTTAAATTTGCGTTCCTTAATTGTTTTACTCTATATTTTAATCCTCTCAAATCTCTATTGTTAATTTACTGTCACATAATGGGGTTTTTTAAGAGAATATAGTCATTGAAAAATAAACCATAGTACGTTTTTATCTTGTCTGCTTTTGCTGATCCTCTTCATTGT
The DNA here is from genome assembly GCA_036850595.1 of Rhyacichthys aspro. NCBI lineage: Eukaryota > Metazoa > Chordata > Actinopteri > Gobiiformes > Rhyacichthyidae > Rhyacichthys > Rhyacichthys aspro. The sequence continues at coordinate 15,752,274 of CM072157.1, forward strand.
TTCTCTTGTAGTTTACCTCGGTGTACTCTTAGGGCCGCTGTTGGCCAATATGTTGATATATCTCGACCGATTTAAAAAGGAAGCAGATTCCCTCAGCGTTACAAAGAGAGGGACTGACACGGGATTACACTATTGCCTTTTAACTGTGATCGTTAAATCTTTGTTTCTCTCGCCTATTTGGACGTGAACTGTCGGATGGAATAAGTCAAACTAGCTCTGCTTTTGGAGATATACAGAATTTTGTCATATTTTGTGGAAGCTTTGTTGGGAAGAACAATGACACGGCAAGTACTGCGGTTTTCCTTCATTCTTTGCCTCCCATCGGTGCTGGGGCAGGTCATCTACTCAATACCAGAAGAAATGCAGAGTGGCTCTTTAATCGGTAACATTGCTCAGGATTTAGGTTTAGATACAAAGCGACTAAAATCAGGCAAAGCCCACATTTATGCAGGAGATGGCGAGGAATACGTCGAGCTCAATAAGGAGAGGGGGGTGCTGCTCGTGAAAAACAGAATAGACAGAGAAGCGATCTGCAGACAGACGACGCCTTGTGCTTTGAATTTTCAGATCATTTTAGAGAACCCCATTGAGTTGTACAGTGTCACAGTCGAAATCACAGATATCAATGACAACTCCCCAACCTTTGAAAAAGACGAAGTAGCGTTTAAAATCAGTGAATCTGCTGTGCCCGGGGCTAGATTTGAACTGGATAGAGCAATAGACCTTGATGTGGGGAAAAATGGTCTTCAAAGATATGAGTTAAATCCAACCGATAATTTTATACTCAAAAGGAACAATCAGAATGATGGCTCGGAGAAAGCTGAGATGGTTTTACAAAAACCTCTCGACAGAGAAAAAGTTGAGTTTTTGTCTTTAGATTTAACAGCCTTTGATGGAGGAGACCCGCAGCTGTCTGGAAAAATCAGAATTTCAATCACAGTGTTGGATATCAACGATAACGCGCCAGTTTTTACACAAACTACCTACACAGCGACTGTTCTTGAAAATTCCCCCAAAGACACTGTTATCACAAGTGTGACGGCCTCAGATGCGGATCGTGGAACAAATGGTAGAGTAAAGTACTCAATTACAAACAGTTTAGATCAAGCCCATACTCTTTTTGAAATTAATGAGGACAGTGGTGAAATTAGACTGAATGGAAATGTCGATTATGAACAAGCCAAGACTTACCACCTTAACCCTCCTGTCGTGTTCACCTCCCGCCCCTTACTTTAGTGTTCCCGGTCAAAATTGACCGGTCTGTTTTAACTGCTCTTAAATTAGCACAAAAAACATTTTTTACCACCAAATTTTCATTCAACATTCTTTAGCTGTGAACTATGTCTCAAAATAGTGTTCAACATGAATTTATAGAATTAGACATAAAATAACTGCAGTGAAAATACAAATAGACACTGAAAATGTTTTACAAAATGAACATGTAATGTAAAAAATAAATGGAAAATCAAAGACCAAACTTAACATGAAGTTGTTTGTGTGCGTGTGTGTGTGTGTGTGTGTGTGTGTGTGTGTGTGTGTGTGTGTGTGTGTGTGTGTGTGTGTGTGTGCGTGTGCATATGAATTCATGCACATGAGTGGCATGTGACACACAGGTCAGAGTGGGCCTTGCAAATATAGGCATCACATTTGCAGCATCTCAGGCTTGTTTTCTGCCCATGTCCTTGTTGGGGGAGACCAGCCAGGGCAGCGGCTGGGGCTGGGGCTTGCAAACTCCTAACCAGACTGGCGGCATTGAATAAGAGGAGTCACGAAGGCTTTCCGCAGCTCTGCTAGGAAAAGTCTCCTCTTGAAACTTCCCCTGATTCCAGGTTGGGTCGATGACTGTCCACACCACATATGTGTTGAAAACAGACACATCAAGGAGGTTGTGGAACAGTGCCACAGGCCAGCGGGCTGTCATTCGCTTGCAGGTGTATGTACCAGTAAGCTGCAATAAAAGGAACAATAAATAAGAGATTGGGAAGTGTCCACTCTTGGACTGGAATGTCTCCTCAGGTGCCTGTTCTTCAGGTGCCTCTCCCTCTCCATCTGTTGACTGGTCAGTCTCTTCAAAGTCTGGATCAAAATCTGTGTTGTCTTCCACTTCCGAGACATCTTCCTCTATCTCTGGTTCAATTTCAGTGCCCTCTTCATCATGTCCAAAAACCTGGACCAGAACCTCTTCGACAGAGAACCGCTTTGTCAGTCGCCTACTCATTGTGCTCAGAGTAAAAGGAGTGCAAGGCAAACATCAAGCTCAAATCTGGAAGGTGTGGTTCACGTGGGGGATAGGCACAAAAGCATGGGAAAGAGATGGGTTCACATAACAGACACCTGTCTAGTCGGTATGAAGATATGATGCATTGTTTCATCGGGAAGTTAGTTCACATGGCAGGATCGGCACATAAGCGCAGGAAAGAGATGTGTACCCCCAAAAGATTGTTCAGTCTTGTGTGTGTGTGTGTGCGTGTGTGTGTGTGTGTGCGTGTGTGTGTGTGTGTGTGTGTGCGTGTGTGAGTGAGTGAGTGTGTGTGTGTGAGTGAGTTGGGGTGGTGTGTATGGGGATGTTTTCTGTCTGATGGATGAATATAGTCTGGATGCCCATTCATTTCCTATGGTGGTCACTTTTGACCGGGAACACCACAGGTGTAACAAGGTTGATTAAAACACTCAAAATTCAATGAAAGAGGTGATCATCACTTTTGTATGTTCAAGTGCATAGTGTGGAGGATATCATGAGGCCTTGAGGCAATCAGATGTAAAACACAATATTTATGAGTGTTTTAAGTTGTAAATCGGTCAGATTTGACCCGAACACGACAGGAAGGTTAATATACGCGCAAGCGATGAAGGTGGGCTCAGAGATTCGTGTAAAGTAATCGTTGATGTCGTGGACATGAACGACAACAAGCCGACTATAAAAATAATGTCCAAATCTAACATAATCTCTGAAAACGCTAAACAGCAAACCGTTATTGCAATGATAAATGCCCAAGACCCTGACTCAAATGAAAATGGAAAAGTTATGTGTCACATCAATGAGAACATCCCTTTGACTATAATTTCAACATCAAATAATTTCTACAGTTTAGTGACAGACAGTGAGTTAGACAGAGAAACTGCCTCTGAGTATAACATCACAGTCACGTGTTCAGATGAGGGCGTGCCCTCTCTCTCCAGCAGCGTCACTCTCACCTTACACATCTCTGATGTGAATGACAACCCTCCAGTCTTTGACAGAAGCTCATATGAGTCCTTCATTGTAGAAAACAACAGTCCAGGTCTCTCTATATTCACAGTGAGAGCCACAGACGCTGACTGGAACCAGAATGCGCGTGTTTCTTACATACTGGAGGACTCCTCTGTGAACGGAGTACCAGTCTCCTCATATGTGTCTGTTAGTGCAGATAGTGGAGTCATCCATGCAGTGCGCTCTTTTGACTACGAGCAGATCAAGGATTTCCAGTTCCGCGTCAAAGCTCAGGACGGAGGCTCTCCTCCACTCAGCAGCAATGTGACTGTGAGAATCCTGGTCCAGGACCAGAACGACAACGCCCCTCAGGTGCTGTACCCAGTCCAGACTGGGGGCTCTCTGGTGGCTGAGATGGTGCCTCGTTCAGCAGATGTGGGCTATCTGGTGACTAAAGTGGTGGCTGTGGATGTGGACTCTGGACAGAATGCCTGGCTCTCCTATAAACTACAGAAATCCACAGACAGGGCGCTGTTTGAAGTGGGTTTACAGAATGGAGAAATAAGAACTATCCGCCAAGTGACTGATAAAGATGCAGTCAAACAGAGACTGACTGTTATAGTGGAGGACAACGGACAGCCCTCTCGTTCAGCTACAGTCATTGTTAACGTGGCGGTGGCGGACAGCTTTCCTGAAGTACTGTCTGAGTTCACTGACTTTACTCACGACAAGGAGTACAATGACAACCTGACTTTTTACTTAGTGCTGGCTCTGGCTGTGGTCTCCTTTCTGTTCATCACGTGTGTAGTGGTCATTATATCAGTGAAAATCTACAGATGGAGACAGTCTCGCCTCCTGTATCACTCCAATCTACCAGTGATCCCATATTATCCTCCACGTTACTCAGACACTCTGGGCACAGGGACTCTCCCACACGTGTACAATTACGAGGTGTGCAGGACCACAGACTCCAGAAAGAGTGACTGTAAGTTTGGCAGAGCTGGTAGTCAGAACGTGTTGATAATGGATCCCAGTTCAACAGGAACAATGCAGCGGATTCAGAGTGAGAAGAGCATCCTGGACGAACCAGACTCTCCTCTAGAGGTTAGAAATGACAAAGTAAATTTACAAAGTTACACATTTCAATCATGTCCATATCCATAATGCTTTTGTTCTTTGAAACTTCCCAAGCTGCGTTTTTCATTTCAGCACCATGGACAACGACAGTAAGTCAGAGAACGCGGGCATTTTTTTTACTTTTTCGATGTAGTAATTGTGATAGTATCAGCAGCGATTATCTTTATCTGACTTAATATTTATACCTCTATCTTTTCTAATTTTACTCATGAGTGTGTTTTTATGTTTACCTCTTAAATGACATTAACTTACTAACAATGGCACCCGCAAATCCATTCATTCTCTTTACATTATATTCAAACGACAAAGACATGATGTAATTTATACTTTAAACTCAAAGGGTCGCTGTTGACAAGCGAGTTGAGACTGGACTATAGTTTTTCTTTGTGACCAGCCTCTTCCTTTTTTTGTGATGAACATATAGAAAGGGGTAGAACTGCCGATGCTCTCTGGCTAGAAGGACTACTGTTACTCATTTTCCCGAGAGTGTCGTTTTGTCTTCACCTTTTACTCAAGATATTGGCTTCTTCATGTACTACATTCTTGATATGGATTAAATGGTTTTGATTTCTTGAGTTGCACGAAGGATATTCACTGGACTGAACAATGAAAGGGCTCGTCGTGCTGTTCGTCTGTGTTTTATGCTTGGGCTCGGCGCTCGGTCAGGTCAGTTATTCTATTCCTGAAGAAATGTCCAAAGGCTCTGTTGTTGGAAACATCGCACATGATTTAGGTTTGGATTTGAAAAGACTGAAAACAGGTAAAGCTCGTGTTTATACGGGAGAAAACGTGGAATACATCGGTCTGAATAAAGAGAGGGGAGTCCTGTTTATCCAGGAGAGGATAGACAGAGAGGCGCTCTGCGGAGAGACGACGCCTTGTGCTCTACATTTCCAGTTAATTCTGGAAAATCCAATGGAACTGTTTCGAGTAACAGTAGAAATCACAGACATAAACGACAACTCACCGAGTTTTACCAACAAAGAAAAGCGATTTGAAATCAGCGAATATTCCGTACTGGGATCTAAATTTGTTTTGGACAAAGCGATAGATGCTGATATCGGTGTTAATGGATTACAAAGATACGCACTTAGTCCCGCGGATAATTTTGTGTTAAAATTAGAAAATGAAGCGGATGGCAGTAAAAAGGTGGAGATGGTTTTGCAAAAACCTTTAGATCGAGAGAAGCAGGCGCACATCCCACTGTTGTTAACAGCTATAGATGGAGGAGAGCCGCCGATGTCAGGAACAATGCAGATATTTGTCACTGTGTTAGATGCAAATGACAACGCACCTACATTCTCCAGACCACAGTACAGAGCAAAAATACTGGAGAATTCTCCAAAAGGAACGAGTGTAGTGACTGTCAGTGCATCAGATAAAGATATAGGTTCGAATGGAAAAGTATCTTATGCCATATCTCTGAGCAAACATCACTTAGAAAAAATATTTAGGGTAGACAGAGAAACAGGCGACATCATCCTAATTGGTGATTTAGATTATGAGAAGGGCAGCAGTCACCAAATTGGCATCGAAGCTGTAGACAGTGGGGGTTTGTCTGATTCAACTAAAGTCATAGTTGACGTTGTTGACGTAAATGATAATAAACCCAACATTAACACAGTTTCTAAATCGGACTCTATTTTAGAAGACTCGCCTCCAGACACTGTTATAGCCATGTTAAGTGTAAATGATCCTGACTCAGAGAATAATGGGAAGGTAGAGTGTTTTATAAACGATCACATACCTTTTAAAATAAATTCAGCGTCAAATGGCTTTTATTCTATAGTTTCAGATGTGGCTTTAGACAGAGAGGTGGCTTCACAATATAACATCACAGTCACGTGTTCAGATGAGGGCGTGCCCTCTCTCTCCAGCAGCGTCACTCTCACCTTACACATCTCTGATGTGAATGACAACCCTCCAGTCTTTGACAGAAGCTCATATGAGGCCTTCATTGTAGAAAACAACAGTCCAGGTCTCTCTATATTCACAGTGAGAGCCACAGACGCTGACTGGAACCAGAATGCGCGTGTTTCTTACATACTGGAGGACTCCTCTGTGAACGGAGTACCAGTCTCCTCATATGTGTCTGTTAGTGCAGATAGTGGAGTCATCCATGCAGTGCGCTCTTTTGACTACGAGCAGATCAAGGATTTCCAGTTCCGCGTCAAAGCTCAGGACGGAGGCTCTCCTCCACTCAGCAGCAATGTGACTGTGAGAATCCTGGTCCAGGACCAGAACGACAACGCCCCTCAGGTGCTGTACCCAGTCCAGACTGGGGGCTCTCTGGTGGCTGAGATGGTGCCTCGTTCAGCAGATGTGGGCTATCTGGTGACTAAAGTGGTGGCTGTGGATGTGGACTCTGGACAGAATGCCTGGCTCTCCTATAAACTACAGAAATCCACAGACAGGGCGCTGTTTGAAGTGGGTTTACAGAATGGAGAAATAAGAACTATCCGCCAAGTGACTGATAAAGATGCAGTCAAACAGAGACTGACTGTTATAGTGGAGGACAACGGACAGCCCTCTCGTTCAGCTACAGTCATTGTTAACGTGGCGGTGGCGGACAGCTTTCCTGAAGTACTGTCTGAGTTCACTGACTTTACTCACGACAAGGAGTACAATGACAACCTGACTTTTTACTTAGTGCTGGCTCTGGCTGTGGTCTCCTTTCTGTTCATCACGTGTGTAGTGGTCATTATATCAGTGAAAATCTACAGATGGAGACAGTCTCGCCTCCTGTATCACTCCAATCTACCAGTGATCCCATATTATCCTCCACGTTACTCAGACACTCTGGGCACAGGGACTCTCCCACACGTGTACAATTACGAGGTGTGCAGGACCACAGACTCCAGAAAGAGTGACTGTAAGTTTGGCAGAGCTGGTAGTCAGAACGTGTTGATAATGGATCCCAGTTCAACAGGAACAATGCAGCGGATTCAGAGTGAGAAGAGCATCCTGGATGAACCTGACTCTCCTCTAGAGGTTAGAAACTCAGTTCCATAAAAAGATTCTACTACTGGTGTTAATTTATTGCATTTTACTTTTCTGGCGCGTTTATCTCTTGTAAATTAACGAGCCTTTTCAGCACCATGGACAGCGAAAGAGAAGGCCAGTATATTTACAAGACTTTTCTTTTACTGATAACTACCTGTATTTACTTAAAATAATGAGGTAAATCAACGCTTGTAGCGTTAAATGTGTTACATGCTTTGTTTTTAAACATGTATATATAACTTTCAAATTATAGTATTATAAAACCTGTTTATTGGCTTGTTCAACTCAATATTTCTAATTTACTTTTCATTGAAATTGTAACAGACTCAGCTTTTGGGCCTGTAGGGTAGCTTAAATGTTCCTGTAAAATACAGAAAAATTATGAGACGGGACTAGTGAAGTTTCTATTTGCCTCGCTTCTGCTATATTTATTAATACAATAACATGGCAGTATGCAGTATAAAAACTTTTTTTCTCAATATGCACAAATATACAATAAAAGATGTCTTCGTGTACAGTTAACAATTTACATCTCTATGTCTGACCATTTACCTTTACATTACTTTTTACATTTCACAATTCAAAGCATATAAATTACCTTTATTTACCTTGCTTTTAACCAAAATATCTTTTACAAATTTTTACTCGAAGCTGGGCTGCTTTTAACATACACACTGTTGAACAGAGCATGTTTCACCTAATTTAATGGCCTATCAAATGTATGGGGCGAGACCCACTTACTCACGGCAGGGCTAAAGCATGAGCATCTCAATATTTTCCATTAGTCACTTGAACCATAGAACATACAATTTGCACTCTGTTAACTACATATTCACATATACACAATGACCGGACATTATATGGAGCTTAACATAAATGTACAAACAAATCAAAATGGCGCGCGTTGCTTCGCCTTGACTTAGCAATGGACGTCTTTCCACGTTCCTCAAAACTCTACAAAAATACAGTATACTGACTGAGTTACTCGTTCACACTTGGTAGTGTTTACCATCAGTTCTTTATGGCCCATACTGAATGATTTGTATTTGGCTACTAACCTGTAAAATACAGAAAAATGATGAGACGGGCAACTGCTGAAGTTTCTCTTTGTCTTGCTTCTGTCATATTAGAGAGGAGGGCTTCTGGCCTCACTAAACCGTCTCACGGAGTAATGCGCCACCTATTGGCGTGAGGGTGTAGTTGCAATTTAAAGAAAGTTATTCAAAGTCACTCTTTCCAATTAAAAACAATACCAAATACATAATATGAATACACATTACTGTGGCTCACACAGTGAACTGGCTTTCTTGGCTTCCAACTGCTGTAATTTATACTTTTAACTCAAAGGGTCGCTGTTGACAAGCGAGCTGCGATCTGATTTCATGTATTTTCTTTGTGACCACCTCTTCCTGTGGCTGTCGTGAAAAGGGTAGATTACCCGATGCTTTCTCACAAGAAGGTCTGGTTTGGAATAGTATTGTTGGATAACTCGTTCATCTTCACATTTAACTCAACATACCTGCTCTTTTGTGTACCTCGTTCTTTCTGTGGATTAAATGGTTTTGATTTCTTGAGTTGCACGAAGGATATTCACTGGACTGAACAATGAAAGGGCTCGTCGTGCTGTTCGTCTGTGTTTTATGCTTGGGCTCGGCGCTCGGTCAGGTCAGTTATTCTATTCCTGAAGAAATGTCCAAAGGCTCTGTTGTTGGAAACATCGCACATGATTTAGGTTTGGATTTGAAAAGACTGAAAACAGGTAAAGCTCGTGTTTATACGGGAGAAAACGTGGAATACATCGGTCTGAATAAAGAGAGGGGAGTCCTGTTTATCCAGGAGAGGATAGACAGAGAGGCGCTCTGCGGAGAGACGACGCCTTGTGCTCTACATTTCCAGTTAATTCTGGAAAATCCAATGGAACTGTTTCGAGTAACAGTAGAAATCACAGACATAAACGACAACTCACCGAGTTTTACCAACAAAGAAAAGCGATTTGAAATCAGTGAGTCTGCTGTAGTGGGATCTAAATTCATATTAGATAAAGCAATAGATTCTGATATCGGTGTTAATGGGTTGGGAAGATACGAGCTTAGTCCCACGGATAATTTTGTGTTAAAATTAGAAAATGAAGCGGATGGCAGTAAAAAGGTAGAAATGGTTTTGCAGAAGCCTTTAGATCGAGAAAAGCAGGCGCACATCCCACTGTTGTTAACAGCTATAGATGGAGGAGAGCCGCCGATGTCAGGAACAATGCAGATATTTGTCACTGTGTTAGATGTGAATGACAACGCACCTACATTCTCCAGACCACAGTACAGAGCAAAAATACTGGAGAATTCTCCAAAAGGTACGAGTGTAGCCACTGTCAGCGCATCAGATAAAGATATAGGTTTTAATGGAAAAGTATCTTATGCCATATCTCTGAGCAAACATCACTTAGAAAAAATATTTAGGGTAGACAGAGAAACAGGCGACATCATCCTAATTGGTGATTTAGATTATGAGAAGGGCAGCAGTCACCAAATTGGCATCGAAGCTGTAGACAGCGGTGGTCTGTCTGATTCAACTAAAGTCATAGTTGACGTTGTTGACGTAAATGATAATAAACCCAACATTAACACAGTTTCTAAATCGGACTCTATTTTAGAAGACTCGCCTCCAGACACTGTTATAGCCATGTTAAGTGTAAATGATCCTGACTCAGAGAATAATGGGAAGGTAGAGTGTTTTATAAACGATCACATACCTTTTAAAATAAATTTAGCGTCAAATGGCTTTTATTCTATAGTTTCAGATGTGGCTTTAGACAGAGAGGTGGCTTCACAATATAACATCACAGTCACGTGTTCAGATGAGGGCGTGCCCTCTCTCTCCAGCAGCGTCACTCTCACCTTACACATCTCTGATGTGAATGACAACCCTCCAGTCTTTGACAGAAGCTCATATGAGGCCTTCATTGTAGAAAACAACAGTCCAGGTCTCTCTATATTCACAGTGAGAGCCACAGACGCTGACTGGAACCAGAATGCGCGTGTTTCTTACATACTGGAGGACTCCTCTGTGAACGGAGTACCAGTCTCCTCATATGTGTCTGTTAGTGCAGATAGTGGAGTCATCCATGCAGTGCGCTCTTTTGACTACGAGCAGATCAAGGATTTCCAGTTCCGCGTCAAAGCTCAGGACGGAGGCTCTCCTCCACTCAGCAGCAATGTGACTGTGAGAATCCTGGTCCAGGACCAGAACGACAACGCCCCTCAGGTGCTGTACCCAGTCCAGACTGGGGGCTCTCTGGTGGCTGAGATGGTGCCTCGTTCAGCAGATGTGGGCTATCTGGTGACTAAAGTGGTGGCTGTGGATGTGGACTCTGGACAGAATGCCTGGCTCTCCTATAAACTACAGAAATCCACAGACAGGGCGCTGTTTGAAGTGGGTTTACAGAATGGAGAAATAAGAACTATCCGCCAAGTGACTGATAAAGATGCAGTCAAACAGAGACTGACTGTTATAGTGGAGGACAACGGACAGCCCTCTCGTTCAGCTACAGTCATTGTTAACGTGGCGGTGGCGGACAGCTTTCCTGAAGTACTGTCTGAGTTCACTGACTTTACTCACGACAAGGAGTACAATGACAACCTGACTTTTTACTTAGTGCTGGCTCTGGCTGTGGTCTCCTTTCTGTTCATCACGTGTGTAGTGGTCATTATATCAGTGAAAATCTACAGATGGAGACAGTCTCGCCTCCTGTATCACTCCAATCTACCAGTGATCCCATATTATCCTCCACGTTACTCAGACACTCTGGGCACAGGGACTCTCCCACACGTGTACAATTACGAGGTGTGCAGGACCACAGACTCCAGAAAGAGTGACTGTAAGTTTGGCAGAGCTGGTAGTCAGAACGTGTTGATAATGGATCCCAGTTCAACAGGAACAATGCAGCGGATTCAGAGTGAGAAGAGCATCCTGGACGAACCAGACTCTCCTCTAGAGGTTAGAAATGACAAAGTAAATTTACAAAGTTACACATTTCAATCATGTCCATATCCATAATGCTTTTGTTCTTTGAAACTTCCCACGCTGCGTTTTTCATTTCAGCACCATGGACAACGACAGTAAGTCAGACAACGCGGGCATTTTTTTACTTTTTCGATGTAGTAATTGTGATAGTATCAGCAGCGATTATCTTTATCTGACTTAATATTTATACCTCTATCTTTTCTAATTTCACTCATGAGTGTGTTTTTATGTTTACCTCTTAAATGACATTAACTTACTAACAAATTGCTTATGCAAATCCATTCATTCTCTTTACATTATATTCAAACGACAAAGACATGATGTAATTTATACTTTAAACTCAAAGGGTCGCTGTTGACAAGCGAGTTGAGACTGGACTATAGTTTTTCTTTGTGACCAGCCTCTTCCTTTTTTTGTGATGAACATATAGAAAGGGGTAGAACTGCCGATGCTCTCTGGCTAGAAGGACTACTGTTACTCATTTTCCCGAGAGTGTCGTTTTGTCTTCACCTTTGCTCAAGATATTGGCTTCTTCATGTACTACATTCTTGATATGGATTAAATGGTTTTGATTTCTTGAGTTGCACGAAGGATATTCACTGGACTGAACAATGAAAGGGCTCGTCGTGCTGTTCGTCTGTGTTTTATGCTTGGGCTCGGCGCTCGGTCAGGTCAGTTATTCTATTCCTGAAGAAATGTCCAAAGGCTCTGTTGTTGGAAACATCGCACATGATTTAGGTTTGGATTTGAAAAGACTGAAAACAGGTAAAGCTCGTGTTTATACGGGAGAAAACGTGGAATACATCGGTCTGAATAAAGAGAGGGGAGTCCTGTTTATCCAGGAGAGGATAGACAGAGAGGCGCTCTGCGGAGAGACGACGCCTTGTGCTCTACATTTCCAGTTAATTCTGGAAAATCCAATGGAACTGTTTCGAGTAACAGTAGAAATCACAGACATAAACGACAACTCCCCCAGTTTTACCAACAAAGAAAAGCGATTTGAAATCAGTGAGTCTGCTGTAGTGGGATCTAAATTTATGTTGGATAAAGCAATAGATGCTGATATAAATGTGTATGGATTACAGCAATACTCACTTAGTCCTACAGATAACTTTGAGATAAAACTAGAAAATCAGGCCGATGGCAGTAAAAAGGTGGAGATGGTTTTGCAGAAGTCTTTAGATCGAGAAAAGCAGGCGCACATCCCACTGTTGTTAACAGCTATAGATGGAGGAGAGCCGCCGATGTCAGGAACAATGCAGATATTTGTCACTGTGTTAGATGTGAACGACAACGCACCTACATTCTCCAGACCACAGTACAGAGCAAAAATACTGGAGAATTCTCCAAAAGGTACGAGTGTAGCCACTGTCAGTGCATCAGATAAAGACATTGATTTGAGCGGTAAAGTAACATATATTATATCAACGACTAAGCCTCACTTAAAAGAACTATTTATAATCAATGGGGAGACAGGTCAACTAACCCTGATTGGCCATTTAGATTATGAAAGGACAAATAACTACCAAATTGATATTGAAGCTGTAGACAGTGGGGGTCTGTCTGACTCAAGTAAAGTCATAGTTGACGTTGTTGATGTAAATGATAATAAACCCAACATTAACACAGTTTCTAAATCGGACTCTATTTTAGAAGACTCGCCTCCAGACACTGTTATAGCCATGTTAAGTGTAAATGATCCTGACTCAGAGAATAATGGGAAGGTAGAGTGTTTTATAAACGATCACATACCTTTTAAAATAAATTCAGCGTCAAATGGCTTTTATTCTATAGTTTCAGATGTGGCCTTAGACAGAGAGGTGGCTTCACAATATAACATCACAGTCACGTGTTCAGATGAGGGCGTGCCCTCTCTCTCCAGCAGCGTCACTCTCACCTTACACATCTCTGATGTGAATGACAACCCTCCAGTCTTTGACAGAAGCTCATATGAGGCCTTCATTGTAGAAAACAACAGTCCAGGTCTCTCTATATTCACAGTGAGAGCCACAGACGCTGACTGGAACCAGAATGCGCGTGTTTCTTACATACTGGAGGACTCCTCTGTGAACGGAGTACCAGTCTCCTCATATGTGTCTGTTAGTGCAGATAGTGGAGTCATCCATGCAGTGCGCTCTTTTGACTACGAGCAGATCAAGGATTTCCAGTTCCGCGTCAAAGCTCAGGACGGAGGCTCTCCTCCACTCAGCAGCAATGTGACTGTGAGAATCCTGGTCCAGGACCAGAACGACAACGCCCCTCAGGTGCTGTACCCAGTCCAGACTGGGGGCTCTCTGGTGGCTGAGATGGTGCCTCGTTCAGCAGATGTGGGCTATCTGGTGACTAAAGTGGTGGCTGTGGATGTGGACTCTGGACAGAATGCCTGGCTCTCCTATAAACTACAGAAATCCACAGACAGGGCGCTGTTTGAAGTGGGTTTACAGAATGGAGAAATAAGAACTATCCGCCAAGTGACTGATAAAGATGCAGTCAAACAGAGACTGACTGTTATAGTGGAGGACAACGGACAGCCCTCTCGTTCAGCTACAGTCATTGTTAACGTGGCGGTGGCGGACAGCTTTCCTGAAGTACTGTCTGAGTTCACTGACTTTACTCACGACAAGGAGTACAATGACAACCTGACTTTTTACTTAGTGCTGGCTCTGGCTGTGGTCTCCTTTCTGTTCATCACGTGTGTAGTGGTCATTATATCAGTGAAAATCTACAGATGGAGACAGTCTCGCCTCCTGTATCACTCCAATCTACCAGTGATCCCATATTATCCTCCACGTTACTCAGACACTCTGGGCACAGGGACTCTCCCACACGTGTACAATTACGAGGTGTGCAGGACCACAGACTCCAGAAAGAGTGACTGTAAGTTTGGCAGAGCTGGTAGTCAGAACGTGTTGATAATGGATCCCAGTTCAACAGGAACAATGCAGCGGATTCAGAGTGAGAAGAGCATCCTGGATGAACCTGACTCTCCTCTAGAGGTTAGAAACTCAGTTCCATAAAAAGATTCTACTACTGGTGTTAATTTATTGCATTTTACTTTTCTGGCGCGTTTATCTCTTGTAAATTAACGAGCCTTTTCAGCACCATGGACAGCGAAAGAGAAGGCCAGTATATTTACAAGACTTTTCTTTTACTGATAACTACCTGTATTTACTTAAAATAATGAGGTAAATCAACGCTTGTAGCGTTAAATGTGTTACATGCTTTGTTTTTAAACATGTATATATAACTTTCAAATTATAGTATTATAAAACCTGTTTATTGGCTTGTTCAACTCAATATTTCTAATTTACTTTTCATTGAAATTGTAACAGACTCAGCTTTTGGGCCTGTAGGGTAGCTTAAATGTTCCTGTAAAATACAGAAAAATTATGAGACGGGACTAGTGAAGTTTCTATTTGCCTCGCTTCTGCTATATTTATTAATACAATAACATGGCAGTATGCAGTATAAAAACTTTTTTTCTCAATATGCACAAATATACAATAAAAGATGTCTTCGTGTACAGTTAACAATTTACATCTCTATGTCTGACCATTTACCTTTACATTACTTTTTACATTTCACAATTCAAAGCATATAAATTACCTTTATTTACCTTGCTTTTAACCAAAATATCTTTTACAAATTTTTACTCGAAGCTGGGCTGCTTTTAACATACACACTGTTGAACAGAGCATGTTTCACCTAATTTAATGGCCTATCAAATGTATGGGGCGAGACCCACTTACTCACGGCAGGGCTAAAGCATGAGCATCTCAATATTTTCCATTAGTCACTTGAACCAATGAACATACAATTTGCACTCTGTTAACTACATATTCACATATACACAATGACCGGACATTATATGGAGCTTAACATAAATGTACAAACAAATCAAAATGGCGCGCGTTGCTTCGCCTTGACTTAGCAATGGACGTCTTTCCACGTTCCTCAAAACTCTACAAAAATACAGTATACTGACTGAGTTACTCGTTCACACTTGGTAGTGTTTACCATCAGTTCTTTATGGCCCATACTGAATGATTTGTATTTGGCTACTAACCTGTAAAATACAGAAAAATGAGGAGACGGGCGACTGCTGAAGTTTCTCTTTGTCTTGCTTCTGTCATATTAGAGAGGAGGGCTTCTGGCCTCACTAAACCGTCTCACGGAGTAATGCGCCACCTATTGGCGTGAGGGTGTAGTTGCAATTTAAAGAAAGTTATTCAAAGTCACTCTTTCCAATTAAAAACAATACCAAATACATAATGTGAATACACATTACTGTGGCTCACACAGTGAACTGGCTTTCTTGGTTCACAACTGTTGTAATTTATACTTTTAACTCAAAGGGTCGCTGTTGACAAGCGAGCTGCGATCTGATTTCATGTATTTTCTTTGTGACCACCTCTTCCTGTGGCTGTCGTGAAAAGGGTAGATTACCCGATGCTTTCTCACAAGAAGGTCCAGTTTGGAATAGTATTGTTGGATAACTCGTTCATCTTCACATTTAACTCAACATACCTGCTCTTTTGTGTACCTCGTTCTTTCTGTGGATTAAATGGTTTTGATTTCTTGAGTTGCACGAAGGATATTCACTGGACTGAACAATGAAAGGGCTCGTCGTGCTGTTCGTCTGTGTTTTATGCTTGGGCTCGGCGCTCGGTCAGGTCAGTTATTCTATTCCTGAAGAAATGTCCAAAGGCTCTGTTGTTGGAAACATCGCACATGATTTAGGTTTAGATTTGAAAAGACTGAAAACAGGTAAAGCTCGTGTTTATACGGGAGAAAACGTGGAATACATCGGTCTGAATAAAGAGAGGGGAGTCCTGTTTATCCAGGAGAGGATAGACAGAGAGGCGCTCTGCGGAGAGACGACGCCTTGTGCTCTACATTTCCAGTTAATTCTGGAAAATCCAATGGAACTGTTTCGAGTAACAGTAGAAATCACAGACATAAACGACAACTCACCGAGTTTTACCAACAAAGAAAAGCGATTTGAAATCAGCGAGTCAGCTGTAGTGGGATCTAAATTTATATTAGATAAAGCAATAGATGCTGATATCGGGGTTAATGGATTACAAAGATACGCACTTAGTCCCACGGATAATTTTGTGTTAAAATTAGAAAATCGAGCAGATGGCAGTAAAAAGGTGGAGATGGTTTTGCAGAAGCCTTTAGATCGAGAAAAGCAGGCGCACATCCCACTGTTGTTAACAGCTATAGATGGAGGAGAGCCGCCGATGTCAGGAACAATGCAGATATTTGTCACTGTGTTAGATGTGAACGACAACGCACCTACATTCTCCAGACCACAGTACAGAGCAAAAATACTGGAGAATTCTCCAAAAGGTACGAGTGTAGTGACTGTCAGTGCATCAGACACAGATACTGGTTTAAATGGAGAAGTTATGTATAAAATTTCTACAAGTAAACCTCAGCTATCACAGCTTTTTACAATCAACCATAAAACTGGGGATATTGTTCTGACTGGAAAATTGGATTTTGAAAAAACGAAAATTTATGAAATGGACATCGAAGCTGTAGACAGCGGTGGTCTGTCTAATTCAACTAAAGTTATAGTTGACGTTCTTGACGTAAATGATAATAATCCAAACATAAATACAGTTTCTAAATCGGACTCTATTTTAGAAGACTCGCCTCCAGACACTGTTATAGCCATGTTAAGTGTAAATGATCCTGACTCAGAGAATAATGGGAAGGTAGAGTGTTTTATAAACGATCACATACCTTTTAAAATAAATTCAGCGTCAAATGGCTTTTATTCTATAGTTTCAGATGTGGCTTTAGACAGAGAGGTGGCTTCACAATATAACATCACAGTCACGTGTTCAGATGAGGGCGTGCCCTCTCTCTCCAGCAGCGTCACTCTCACCTTACACATCTCTGATGTGAATGACAACCCTCCAGTCTTTGACAGAAGCTCATATGAGGCCTTCATTGTAGAAAACAACAGTCCAGGTCTCTATATTCACAGTGAGAGCCACAGACGCTGACTGGAACCAGAATGCGCGTGTTTCTTACATACTGGAGGACTCCTCTGTGAACGGAGTACCAGTCTCCTCATATGTGTCTGTTAGTGCAGATAGTGGAGTCATCCATGCAGTGCGCTCTTTTGACTACGAGCAGATCAAGGATTTCCAGTTCCGCGTCAAAGCTCAGGACGGAGGCTCTCCTCCACTCAGCAGCAATGTGACTGTGAGAATCCTGGTCCAGGACCAGAACGACAACGCCCCTCAGGTGCTGTACCCAGTCCAGACTGGGGGCTCTCTGGTGGCTGAGATGGTGCCTCGTTCAGCAGATGTGGGCTATCTGGTGACTAAAGTGGTGGCTGTGGATGTGGACTCTGGACAGAATGCCTGGCTCTCCTATAAACTACAGAAATCCACAGACAGGGCGCTGTTTGAAGTGGGTTTACAGAATGGAGAAATAAGAACTATCCGCCAAGTGACTGATAAAGATGCAGTCAAACAGAGACTGACTGTTATAGTGGAGGACAACGGACAGCCTCTCGTCTCAGCTACAGTCATTGTTAACGTGGCGGCGGACAGCTTTCCTGAAGTACTGTCTGAGTTCACTGACTTTACTCACGACAAGGAGTACAATGACAACCTGACTTTTTACTTAGTGCTGGCTCTGGCTGTGGTCTCCTTTCTGTTCATCACGTGTGTAGTGGTCATTATATCAGTGAAAATCTACAGATGGAGACAGTCTCGCCTCCTGTATCACTCCAATCTACCAGTGATCCCATATTATCCTCCACGTTACTCAGACACTCTGGGCACAGGGACTCTCCCACACGTGTACAATTACGAGGTGTGCAGGACCACAGACTCCAGAAAGAGTGACTGTAAGTTTGGCAGAGCTGGTAGTCAGAACGTGTTGATAATGGATCCCAGTTCAACAGGAACAATGCAGCGGATTCAGAGTGAGAAGAGCATCCTGGATGAACCTGACTCTCCTCTAGAGGTAAAATAGATGTTTAAGTTCCAGTTGTTATTATGATCTTTATTACTGAAACGTCATACCATGCAAATGGTTTTAGTAAGTAAATATCAGTGCTAATG